>JAWMRA010000016.1:2137099-2308233 GCA_035584735.1 Pseudotriccus pelzelni | reverse complement strand
TGATCACCCTCTCTGTAAAGAATTTCTTCCTAACATCTAACCTAAACCTCCCCTGGCAGAGCTTGAGCCCATGTCCCTTTGTCATATTGTTGGTTGCCTGGGAGAAGGGACCAACCCCCATCTGGCTATAACCTCCCTTCAGGTAGTTGAAGAGAGTGATGAGGTCACCTCTAAACCTTCTCTTCTCCAGACTAACAACCCCAGCTCCCTCAGCCTCTCTTCATAAGACTTGTGCTCAAGTCCCTTCACCAGCCTCATTGCTCTTCTCTGGACCCGCTCCAGCCCCTCAACATCCTTCCTGAACTGAGGGGCCCAGAGCTGAACACAATACTCAAGGTGTGGCCTCACCACTCCAACCCCCCGGGGGCAGGTTTGGGCACCGAAACATAGAAAACGACGTTAAGCTGTGGCAGGTCACCCCACGGCAGCGCTGAGGGGCCGGCCCGGCCCCGGGGCGGGTCCCGGCGCGTCATCGCGGCGCGCGGCGATGCCCGCGATGCGGGCCCGGCTGGTGCGAGCCTGGCGGGAGGGGCCGCCATGGCGGGTCCTGTTCTTCGGCACCGACCGCTTCGCCGCCACCGCCCTGCGAGCGCTGCGGGCCGCCGGGTACCGCCGCCAGAGCGGGGACGGGACCGGGGGTGGGGGGGACACGGCGCGGTGAGAGGGGCCTCGGGGGGAGTCGGGGTCTGAGGGGCGCGGAGCCTGAGGGGCTGTGGAGGGTGAGGGAGGGCGGAACACTTGAGGGGTGGGAGATGAGGCCGGTGGCGGGACTCAGGGGTCACTGGGGGATGAGGAGGGGTCGGGACCGTGGGCTGGGCTAAGAGGGTGGTAGGGAAGAGGAGGGGAAGGGGTGCTGAGGGTGGCGCATGGACCGCGGCGGCGTCAGTCGGTCGGTGGACCAGGGTCAGAGAGACCGTGGGGGTTGGTGAGGGGGCTGAAGGGTGGTGAGGGGGCTGAGGGCAGGGGTCAGGGAAGGGGGGCCGAGGAGGGGGTGGGAGGTGGAGCGGCAGGTGCCGTATTAGGGCACAGGGGCACAGCGAGGTGACCCAGCCCTCGCCTCTCCCTTGCTCTGCCATTACAAGGCCTTCAAGTCCCTGTGCCCGCCCCAGGGAGCCCAGCCAGGACCCGCTCGTGTCCCGGCTGGAGGTGGTGACCCTGCCGCCCCGCCTGCCCGGGGACCTGCCCGTGAGGAGCTGTGCCCGGGAGCTCCAGCTGCCTGTGCACGAGTGGCCGCACACGGGGCCCGCGGGGCAGTTTGACGTGGGGGTGGTGGCATCATTCGGACGCCTCCTGAGCGAGGACCTGATTCTGCAGTTCCCATAGTAAGTTGAGCGGGCAGCACATCTGTCACTGTACTCTGCTTTTAAGTCAGCGCCTGTGACTTGTAGCAGGTGAGGTCAACATGCCTGGGGTGTGAGGTTATTGTCCTTTAACACATTGATGTAAATTTTTGCAAATGTTCAGCAGAATCTGCTTGCCTTTATTCCTCTCATCTCTCTTTCTGTGTTTGCTGAGAAACTGAAGCTTATAGAGTGTGAATTTTCCTTTAGCTGCAAATTTAAGCCGGTAACACTTCAGATGGTCTGAGCAGATAATTCTTAAAGTAGTTGCACTCTAATATTCCCTTCACGCCCATTAATGTATGCTTCAAATGCGCACAAAGGTGTGTGTGTACTTGTTCCTCTTCTAACTTTGAATCATTTCATTTCAGTGGTGTGCTGAACGTCCATCCCAGCTGTCTCCCACGATGGCGCGGTCCTGCACCCGTAGTCCACACGGTGCTTCACGGTGATAAGGTGACTGGAGTGACAATTATGGAAATAAGACCAAAAAAGTAGGTTTGATGCGCTTTCCAAGCAGCTCGCTGCTGTTGTTGCCTCTCAGGACTTTAAATCATCACCACTGAAGTAATAATTTAAATCAGTCCGTATAAAGACTATTATTTAATGTGTGTGTATAATATTAAAATTGGAAACACTTAGAAACTTTCATCTGACCGTATGAGATTTGTCACAGTGTTTTAGTGAGTGTGTAATTTGCGCTCCAGGCCTGTGCTCTAATTCTTAGCATTATTACAGGGAGCAGACAGAACAGTCACACAGCTCTATCAATAGACTTGGTATGACAGGACATAAAAGGTCTGGTTTTCAGACTTCAGAGTCACCTGCAACCACCTGTAAGTGTACAGAGAACAAGCAATTGCCTGTCTAGGCATGAGACAGTTTATATGGTTTAGTTTCAGCCCAAACTCTGGCTTAAAAGGCTTGTGGAAACACATTATCCTAGTTATCTTTTCTTTCTCATGTGCTTGTCTGATTATAGATCTCAGGGAAGCGCAAAAGAAAAATTCCTCTGAGTACTTGAGGTTGTTTCTTCTGCGATCTCATGTTCTGAACTGTAAATTGTGTGTTCATATGAGCCTCAGCTTGCTGAGGTGAATCTTGTTGCTGAGACAGATCTGGTACTCTCTTCCCTGTGTTGTCTTGCGAACCAAACGTTATTTGATAATGTGAAATGATGTGTGGAAAATACCTTCAGAGGGGAACAAAGGGTAATTAGTAACTGAGTTAATGTACTGAGTGTAGGGTTTTGAACTGCTAGTTGAGTTTCAGCTCCTGCAGTAAACTCATAGGTTTTCTTCCTCGCAGGTTTGATGTAGGTCCAATTGTTAAGCAGGAAGAGGTTGCTGTTCCTCCCCGCTGTACAGCACAGGAGCTGGAAGGGATGTTAGCAAAGATGGGTGCAAACATGGTAAAGTCCTGCCAGCTCTGGCACTTCTAATTAATACCTGGCTTTGAACATGCGCAAACAGAATTCTTTATCAATCTTGTGCTGAGTTAACTGCAGCTTTAAAAGGAGAATGATCTGAAACCTGGTGTTTGTGAGCACTTTGCCTTGCTGAGAGCTGAGCGGTCTGTGATCAGCTGTTGTTGTTGGTCCTGTGTGTTGCTGTTCTGCTTCTATGCAGTGAAGAACACAAGTGCTGTGTATGGAAACAGTGCAGGTTCTTTTTTATTGAAGTGAATATCTACTTTTTCATCTTAATAATCGGCTTCTGTCCTGTTCTGGAATAAATATCTGAGAGGATATAATCCATTAAAAAATACTTGTGTTTTTTAGTTGTAATTCAGTGGGAAGGATGCCTTTAGTGTATCTGTGTGTATGATACAAGTCTTACATAATTCTTATATACTTACCCAGTTTTCTTAAAGCTCACAAGAAAGTTTCACTATTGAAAAATTGAGTTTTACTTTGTTTATTATTGCTTAAACTTAGCTTGGCTAATACCCTATTCAAAATTTAACTTTGCAGCTGTTGGCAGTTTTGAAAAACTTGCCTGAAAGCTTAAAAAACAAAAAAGAGCAGCCAAAAGAAGGAGTAACGTTTGGTAGGTACACATCCTATTTAATGTGACTTGTTAATTTTTTTCTTTTATCAGCTGGAAAACTAAATTTCCTGCTATGCTGGGTTGAATTTTTTTTTTAGACTGCTTTCGCAGTGTGGTCTCTTCACTGCCTTCTCTGGCTTAAAAATGCTTCAAAGATCTCCAGACTTACTGCATTAAGTTTATTTTATCGGAGTGGCTTGTACAACATCAAAATCAGTGGTGATGTCACAAGATCTGTGTTTGTTATTGTAATACAGACAAAAGGGTTACAGCTGTGTTTGTAAACATGTTGTCAGTTTGCAGTTCAATGGATAAATAAGAGAACAACTGAGAATAAAATCTAAATAATCCAAATTGAGGTTTTAACAAAACCTCTTCTCCAGCTGTTGTTTGAGGTACCTGCGGCTGGATGGTAAACCTGCCATTGGTCAGGATAAACTGAGGTTTAAAATAGGATAAAGTAGCACAGCTGTTTGGTTTTGCAAAAAGATGCAAAACAAAGTATTAAATCTTCTAATTTCTTCCCCCCACCCAGCTCCTAAAATCTCTGTAGCAAAGAGTTGTATAAAATGGGAGGAGCAAACAGCTACACAGATAATTCAGCTGCATCGTGCAATAGGAAGTATGGTAAGACAGTGGATTTTTTTGAACCCTTTTCTGTCCTCTAGCATGGCTGAGATTGGTGTAGATATTTTAATTAATGACTAAACTTCAAGTTTAGTTATTTTAACCTCTGTAACCCAGCGTGTGTTTTAAAATCCTGGTAATTTAACATTGGAGATGGAATTAATGTGGAGGAGAACTTTTGTGAACTTGATGCCAAGTGTGAAATCAGCTCAATGATTTTATATCGTTCCCTTAGCTCTGAGATTTCCCCTGATGTGTTTGAGAGGGTTTAAAACACTACAATGATGTCTCTGCATGAGAGCAAACAGTGCAAACAGCTACAGTGCAGGGCTGTGGTAGCTATTAGCTAATTGCTTAACTCAGTCCTGCATGTGCTAATGGTTAGAGATGAGGAGGAGCAAGGAAAGTCTCCTATCTAGATATATATATAAATTTTCCCCCAATGTTATTATCGCAGGTATTTTGCTAGAGGGAAAAAAAACCCCAACTAGACAGTTGCCTGGAAATTGTGAATATATTCTCACTGTGTCATCTGCTTCTGTTTCCAGTTTCCTTTGCAGACACTCTGGAAGGACACTACTGTTAAACTTCTGGATTTTGTGGAAGTGGATGAAATCCCTGGTTTTTCTGGTATTTACTTTCAAATTAATCTGTTAAGTTAAATTTTATAACCATTTTCTGCCGGAATCCGAGCGCCATGGGGGCTGAGGGGTGTGCCAGAGCAAACAGAGTTAGTGAGTGTTCATGGATCAGATGCAGTGCCAGAGAGTGACTGTTCTGATTCTTCCTGCTCATTTGGTTATAATAAAACACAGAATACAATAAAGTATTTTTGAGCAAAATATTGACTCAAGATTGTTATCATGCTTCAAAGAGACAGAATTGTTTCAAACTTTCTCTGTGCTTGTTGGCATGAAAATGCAAGATGATCTTGCTTTGTTTTTAGATCAAATACTGAATGACTGTGAAGCTGTTCCTGGTTCATTGCTGTTCCACAAAGTGTCCCAGACACTGATAGTTCGATGCAAGGTAAGCTTTTCCCGTTTGTTTTATATTCACTGCCCCAAAGATGAGGTTTTTAGTATTTGTGTGTTGCATAACTTTTGTTTTAACTGCCCATTGTTATTCTCTGTACTAGTTGAGATTAGCACATGACTTTCTGTTTGTTACCTTAAACTTTTAATTTCCACTAACTTTGCACTTGCGGGCAAGAATTTGACTTGTAAACCTGATGACATCAAATAAAATGTGTTCTGTAAGGCAGCCAGTGAGTAAAGATAATTTTAAAACATGCAAGAAACTTACGCCGGTTTTGTTTGGTTTTATCTAGGAAGGCTGGGTTGGAATCAAAACAGTCATATTAAAGAAGAAGCTTACAGCAGTTGACTTCTACAACGGATATATGCACTCTTGGTTCCAGCAGAATCCACGGACAGTTCATCAGGAATGCAGATTTCAAACACTCAAACTTGGCACGGCAAAAAAAGACTCTGAGAGAGAGGGGAATATTGGCACAGGATATAAAACAATAGATGTATTTTAAAATGTCTGTAAGTTAATAGAACTATAAAATATTTCAGAGCCCACCTATAACTTTCAGCTTAATTAAGGGGTTTCTTCCCAAAGTGTTTGATATTACTGTCATCTGCATATTTTCATCGTGGGTTCCTGATGATACTCCTTCTCTTTCCCCATGAAGGAAGAGAGTCTCTGAATGCTGAAGATGGTGAATAAAATCCCCATTTCCACTGTTGAGAAATAAATTTATTTTTATACAACGTTTTCGATTTTTGTTTGAGGACTTCTGGTATAATCTTCCTCAGGGATAAGTTTTGCATATTTACTTTGATCTGAAAATGTTAAAGTCCAGTGCTTTTCTAATTCAGAGTTTAGTGCTCACTGAGACTTAGACTGTCTAGTTTGATTTTCTTGTGGACCCTAAAACTCCCTTTGTATCCCCACACTGAGATGAATATCTTAGCTGGGAAGGTCTAGAGAATCTTTTCTTGTCTGTGATAATTTTCTTCCTTCTCCTTTCTGTTTTCATGTGTTAGGATACATCCCATTTAACATTTGTGTGCCATCCATCCAGAAAGTTTACATTCTGCTGTGATACTTTCTCCACGATGAGGTGTTAATCTAATTCAAGCTTTCCCTCAACCTTTGGTTAATGACATGTATAAGAGTATTTCATGTGAAGAACCCCAAAATTGGTGACTCTTTTAAACTTTCTTGTCTTAGATGTAAGGTAGCACTGTGAGGATAATGGCAAAATGAAGACTGGCCACATCTTAGGAGCTGCTCTGATGTTATTTGCTCAACTTTTTCCTGTTTTTTTCTGAGTTCTGCTGAAGTAAAAGCAAAAAATCTAGAAGAATGTGTTACATCACAGGGATTAAAATGTTTCTCAAGAAGCATCTGTTAAAGCAGATGCTGCTGTATTTTTCTTTAATTGCCATTGGTCCGACATTAATCTGCCTCTGACAGGTTTTCCAAAACACACGGTTGTCCAAGAAATCCAAGCCTATGAATCAGAGTCAAAAACTGGAAACAGCAGCAAGGTGGAAGTCAGACTCCTGTGGAGAACTCCTGTTAGCTCTGGCTGCAGACTTGGTGCAATTTGTGCTGCAGAAGATCTAAATCTGGCAAGTTAATTTCCGAGCAGATGATGTATTTTTGTGTTTTGCTCCTATCCACTCCTTGCAAGTGAAGGTTGTGGAGTCACTTTGCTTTTACTCAATTTAGATCACTCTGTGACAGGTTTGTTACTGCCTTATGCCAATAGAAAGGTGGGTGGGTGAGTTTTTTTGTGGGTTTGGAGAAAGTGGTGGTTTTGGGAGTTTTCTGCGTTTTACTACATCACTGATCATAACTGCATGGCTGCTTGCCTTGTGTTTTCCCTGCTGGAGTTTCTGGGAATGTTTCGTCAGTTATTTTTAAAGAACATTCGTAGCCATCATTGGAATTCAAATATTCAATGTTTGATGAGGATGAGAACGTCTTTTTCTAAAGCCCCTTCCCCACAGACAGGTTTTTGACACTGATCAGCTGCATGATGGGGCTCTGGCCTCAGACGTGGAGTGTATCAGAAGCTGAATTAGCAGAGAAGTGAGTCTACCAAAATAAAATCCCACCCAAATACCCAACACCACTATTTAGAGATAATGTTAAGCACTAGTGATAAAGAATTTTGGATTTGTGAGAAGTATTTCAGTTAATGGGGACTGAACAATTTCAGTATTTTAGGACCCAACTTTTCTGATGTCCCAGGTCCCCAGGCACTGGAAAATGAATTGTGGTTCATTCATGACCTGAGCAAAACGAACAGTGAGGTGTGACTCCCACAGAAAGAAAACTATCAAAAGTTGAGATTAAAAAGTTTTTCAATAACCAAACGCTTAAATCAACGACTTTGTTCCTGCGAATGACTTGAAGAAAATTCTTTAGAAGTTCTTTAATTTATGTGTGTATATTTTGTTGTCAGTTTTAGGTGGAGCCTCGTGTGAGACCTGTTGCTGTCGGTCCTTGCTGGCAGGCAGCAATTCCAGTTCTCACTAAAGCACAAAGCAACAGGGAGGAGTTTCCCTGCGTTTTTGGGAAGTTGGAGGTGGCGTGTGCCCAGGATCCCTGTAGATGGAGCTCGCTGCATCTCTTCTGGGCAAAATCCCAGGTCAGCTGGACAGAAGATGGTGAAAATTCGGTACAGAATGTCTTCAGTGAGTTGTTTAATAGCAAGTAATGTCTAAACCATATTGCAGCCAGGGTACCTGTACTTGTAACTTAATCTTTTGATCTCTGCAGTTTGCTTTGAGGCTTCTTATGCTTTCTACACAAGGGGTTGTAAAAGATTGGACAGTTCTGTGTCGCTTAACAGTTTATATCTTAGCTCTGAATGTGCACAACTTCACACCAGTTGTGCAAAAGAAGGTAAGATTAATTTATTTTTTTATGGAGGAAATCTTTGGCATGCTATTTTTGGCGTGGTGGGGAAGCTTTAAAGGGAATTGGTGTTCCCCAGGCAGCTGTTAGCTAAAATGTCTCTTTGGAAACTTTGCTTTCACCTGGCTCTGCAGGGATTTGACTCAGTAGGTAATGAAAATCTGATTATTTTTGCAGAACAGACAAAACAAAAATGGGGCTTTCACTGATGAGGTGTGGAATAGCATGTCAGGGTTGACTCTGGAACACAAGACACGGTGATTCAATCCCCAGTGCCACTGCTGAGGTCGAGCACAGCCACCCTGGCCATTGGAAGGGGATCCTAGCAAAATAAAACAGCTGTTCTCCTCTCAGGGGACAGAGGGAAAGTAGCATAGGTATTCATAGACCCGGCATCCACCATGGCTCAGTTTAACATCACCGAGGCCAAATTACTGGCAGAACTGCAAAATGTTTGGGCACCAGAAGGGCCCTGGTGTTGGATAGGGATGATTTCATCATGGATTTCAAACAAGTGTTAGAGGGAGTGATATTTCCTAGGATGTTGGTGACTCGCAGTTAGATGCATCTGTTTCATGTTCCGTAACCTTTCCACTCCCCCTGCTTCCTAGGAAACCTTTTTATTCCTGTTCTCTGAATAAATTACAAACAAAAAATGTAAGTGACTGATCAGAGGAATACTTGAGTCTTTTTATAGGGTTACATGCAAAGTCCCCAAATAATTTTGAAAGCTGAGGCTAGACAAGAACATCTCGCCTTTTGTTTATCCTAACTGCTGACATCCTGATAGATTTTGGGAAGCAGTAGTTTCCCTTTTTTAGAAACAGGAGGGAGGGATAGGTCACTGGATTTATCTGAGGGTTGGAAACTAAGTGACCTTAATGGAAGATGCTTTGCCATCAGCCACAAACCTGCTGCCTTTTAGGAGCCAGGTCTCCTGCTTTAGCCTGTTCCTCAAGGTTGGTGGTCCGAAGGCTAAGGCCGAGGGAGGAGCTGAGTCCCAGCCTCCCTGCATTCCTCCAGCTGATCCTCTCCTTTGATATGTGGGAGTGTGGGTTAGATTTCAGGTTGCAGAAAGGACATTGCTGTACACTGACCATAAACACAAGCTGGAGAAGTCAGAGCTGACGTTGAACTGTAGCATAAAACCTGTGTGGGTGGGGGACGCCAGGACCTGGTGAAGCTTTTCTGCTGTATAAACTTGCTTAATGTATTTGGAATGATGGGGAGGTGTTAGCACTGAGTGGGTGCTTGTGGGACCAAGCTTGTTTTCTGTTGGTAGTGCTTGAGCACCCGTGTTTGAAACCTCTGTCTTGCTCTGTGTCCAGAGCACTCTGCCAGCAGCCTCGGAGAGCTCAGGGACTCGGTGAGTGCACAGATTAGTTTGTTCCTCCAAGTCAGTGCTAAGCTGCAGAGGGGGACAGTCTGGGGAAACTTGGAGAGCTCCTGGCTGTTCCAGGCCGTAGGGCTGTGACCGTTTCAGTGCTGTTAAACAGACATCTCTCCCCAGGAGGAAGAGCCCTGTGCTCTGCTGTGTTTGACTGGCGAGCCCACATGCGGCACAGGGATCATCTCCCGAGCCTGCTTTCATCCACTTATCTCCTGGGTTGGTCTGTAGAAGTCATTTGTGTTACTTCACCCTCAAAGTGATGAAACTAAGTTTGGGATTTGGCTGTCTGTCTGCAGAGGAGGAGGGGAGCAGAGGGAAGAGACATTTCTCTGCGCAAGCCAAGAGCTCTGTGGGAAGGTCCAAGCTAATGCTCCCCACTGGCTGCCTTGGCTCCAGCCTGAGCCAAGCCCTTGCAGCAGACCAGACACAAAAGAAAACACACAGAGTCTAAATTGACTGGTATGAAGAGGATGTGCCAGAGTATTCCACAGCTCTTCCTTTTCTGCTTCTCTTTGGTAACTGTCAATTTGCCTAAAAACCTGGATTGTTAGGCATTTTTTTTAACCTGTTTAAGCATACTTCAGGCTGCCCTGTGTCAGACCTGTGAGCCTGTTCTGAAGCTTGCTAAATGCTATTGAAAGATTCTCCATGCCCTTGATGGGCTGTAGGTGTGACAGCATAGACCTTCATATCCATATGAGGGGACTGGGAGGAGAGGGAAACGTCTTTGCATTCCAGTTTGCACCCAGTAGCACTGCCCACCTATTCGTGATCTCTCTCAGTGGGAATTTCAGTGTTGGAGGCTTGCTAACTTGTCTGCACCCCAAAAATTTATTGCCCATGTTTGGGAGTAAACAAACACAGGATGTCTTCTGTGCTGGTGAGGTCCTTGTTGCTCTAGAAGCAGTGAGGGAAATTTAATAGGTCACTTGGAGAGGGATTGCTGTCTGGCCCCTGCTGTGGCCAGCTGTACCTTCAGCTAAGGGCAGCTTCTTGCCCAGCAGTGTCCTGCTGCTGAGTGTGAGGGAAGCCTGTCTTCTCCCTTTCTCTTCACCCAGCCCTGCTCTATATTGCCTGGTTGCCTATAATCCTTAAAACACGGGTTCCCAGCCCTCTTTTCCCTCCATCTTGTTTCATTCCTTGATTCATCCCCGCCCAGACCTGTTGCTCTGCTTCTCCCAGCACTGTCGCTGACTCTCCATGTCTCAAGCTGGGCACAGATCCCCTGACTGCAGCATGCCATGGCCAAACCCTGGACCTGGGGGAGCACCAGGCACCCAACAAACCCCTCACCCACATCCAGGATCAGTCTCACACTGATAAAGCTGTGACCTGTTTGTGAACAGAAAGGTGAAATCCTGCAGGTTATTCCTTGATATGCTCTACATTTGATTTATTTACTTGGGGATTTCAAACACAGAAGTGACACGGCATTGTCAGAGTTACAAAATTACTTTTTTTATTAACCTACCCTATCGCAGAGCATGGATTTTCTTGTCAAATAGTGCAAGAAGCAAGAGAAAACTCTAGCTTTATCCACGTGGAGCCTACAAATCCACATGGCTTCTCTGTGCTATTGAGCATATGAGTTCTTAGAAATGCAGCTGCCGATAGTTTAGCTTGAATACAGACATTCTAAAACAAGCTAGTAATAAATAAAATACTTACATTTCAAGTACGAAACCTTGCAGTTGAATTCAGTATGAGGAAATCAGTTTATTCCTTTTCATGTTACCAACTACTGTACAGGTACTTGGGCTGGCAAAGTCTGCAGCTGCAGAACAGAAGAATATTTTATGTACATGATTTAATTGAATCATGTGTTTAGTCTTCCCTTTAGGCCATCATGTGAAGCTGTTTAATGTCAGGCAGAAAGAAGATTTTTATGGATGCATTTGATAAGACATGAACTCACTACCGCTGCTGGCCCCCAGTTTCTGCCTGATGTCTTTCTGGTGGGGGAAAAAAGAAAAAAAAAAAAAAAAGTGGCACCTTGATTATGTCTCACAAATAATGACACCTACCAGCTTTCAATTAGGTTATTAGCAGGTTGATGTTACTTTCAAATTGTATTTAATTGAGCATGAGTGACTTTACCAATGCTCCTCTACAGCTCTAGGAGATGGGACGTTGACCTCTCATGGGGATCCTGCCTTGGTTGTTTCGGCGGCTTGCCGGCGGCCTCCGGTACGCGGGGCTCTGCCCTGGCTGAATCAGTATGGACTGCTGGCCCGAGTTCCTCTGAGACTGGAAGATGCTTTGCTCCGTTGCGCTCCTCTCCGAGCAGGTGAAAGTCAACCCAACGCCCACGTCGCTCTTCATGGTTCTGGAGGTGCCATCAGATGAGCCGTCGAAACACCTGCCCAGGGCGATTTCCTTGGCGATCCTCGGGTCCTGGTCGGTGACGGTGTAGATGCCGTAGTTGTGCCCCAGCGGGTCGAGAGGCGCCAGCATGGTGTACTCGCTGGTGTCGTTGTTGGTGGCCATGGGCAGGTGGTTCACCAGGTACTCGTGGAGCATGCTGTTGACGCTCACCCGGCGGCAGCTGCCCTGTGGCACCACCTTGACGAGCGTGCGGTCCACGCGGTCCTGGTCGAAGAGCATCCCGCTGCACTTGAACTCCACGCAGGCTGCCGACACGTCCGGCTGCCGGGGGTCGCGGATGCTGCGGACGTCCCTGATCCCGTAGAGCCTGCCGATGGTGCGCGGGTGCGTCCCACCCATGTTACGAGATCTCACGTTCACCTCTTGGGGTCCGTTTATTTTCACTTTAATGTAGCAGGCCCTGAATTCCATGGGCTTGGGCCACCACGCCAGGTAGTCGTCGGTCCAGCTCATGAGGTCATCTTCACTGAAGGGAACGGTGTTGAAGTCGTACCGGTCTCCCTCTATCCTGTAGAACCTGAAGTGTGCAGCACTGTGAGGAGCTTCCTCACACTCACTGAGGTTTTCGTAGGCATAAATAGGGCCATTGTTCTCTTCTGGGGAATTGGGGCTTGGCTTGGCCATGTTAATGCTGAATGCTGTTTTCTTAGTGTTGGAGTCCTCGTGGTCTGTCCTCCTGTAGTTGAGCTTGTTGAGGTATGGCTGTGGGACCCCAATAGCAGCAGGGTTGAGTTTGGGAGCAGAGGGCACAGCTTCAAGCTCTTCGCCCCCCATGCTTGCCAAGATATATGCTCCGTAGGCCTCGGGGTTTTGCTCATCACAGAAGGCAGGCACACAAGCACCATTGGGACCAGTGACCACACTGTCGAAACGGCCCCACGCTCTGGGATTGGAGGAGAACCCTGGTTCTGGCTCCATATTTATAATAGAAATCACAACCCCTTGGATCTGCTCGCTTTGCAGGAATCTCTCACTTCTGTAGGCTCGGATTTTGACGTAGCACCGTCTGCTCTCCGGGACATCCAGGTTAAAAAGCCGCCTTTCTTTGATCTCCATGTTCCCAACCAAAAAAGTTCTCTCCTCCCTTTTGCGCCGTCTGCTTCTCTCAATGTTGAAGTCCCCTTCTTCCTCCCACAGCCCTGTCTCTGGGTTCAGGGACCAAAGCTTCATCTCTTGCAGGTGCTCTGGCATCCTGACCTGAGCGGCATCCAAATGAACCTTCACGTCTTCTGCGTTGAGGGACTCGGTGCCCCGCTCGTCAGTGAAGTCCACGGAAAACATGCCGTACGTGCGGAGCGGAAATACGTCTCCTTCCTCGTCTACAAAGTTCAGGTCACTTTGTGTCACAGGGGCTGTGGAGATGTTTCTTGGGTCCAGAAACGTCACGCTGGCTTTCACTTTGCCTCTGTAGGCCTCTCCGTTTTTCCTATAAAATGCGTTGGGAGGAATTTCTAATTCAGCAATTGGGTCATCTTCTTCCATCTCTCCCAAAGAGATCACGTTGGTTTCAGTGGATTCCAGTGTAACGGGAGGTTTCTTTCTTAGTAGCTTGATCTCGTGAAACACAGCACCTCCATTTTCCTTGAAGGGCAGAACTTTCGTTGTGTTCACAAACTTCTGCAACCGATCCACAAAAGTTAGAACCAGTCTCTCCATGTCTGCTGGGACATGGACGGAGAAGGTTCCCTTGTAGCCAGTCATACTCACTCTCTTGTTCCCCATGTAGATGTGGCCAAACCTCAGTGGCTCTCCATTATCTGCTGCTGTGGCTCTGCCTCGAACCATTATTTTGGTCTCAGTGCACTTTTTGCAGCCACATTCCACGATGACTTTAGTGGGGAGCGTGTACCCGTTGCAGGATATGTCCCTGGTTTCCATTTTGGATACCCCGCAGCAGTAGGAGACGTTGTCCTTACACCGGAGTCCCTTATCCAGCTTCCCCACACAGGTCTTTGCTGGGCACTTGCCCACGTCGTAGTAGAAGGAGTCTGTTGCTTTTTGGAAGCAGTCGTGAGGAAGTCGGATGAGGTGGCTTTGGGGCTGGGGGTTGCACGGTGCCTCTTCTCTTCCTGTTGAATAGGATTTCTTTATGAGCAGCACGAAATAGTTGTACACACATTGCTATTTGGTCTGAAACCCTTTGAGCTGAACATTGCTCCTATTAAGAGTGAGGTTTTTGCAGGATTCTGGTTAGCTGAATTCATCTGGCCTGGTTTCAGTGAAGCAGGTAGCTCAGCTTTAGCTTTAGGTCCCTGATTAAGAGCTGGGAGCATCCCAGCAGGAAGCATCCCAGCTCCTCCTTACCCACCATGGCCATCTCACCATCTACATATTCTGCTGCTGCCTGGCTTTTTGACTATGGCCAGAATAAAATGTGTCCTAAGGTTTTAAAAGACCCCTAAACAAACAGAAATATTCCCATGTCAGGCAGCAAGTACAGTGAGAAACCTGCTGAAAACAGCAGATTGAGCTTGGCAGGTCACCTGCAATCCAGTTTGTAGAGAGCATCTGGTTCATAACCAGCTCGCACAAGCTTGTCTGCAAATGGAGGCATGACACAAACGCAAGTATTTTTCCTGTGACTTTTCTTTCCCAGATGTATCACAGTTTCTGGTTCCTGCACACCGACGCCTCCCCAGCTGCTTGGAGAGCATCAAGCACATTTTCTCTTACCTATGACATCCAGCTTGGCAACTTGGGACTTGGCTGACCCCCCGGCACTGCTGGCCTTGCAGAAATACTCTCCTGACTGTTCTCTGTTCAGGTTCTTCAGAATCAGGTTGTTTTTATATTTGTACAAGGAGGGATCCAGCAGTGAGCCATTGTGGTACCTGCCAGGAACAGTTAAGGGGACAGAGTCTGACTGCCTGGCTGGAGCAGAGCGACAGCCTAATCCTGCATCCTGCAATGCGGATTTTGCCAGACCCTCTGCCTCAGTTTCCCCGTTTTTAGGCTGGTTACGTGGCATCACCTAAAAATTACTCTCCTTTCCCTGGCAGTCCTGAGATGCAGCTGCTGGGCAGCTGGCAGGCACGCAGAGCTGCCAGTCTCCAGCCATGGGACAGCTAAGACTTTTGGCAGATCAAACTCAAGTTCCTTACCAGAGGTAGCGGTCAGGGGCTGGGCTCCCGCGGGCATCGCAGCAGAACGACACACTCTGTCCCACTCTCCTGGCTTTGTCCTCGGGGCTTCTGAAAACGTAGGGTTTGCCTGCAGGACAAGGAAAAGGCCGTTACTCTTCCCCTCCTAAAATCACAATTTATTTCTGATTACTGCATAGAGCCTCCTGCATCCCCCCTCTTCGGGGCTACCTGATCGGTGCAGCTGCGCTTGGATCGCCAGGTTTCTCCGAGTGCTCTCGGGAACGGTGACTGTCGCTGTTGCGTATTTGGCTTTCTTTATTTTGAGGGTGTTTTTGCCATCAGGACAAATCCCTGGGATCCTAAACATGCCTCTGTTATCGGCCATTGTCAGCAGCTTCAGTTTCTTGGCTTGCAGGTAGACCCGGGCATCGGCAGCAGGCGACCCATCCTCGAGAGACACCTTCCCGTGCAGAGTGGCATCCTCACACATGCAGGAGTCACAGTCGGCGTTGACATGGCCCATGGGGCAGGTGATGTTGCAGCCTGGAGGAGAGGCAGGCAGGTCAAAAAACAGCCCCCACAACACTCACAGCACAGTCTCGCATCTGCTTTTAATTTAGATGCAATAAGGCAGATACTGCGTAAGGAATAAATTGTATCCAAAACATATTTTTCCTGATTATCCACAGCTGTGCATTAGAAACGCAGGGACGATGTCATTCTGAACCTGACAATTAGTAGAAAGCAGCCACGTGGATATAATTACAGCTAGGAACTGTTATTTACCTTCCCCAAAGGACTGAACTTTGGGGAAATTTGAATTCAGCTCAGCACTGTGAGCTCTTAGCTCAACCCTGGCAAAATTACAAATCCAAGTGCCTTAAACTTTCGAGGTTTCTGTTACCAACTCATGCCCAAAAGTCGTGACTGTGGTCTATCCCAAAAGCTGTCTTCCCTTATTCAATGGTATCCTGGCTTAGGCAGGACGTGGGGTAATTGCTAAGTGAGCGTTACCTAATGGGTTTAACAATTGGTCTCCCAGTGTTTCTGAAACATATTCGTTACCTATAGTGATTAATCCTAAATAATAAAATAATAATAATAAGGCTCAGGTCATTCCTCTTACAATCACAGACTATCCCTGTACAGTAACTGCTTGATAATTTTTTTCAAAGCTGAAAATAAATGTAAGAAATCAGGGAAAACCTGAAACAACTTTCCTGCAGAAAATATTTGAGTATTTTCAGAATTGTTTGTTAAAAGGGGATTATCAGAATAATATAATTGATTCCAAGCCCCTTCAGCAGGGGCTGTGGCAATTTGATATTCCCAACACTTCTCCTTCCTGGAGAAGGCATCTGCCTGCAATTGCTGACTCCACCCTGAGAGCTGCTGTTATAATGAGATTAATGGGATTTTTTTCTATATTGCCAAGATCTTTGTGAGTCCCTGATGATTCCACGTATCTGAATCCCCCTGTTATCTTGCTATTTGGCTATAAACTCCCCCTGTTCTGTTCTCCAGCCTCGCTTGGGAATCACAGAATTCTGGCAAAGGAGAGAAAGGTGGTAAAATGACAGCGAAGGGAGCACAACGCCTTCGTGCTGGTGAGACCAGGACATCCTCCCCTGCCCGTAAGTGAGGTTATAGGAGCACCTGAGCAAACATGTCCAATGCAGAGCCGCCCTTCCTCAGTTGCTTCATTACAGTGCACGCCCCAGAAGCGCTCAGCTAGGCAGGATCTGGTACGCTTCTGCACCCCGGTTTGGCCACAGTTTGCTGAGCACTCGCTCCATTTCGACCATGGAGACAAAAACCTTTTTGAATCTTGCACCAGTGGACCTTGAATAACATCAGTGGTGTGTTACTGAGACGCACATTACACGTACAGCTGCCCCAAAAAATGGGCAGTTGTTTTCTTAGCAGCTTCTATATAGCTCAGACTATACATTTGGATATTATGCACCACATGGATTAAACAAACTCAAAGCATTTCAGAGAGCTGGGAAATAAAGCACAAGAAGGAGTCTGAAGGCTTCTGACATAATTCCCCGCAGGCTACTGAATTCAGGATGATTAAGATAAACTCGAGGGGAGCAAAGTGCAGGCAGCTCATGCTTAGTGTTGAATAACTTTGGCTTAAAGGAAATCAAACACACATTGTCATTTCAATGCAGTCTGAAGGGCAACACTCGCCTGTGTTTCAAATGTGGTTAAATAGAAAAAAAAAAGAGTAAAATTCTTAGTATGACCATGTTGAATGTCTTTAACCAAACTTCAACATATGTTTTCTATAGCGTCAGCGTGTGTCCTATTGTGAGCACCGCTGTTACTGTGTGCAAACCAGAAGCCTAAGATGCTACTGAGCAGCCTGAGCACGTCAGGGACCAGCTGACTGGTAAAGCACAGAGGGAGTTTGCAAAACGCATTTGGGAGTTTAAAATGAGGTTAGATTTTTAAAGGGATTTCTTTAATGGGGCTACTAGTTGTTATTAATCTAAATTACTTGGAACGGATGAGATCCACTCCAGGTCTGTGGTTTGGGCTTGTTTTTAAATTACAATGTTCTAATAATGTTTGCAAGGATGAGCTTGTGACTAAAGTTTCTAAAAATGGGGTTTCTTGGAGATGTGTGCTGTGTCATCTCCTGTACCTACTCTTCCACCCAATTTGTAATAAAGCAGGTTGCATTATTTCCTAGAAAGGCAGACAGGCACAGGGATGGACTGTTCCTATAGTGATGGCCAAAAACAGAGCAGGTGGGTGTAAAAGACCCTTTAAATGAGAGCAGCCATGGGAGCAGCATGTCTGATTTAGAGTGAGTGCTTGGCTTAAACGGGCAAGTTTTTAATGTGTCGGCACATCAGCATCTCCAGTTCAGCACCCTGAGTAGCACATCCATGACCTTATTTAGCGATCTGAGGGATGCAGGAGGAGGTGGGCTTGGGAACGTGGTCCCATCCCGTGGATAAATGCCTGTTTGTGCTTTCCCCTAGCAAAAATTTAACGTGCAGCAGATTAAAGTTGGGTCCCAGCAAGATCCTAAGCTCATTTGGGATCAGCTGCTTTAATCTGCAGGGCTGTCGATAATAGGATATGAAGAGGGGAGTGCAGTGGAGGAAAAGCATGATATGGCTCTGTGTGGCACCTCAACAGCAGAAAAAGCAGAAAGTGGAAGAAGAGGGAGAAGCTGAGGCGCAGAGCTCTGGCAGGGATGTGGGAAGCAGGGACAGGATACCCCATGGCAGCGCCGGCAGGAACCTACTGCGTCTGACGTAGGTGAAGGTCGGGTCTCCCCGGCGAGAGCTGCTCCTCGTACCTGCGGGCAGAGGAACATTGGGGGTGGTTTGGGCAGGGTTTGCCAGTCATGGAGCCGGCCTCAGCACCACTGCCCTGTGCCATCCACTGTGCGGGGAAAACAGTTCTCCTGGTAGCTTTCCTAAAAATACCTCTCAGCAAGTGAAGGGAACCTCTGGGAGTTTGGGGGTTTGGTGCTTTGATTCTTCTCAGTGGCTAAGAGAGCTGCTGGGAGCTAGACAAAAGGCTGGGCCATGAATCCCTCGGACATGGCATCAACATGTCCAGCACTTTCAGTGCCTGCTGGAATTTAAATTGCAAGCATTGGGCAGTAAAGATTGAGTGGTCGAGGCATCTCCTAGGAATTAATGAGCAGAGTGGGCTCTGCGGGTAATTAATGCCCCACAGGCTTTAATTCTAAAGGAGTGGTGTCACAGAATGCCCTGGGCGTGGGGACGGGCTGGGCAGGGGAAAGGCAGGTCAGAGCATGTGCTGGCCCATCCCTGGGCTCTTCTCACCCTCCCAGCCCCGCATGCCTCCCACAGGAGTCGGGGCTGTGGTCACACGTTGACCTTCCCTTTTCCAGGAGAGGAGCCAACAGCGTGTCAGTGATAGCCAAAACCCTACAGGAGGTCTCAGATGGTTAACATTTATTCCATTGCTTAAATCATAGAATGATTCTAACCCTAAATGTCCTCATCAACTCAAATAAGATTGGTTGGTTGTAAATTGTTGGGAAAGTTGTCCCAGCAAGGGAAATCCACCCAAGGTGGGAATTAACTTACTCTCTAAGCTGAGCATTACCAACGGGCTGAAGGTTTTTTGTCCTATCTGGACCCTGCTGAGGACTGGTTTCAGAATCCTTTGTCCTAAGGGTCGATAAATGAAAGAATAAATTAGATTATTACATCAGATAAAATGTATTAATTAGGTTTAAAGGACTGGGCATCCTTATGCTCAGTATTACTGCTTTCCCTTTGAGTTGTGGCTGGTTAGAGCTCCGGTAGGATGCAGTGCAGGAGATGCCGAGTGAAGCATCACTGCAGCTCAGGCATGATAAAAACTTTCTATTTCTCTTATCACCCAGGGAAAACATTTTTGTACTTCCTGTGTTGGAACAGCTCAGACCGATTCATCTTTTTATAGCTGGAGTGATAAAATATGCCCTGCCTCTCCCTGCAGGGGGAGAAACGAACCTGAGGTGGATGAGATTGGATGTCGCGATGGGACATGGACTGTTTCTGCACTTGCAGGCCACCTGCATGCCTGGTTGGTGAGCTGGTGGTTGTGGCTCTTTGCTGGGGGGCTTGCTGGGACCAGTCCTATTTAAGCTGCGGAGCAAAACCCCAGCACCAGCTCTCCCCTGTGCTCAGCTCCCGTGGGTGAGGACTGGACACCGTGGGGTCTCGGGGATGGCAGGCAGGGATGGTCCCAGCATTGCCAGTGGGCTGGTGAGCTCAGCCCTGGTCAACCAGCGGCTGGCTGAGCCTGGCGGACTCACAGACATGCTCTGGGGGCTGGATGGGAGCCAGTCCTCGTCTGGAAGTTGTTTGGCCAGGCAAATGCGATGCTGACCCGGACCAGGACCCCACATGGATGTCAGGCTGTGTCTGCTGGCTCAGCGGTGCCACAGACACGCCTGCGCTGGCAGGGACAGCGTGGGGACCGCAATAGGAACGTTTAACCTTCACCTAGAACGGATGTGGCTCCCAGGAGGAGGAGGAGGAGGATCCAGCCTTTCACAGTGACCATTGTGGTCTCCAGAGGTGACCAGGGGCTTTTTGGAGCTTCCGCAGCCGTCCCACGCCTTCCCCAATCCTGCGGAGACAAGTCCAGCCATGTTGAGACTCAGCCAGGTCCTGCTGCTTTTGGGGAGCTTCTCCCAAGCTGAACCAATTCAAAGCATGCCGTGAGGCATCTTATAACCCCTGCCCACACACACAACCCCAGCAGCTCCTAATTTTTCCCCATGGGGAGGAGCAGCAGGGGCTCCACATCTGTGCTCACATCCCCTCTGCTTCTCGCTGTCACATCTGAGCCCAAATCTATTCTGCAGAGCACTGCTTTGTAATGACATCTCCTTAACATGCCTTGGAACAGCTTAAATACTTCTGCAGGGATCTCTCACAGCCCACACAGCACCGCAGGCCCCCTGACACCCCACTCTGTTCCCTGCAGGAGCAGGGACATCTCCATGTCTCCATCCCTGTGCCTGCTAACTGGGTGTAGTGTGAGGATAGCATCTTACCCCAGTACACCCCAGAGCGTGGGGAAGGGGAAGGCTGCTCAGCACCTCTGAAAGTGGAAAACCCCATGCACAAGTCAAGTCTTTGCTGCAAGTGTGAGCAAGTAGCTCAATATTTTCCTTTTCCTGCAGGCAGAGATGTAGGACAGGCTTTGTGTCACTCTTCCCCAGCTCAGCCACTTCAGACTTTGTTTTCGGTGAGTTTCTTTGCCCTGTGGCATAAAGAATTTGTGTATTTAACTTCTGAAGGTACCCATGGAGTTGGTGTTATCCCAAGTGACACCAGCTGGTGCTTTATTTTATGCATCCAAAGTTAATGAACCAAGGGGGAGGAAATGTTACCTCAGCCTTTCAGTGCCTCAGTTTCCCCACAAACTGTGCTTGACAAAGGGCAGCCCTGTTATTCGTAAAGGGTACTAACCATCCCCTTTGAGACTGGGGAATGTGGGACTAGGAAATACTTTGATTATGGCTCAGCAAATCCCAGTCAAGCAAAAATAACAAGCAACACATGAGCGGTGTTTTGTGGGCTTTCGGTGGGGCTGTGAACTCATAGCCAGACAATAACCAGGAAAATTTAATCCTGTTTCCCGCTCGGCACCTATTTTTGGTGCTGACTGCGACTTGTTCAGTGCTGGGTTGGGAATGGGATTCGTCCTTCTGTCCCCGGGACACGCGATGCTGGGAAAGGGGGGGTCAAGCGGCTGGATCTTGGCGGCAGGGAAGGTTTGGAATTGCCTATGTCCCCCCTCTGGCAGGGAGCTGAGGGAAATCAAAAGCCCTGTGTGAGCAAAGCACCGTCCCCTTCCGAATCTCCACTCCCGCTGTCCCCGTAACGCTGCCCCAAACGCATTAGCTGGGATGGGGAAGGGAGAAGCGGAAAGCAGGAAACTGCATCCCCATCAGTGTTTTTCAGCCTCCTTGCTTTCATCTACCCATTAATTAATTTCCACCTCGCCTTCAATCACAGCCACTGTTAATTACGCCGCTTTAATAACACAGCAGAATTATATAACCGCAATCCGCCACGGAGGGGGAAAACTCAGCAGGGTTGGGTTGCGTTTTTTCTCTTACCTAAAAAACCATAAAAACCCCAATCAAGGAGAGTCCCGTCCTGTCGCCACAGAGCCGCCAGTCGAGCCGAGATCCGGGGGCGAGGCGAGGGCTTGTCAGCTGCGGGTTCAGGGATTTGCAGGCGCTTGGGAAGCAGAGAGAAAAGTTGCAGCTTACCGAAACTCCCCTGCACCGTGCCGAGCCGGGCTGTGTGCGAGCCTCCCTGCCGCCCAGGCGGCGGGGTCGCTTATATAGCCCGGCGTGTAGCTTAGGGGATGGCAGCGAGCCACGGGCCGCGAGCACAAACAGATCGGACGCGCGAGGAAACCGCAGCCTGAATAATCCCTTAATAAGGTGACGGTAAACAAAAAACTGCGGCGAAGCAGCGGCTGGCAGCGGTGCCACGGCGTGGCGGGGCAGGGCACGGAGCGGGTACCACGTCCCGGCGTGGGCACCGCGTCCCGGCACAGCACCGTCACTGTCAGGGGTTCACCCGGGGTCTGGATCTGAAACAGATGCTGCTGAACGCCCAGGGTGGAGGTACAGCAAACAGGCAAAGAGCTTTCGGGATGCTGGTTTTGGTTTTACATGGGACAAATGCGGTGCCCACCCAGCGTTGCCCATGTTGTTCCCCCCTTTCACAGGCATTGGGGTACCGCTCAGCTGGGCACCATTCCCTGCTCTGCCTGCTCATCTCTGCCCTTGCACTGGCTCTGGCAGGGGTCAAATGAGGTTGCTGTGGGGATGTGAGGATGTGGGAGAAAGCCAGAGGGATTGGTTTGGACACCAGCAGTAGCACAGAGCTGCAGAGGCAGGACCATCCTTGCAAATAAATGTGACTGCATCTCCCTTGAGCCATGGGAAGATCCAGCAATGACCCCTAACCAAAGCTGCCTGCTTGCCCCAGGCTGGCTTCAACCCCTCAGGTCTTTCCTTTTCCTGCAGCTATGTTTTTTCCCATGTGACTTGTGGCAGCTGGTCTGTGGGTTCGGGGCTTCTGGGTGTTGACAAGTTTATGTGGCCTGGTGCAAGCGACGGCCACCCATGCACGCAGCCCCAGTGCCGTGGGACTGCGCTGCCAATTGCTGCAGAAGCGTGGTGTGAAAGCTTGATGTGTCAGGAGCCATCCCCAAGGATGGAGGTGGGTGTTGGGGCAGCCAGCGGCATGTGGGATGTGCCAGTGGTGTCCTGAGCTGCCTCCTAGTAATCCTTGGCGGCCCCGCTGCCAGAGGGAGTGGTGCAGGAGGAACACGGATCAAGATGTCACGTAAAATAATCGGTGGTGACCTACACCAGCTCCTGTTTATGTTTACGAGGGAAAAGGAAAAAACACCTGAGATGTGCCAAAAAATGGCAGAATGTTTATGCGGTGGGCAAGGAGCACACAGTGAACTGGGAGCTCCAGACCTCCGAGATAAACACGGAGCTCAGCTGCGTTTCCCCGCCGTGATGAGGACAAGATGTGGGAAAAGTGCTGAGGTGGAGAGCAAGGAATTAGTCTTTCCTGGATGGTACCTACCTCCCACCATGGCTGACCCACCCGTAACACAACACCAGTGCCTTGGGAAGGCATCTCTGGTCCCACCAGCTGCTTGCCCATATCCTGGCATTAATTTACATTAATTTCCATCACTGCTGGGTAAGGAAATGTGCAGTTCTGCAAAAGTAATGAAATATTATTCCTTATGTTATGGAAGCAGGTGCAGGCATTTCTGCAGGGGATTTTGTAGCTCCCTCAGCATGGGTATCTCATCTCCAGCACGTCTCCTTCAAGACAAGCTCCAGAGACACGTGTGCGTCTTCAGGAGCAGATTTGGGACATGTGAATTCATGCAAAAACCAAGTCTCTAGAAAAGTCCGTTTGCACAATCTCTCTTGGCTTGGCCGTCCCTCTCTGCAGCTCTGACATGCGGTTGATGTTGGATGGAGCAGCATGAGAAAATCTCCGGATGTTCCCGGTGCTGAGCACCATTGGCAGCACTGCGGCTCCAGGAGGTGCTCAGCTGCTTTCCGTCTGCCTGGAGGTGAATGATAATGATCCGTGGGGTGGAGGGGTTAGGCAGGTGCTGCCCCATGCCCGCAGTGGCCACTCTGCAGGGCTGTAGCACCCGTGGCTGGTGGGAAGGATGTATCCCAGACCGAACTGCTCCTATCTTTTTGTCCTTCATCAGTGAGTTCAGCTGCCTAAGGCTGGTGCTTCCCATCAGAAAGCACCAGAGCCACAGCCTCTTGGATTCATTCCTCTCTCGGATTAACCCTAGGGAGCCTACCCAGATCTCCTGGTTTTTTTCCATGGTTTCATCACTAATGCATAATTACAAGTCTATAATGTATTTATGTGAACACTGCCATGCTTAATGCTCCCCCCCGACCAGTGCTGAGGCTGGGGCAGTGTCAGAGGAGTGTGACAGCAGATGGTGCAGCAGCATCTCCCTCCCTGCGCTCTTTTGTGGTTGTGTCCATAACTTTTCTTGTGTTCATCTAATAAATCTAGGGGAAAACTGGCTAGTGATGCTCATCCTGGCTCTTTGTGCCTCCCACCCTTTCCGATAGAGCATCGTCTGAGCGACCATCATCAAAAGCCGACTGCACTGTGCCAGGAGGGTGTCAGGGATGGTGGGGCTGCTCTCAGGGCTGCACATTGAATTTACAGGCTTTGGGTCTGTGAAATGCTCTATGGGGCCCATGAAACGTGCTTTGGGACCCAAGGCCGTGCTCAGTTCCCAGCCAGCTGCCCTCGTCCTCCCTCCCCGTGCCCTCTCCGCTCCACCGAAGGGAGCTGACGGTTATTTTCCCCTGCTGCATGTTTCTGGGCTTGCTTCTGTTTACGGAGCTGGGAGTTAAAATAACTGATTGATGACTTTGTTCCATCCCAAACACTTTGGGGAAGTTTGCGTGGTTTAGGAGGGAGAGCTGGGAGCTGGGATTTCATTAAGCACTTGGCTCCCGGCACTTCTCCAGCCATGCTCCAGGGGTGGCTAATGTTGTTTTTGAAATCCTGTTTTGCTGTCCCAGGAGCCGGACTGGCGATTTCCATGGTTTGTAGGAGAACTTGGAGATGTGGCGGGTCCCTGGGGCTCTCTCTGAGCTCCGAACCAGGAGCAAACCGTGCAGCCACCACAATATTGTTTCACTTAAGCCCTCCTCCACCGCTTCATCAGCACAAAATCACACGCCAGTTGCCTAAAAGCTTTGGAAAAGAGCCAAAAAAATGAACTACTGGAGTTTGTTTTCATTGCGCCGATGAGGATTTACAGGCTGTGGCTGGGAGAAAAGGAGTGAACGGACCTTTTCCCCCTCTGGAAGGCTTTGCTTAGGAGCTAAAGCTTCAACCATGGCTCAGCAGTGCTCCTCTCATGTACTCATTTAGGGAACAGATACAAAGGCAGCACAGACTGGGGGCACCAGGAGAGCCAGGAGCAAGAGAAAGACTGATTTTTAGCTGTGGAGGTCAGAAAGGCTTTTTCTGGAGTGGTGAAAGAGCCAAGAGTGAGGGGAGAGCAAGTAGATGTGGCTGTGCTGGTCGTGAGGTCTGGCCACAGGGTGAGCCCCCAAATGTCTGCTGGCACAAGTACAACACAGCTGACATCCTGATGTATAAAAGAGTGTGTCCCCTGCTCCATGATTCCATCTGTCAAGGATAAGGTCTTTTTTTAGTGCTTTTGCAGGGCACATCTCCTATCCAAGTGCAGCCCCACTCCCAGACCCATGTTCCCTGGGGAGAATTTTGCTGGTCACTGGGATATTCTGGACTGCAGAGTCCCACTGGGATTTGCCTCCTGGATGTCATGTGCGTATTTGCAGCCTTTCCTTCCTCATCACAGCTTGGAAGAGCATAGATGGGTGATACTGTGAGAGCACTGGAAGTGTCTCAATAACAAATCCCTTTTTAATTACATTGCTGAGCTGGGGAAATTAAGATAAGAATCCTGGCTCATTTAAAAACTCTCTGCAAGATGGAGAAGGCCATTATTTTCAGCCCTCAATGAGTTATGCACATCCCAACCTTTCCCTGGAGCATTAACTGCTCGGGGACACTTGCAGGGCAGCATCATGATGCCATGTGCTGGAATGACACCACTATTTGCTGGGAACATTTTGCTGTCAAATGTGGGCTTGTGGCAGGGCCTGAGCTATTGCACAACCTCGGATCAATGATGGAAAAGCGGTCGCAGGATGGGAACGGGTGTGATGGGAATGTGACCAGGTCCAAGCCAGGGCAGCACCTCAATGGGGACATTTACACCACGAAGGAAGGGCAGGAGCAGAACTCCAACCCACAGCCCGCTGGCTGTTTGCTTTAGCTCTGGACAGGGTTTGGTGGACAAAGACCATCCTGTGTCAAAGCCCATGTTGATCTGGGTAATTAGTTGCTCCTGAAGAAATCCTTGATTTATTACTCTTATTTACGGGCATTGGCTTTGGACTGGGATGCATTCCAGGCTGGGCACCCGTGCTGGCACGGAGCGCAGCCTTCCACCCATGGGATGGTGATCCCATGTGTAATCTGTGCCTTTTCCTCCTTGATTTTCTTGCTATAAACCAGGTCGAGGTGGGCAGATTTGCAGTGATTTACATCAGCAAAACTTCGCCAGTTTTTCCTAAAAACCAGCATCATCCTGTGTGATCCATGAGTGTGCAGGGAAGGGCTTGGGTCTTCCAGTTTGTCTTTCTCCTGCTCCGCAGGGATCAAGTGGGAACACATGGGAAAGGTGTAGTCTGTGTCAGCTGGACCGGAGGCAACAGCAACAGCAATGAAAGTGGAACTTCAGGTTAACAGATGTGGTTTTAGCCTGCAGATGGACCTCTACGTGGAATGGGCATAAAGTGGAAGTGATGGAGCCGAGTGGGTGGTGGGCTCTCCTCGTTGAACCATTTGGGAGTTTATTTCAGGGCAATTGTTGCACTGAGCAACGTGGAGCTGAGCCTGGGCTGGGGTAATCGGTGCCGATCCACCCCCAGGTTTCAGCTCCGAAAGAGTTTGCAAACATCCATCTGCACTGGCAGGAGACAGCATGGAAATGCCTCCCCTTCCCAGAGCGCCTGCGGTCATGGGGGCGACCGGAGATGTAAAACATCTCTTGACCTCACGCGTCGTGCCAAGGCCGTGCTTGGAAAAGCCGGTCTCTGCCGAGCTAATTCCAGCGCTGCTGGGATTCCCCCTGGAATATGTGGCCATATCAGCTTTCGCCTGAGGGTAAATGTGTGTTTGCCGGGAGCGCACCAGAAGGTTTGGT
Source organism: Pseudotriccus pelzelni (assembly GCA_035584735.1). NCBI lineage: Eukaryota > Metazoa > Chordata > Aves > Passeriformes > Tyrannidae > Pseudotriccus > Pseudotriccus pelzelni. The sequence goes on along the minus strand of JAWMRA010000016.1, from coordinate 2,281,589 downwards.
GGGGGCCATGTGCTGCTGAAGGGAGGACTGGCAGCTCCCAGTGCGAGCACCTTGGCCTGGCTGAGATGAAACCTGTCAGGAGCAGGTTGGGAAGACAGGATGGGAGATGAGCCGTTCCGGAGAGAAACTCACTGCAACACTCCCGGCATCGGGTCGAGCGCTGCCTCCCAGATGGGAGGAGATGCCAGCACTGATGCCCGTCCCAAGGGATACCTGAGTCTTGCAGTCCCAGAGTTTGGCTCAGAGCAGGTTTCTTGCAGAAGGCTAAACATAGGGAGCAAAAATTATATCTCTCCGGCTTATTAAATTCAGCATTGATGGCATCTGCCCCACCAAGCCTCTGATCCTTTCTGAAAAGCCTAGGAAAGAATCATGTTCACCCAGGGGTGGTTTTAAGCCTTGAAAACTGCTTGGAGATACAGAGTGCATGGGAAAGAGTTGTCAGGGGAAGTGTTCCCTGCTTCTTGTTCCTGCAAGCCCCACGTAACACTGCCGAGGGTCCCGCAGGGATGTCAGCTTTCCCCACACCTCACCTCTCCCCCAGTGCAACAAAGGAGACCAACCCTTGAATCTGGCACGTGTTTGGGAAGGAGCATCCAAAGGGAGCACTGAAATATGGCCTGGGGAGACACAATTCAATTTGGGAGCTTGGAAAGAGGAGGATATTTGGAGCGATGCAACGGACAAGTCCCACAGGGAGTAGAAAAAGAGGAGGATAAAAGAGGGCGCAGAAGGCAAAGGCAAGAAGAGCAACTAAACCCAGTCCAAAAACAAGGGCAAAATTGTTCACTTCCATGGTTAGTCACAACGAAAACATTGGCATTTCATAATTTCTTCCAGCTCAAGAAAAATACCCAGTTAGGGCAGTGGGAGCCGTGGCCAGGGCAGTGTGTGCCTGAGCTGAAGGGGACCTATGGCCCCTCCATCCACCCCATGGGTGATTTTCTTGCTTTACTGGGGACTGGATCATCATGGGACTGAGGTGCCAGGTGAAAGTTCCCAAATAATTCTCCCCACAAATAAATTCCAGCTTGGGCAGGGAAGCACAGCTGCTGCGAGGAGGATGAGCTGTGGGTGTAGTGGTAATGCATACACGGAACCAGCTTTTATCACTTGGTGGTGAGCAGATGGGACTTGGCACCAAATCCCACCATGTTTTCTGGAGCTTGACTGCAGGGTTTGGTCTGGGGTGATAAATTCTCTCCTCTCTCTTGCCCAGTTTAAAGATGAGCAAAGGGGATGTTGCTCTGGTCAAGATGTCCTGGTGAAAGATGGAGGAAAGACCATGAGAGCTGCTGCTCCTCATGGGAAGATGTGAATTTGGGGAACCCCTGGGACTGATGCTCTGGACATCTGGGCTCAGCAGCACCAGAAGCACCAGCTAGGGTCTTTCAAGGTGGGAACTGCAGCAGGTTTGAGCACGTTTTCCTCAGCACCGGTGTCTGATGGTGGGATACCTGCTCGGAGAAGGGCTTTTATCAGCGAGGCTTTGATGTAGGAAGCTGAATCAGAAACAGCACATTGTTTCACCAAGAAATGGTCTAAAGACACAGTTTACCAAGTAATTGAGCCCGGAGAGCAGGAGAGATCCCTCCCTCTGCTTTAAACAAAGGTTTTTTGGAGGAAAACGGGATGACCCAGATTATCCCCAGGAGGGGCAGCAATTACCATCCGCCCTGGCAGGCTCGGCAGAGCAGCCAGGGCCGGCTGAGCAGGCAGAATGGGGTGCTGGTTTATCCCCGGTGACCACTGAGCCTCTGCCTTTTGCTGCAAAGATTTTAGGGAATTTTGGGTGATGCCCCGCTCGGGACCTGTTTGTAGCATTCAGCCAGAGGTGGCACCGTGCTGGTTTTTATGATGCTGTTATTTAATGAGAAGGCAGAAAACTGGGAGCTTCCAATGCTTGACTTGTGAACTTTGGGTAAGAAGAGAAGCCGTTCCAGAGGTGAGCTCATTTCTAACCCCGGGAAATGACTTCATGGACGTTGGTATTTACTCACAAAAACATTGCATGTCAGATGTCCCTGACTAGACTTTCTGTTTCGAGTCCAGTATGAGACAAAAATTTCCTTGGACGAGACAATTCAAGGTTTGGAGGAGGAGGAGAAGAACTGGAGAGAAAAAAAAAAAATCAGCATTAAAAAGCCCACTGAAATGGTGAGGTTTTTCTGAGCAAAAGGGAGTTTTTGGGCAGGCAGCCTGGCAGAAGCACCTGCTGCGGGTGAGGGTGCAGGTGATGGGTCCGGCCAAAGAATCACCCATTGTTACTCCCCCATAATTCCCAGCAGCTGGAGTTTCTCTCAGAGGGGAAAATACAAGTTTTTCTCTCTTTGGGAAGCCAAGACCCCGGCAGTGATTTATCAGGATAAACAGCAGCAGGTTCCCTGCCCCCTGTTTGCACTAGGTTAATGGAAACTATATCCCACGCTGCTTTCCCTGGATAAGATCCCAGTTTATATGGGATGTCCAATGGAAAAACACAGCACTTACATTTTTGTTTAAGGTCTGCTCGTGCAGAAATTGCCGCTGGGGCTGTGCTACCCAGTGTGGCTTTCTGGTTTCTGTTTTCTCCAGCATCCTGGGATGATCTGTGGGGATCTGGGGAGATAAGTCTTATTTGGGGACACTGGGGGATGCTTTGTCCCCTCATGACCCAGTGCTGGGCTTCAACCCTGGGGGTGTATTGGGGCACCATCCCAAAAGGAGAGGGTTTTGGGAAGAGCCAAGCTGGGATGTATGGAAACAAGCCCTTCCTGCCAGCACTGTTTCCTAATCCTGGAGACCAAACTGCTCTGATCGTTAAACCAGTGTTCAGAGATTCGGCTGAAGGCTGCTGAGCAGACAACATCCAAGCTGACCTTTGAGGAGATGAGGGAAAAAAAAAAAGAGAGACAAAACACAAGGGGGTTACTGTGCAAACGCCGGAGAAAAATAGTCATTTCAGTTAGGGACCCCACCCTTAAAATAAGACTTATTGCTAATGCATGCCCAGGACATTTCTGTGTGATGGTATGCTAAAAAAATCCTCTCTGAACAGGGACTAAAGGCTTTGTTGTGTCATGAGCAAGGCTTACAGTTCCCAAGAAAAATCCTGTCCTTCTCTTGCATCATACAGTCGGGGATGAGGAGGACATTTCTAGACAAAAAGGCCATCAGCCAGAACGAAGGACAAACAGGGAATACATTCCTGACTCGCTATTTAATTGCTTTCGTGCAGGTGCAAAGGCCAAACGAAAGGAGACATAAGGATGAGTGTGTGGGGCTGAATCTTGGCTTTTAAGCAGGAGCCCAACACCAGGAGGAGGTGGCTGCTGTAACAAACAGGCTTCCACCCAACTTCTTTGTGGATTTTGTGCTATTTTCCCCCTTGGGATCAGGCTGCTTCCTGTGGCACTTGGGGGGGTGATGCCCCTGCCAGGTAAGGAGGTGATGGGGACAGTCGCCTGCCGTGTTGCAGGAGTGGCTCGTGCTCACTGGCAGTGCTGGTGGTGGGGCTGCTTTTTTCTTTCCCCTCAGGTGTAAAGCACTTTGAATGCAGGGATTTCTCTCTGTGGCTTCAAGCAAAGAGTTTCCAGCCTGATCCCTATTGGCAGTTCCATGCAGAAGTGATGGAGGTTTTAGGAGACTCCAGGGTAAACAGTAGTCCAGTGCCTGCAGCATCTCTTGCTCTCAGAAGCTGCTCCCTCTGACACACAATTTGACTCTTAAACCCACAAAGGGGAAAAAAATCCTTTTCTGCTTGTGCCCAGGAGCACTCCTGCTAGCAGAACAATTTCAGAGATGGTGCAACCCCACTCGGAGCTCAGGCATTTCCTCCTGAAAATAAATGGGAATGGGTTTAATGATGGAAAACCTATCCCAGAAAGTGAATCTCCTCCTGGGGAACAATGCAGAGCCACCCCTGCCAGCCCGGGACCTGCAGGGATCTGTACACCACGTACTCCTTAATTTAATAGCCTGGGAGATGTGAAGGTCTATTTGCATGTCATTTAAGTCCCCGTGGTGCCACTGGGAGTGTGTTTGCTGGTGCTGGCCCCAGCAGTGCTTGGAGCTGGCCCTCTGTCTCCCCCATGGCTCTTTCGCTGGCCAGAGGAGCAGGGTGTCCTCAGTGTCCCTCCCTGCCCTTGCATTGCACATCATATTTTTTAAGCTCTTGTGAGCTCTTTGTCCCTCCCAAGGTCCTGCCCCTCTCACTGCCTTATGCTGCAAGAACACAGAAAGAACAAGATGGGAACTGATAGAGTGCAGACAAAAAAAAGTGCATTCATTTCAGTGGCAAAATGCCCCACGTTTCTTCTTATTAATCCCCTCCTTGCAGCATTTCCTGTCCAGGCACGTACCTGTGATGCTCCCACGGACCCGTGTGGTCCAGGAGCATCGCGGAGGGCGGGGGGGGTGTGTCTGTGAGTCTCACGGTTGTCTGAGCAACGGGACGTTCATCATCAACTCCAGGGATAATTAACTCATTTTCCTGTATTTATAGCAAACCAGTGCCAGGAGTGTTGGCACTTATCCCTCACGGGGCCACATTTGGCCACAACATTTTGAATTTTGGCCATTTCTTGCATTACGGTGGCTTTGTCATCATCCCCGCTGCCTGCTCATTAAGAGGGCAGCTCATTAAGCTGATGAGGGCAGGGGTGGTGGTGGCTGCTTGAGCCAGGCTGCCCGTGGGTGCCCACCTCAGCGTGTCCCCACTCCTGGTTTGCTGGTGCAGGGACTGTTTGCAGCAGCATTCCCATCTCCAGATGCCTGCATACGCCTGTGCTGACAGCAGCGTCGCTCCCGGCTTGGCCGCTGGCAAGGGGAGATTTCACTGCTTCAAGGTTTGTTGCAGGGAGGTGATGCAAAGAAACACTGGAGCATCCTGACTCAGCACCGCAGCAGTGGGAGACCCGTGGGAAAGACACGGAGCGTCTTCTCTCAGCATCAGGGCATGCATATGCCAGGTATGTTCCCATCAGCCGGGAGAAATCCTGACCTGGACACGGGTTTCTCCTTATTTCTTCCAGGCAGCCAGCAAGCAACCTGGTACCTTTAAACTGCTTTTTATTTTTGCTGTTTGGTTGGTTTTTCGGATGGTTTTTGGGGAGGGAGGGGGTGAAGGCAGCGAAGGGATGGGGGCTCGGGCTGCGGGTGGTGGGGCTGGGGGAAGGTGGTTTGCTGCAAGGTGTTGCCATCTCCATCCCGCAGAGCTGGGGAGGCAGATTTGATCTCTGCTGCTCCTGTTATTTGTGCAAAGGTGGGGAATGCTTTACTTTGGGATCAGCAAACAGGAAGGTGCTTGAAACAGTAGGAGATGTACTGTACCTGCAGCTGTGACTGTTAAGAGCTCATGTTCCCAAGAGTTGGAAGAATTAGTCCTTGAAATGGGAGATCTGCTCAAGAAAAAAAGGGCAATTAAATCAAGCATGAGGAACCACCACTCTGCTCATCACCCCCCTGTCACCTCTGTTCTAGGGGGGTTTCTGTCTTCCCCTCCTCCTCCTGCTTTGCCTCACAAAGCAAAAGGTACAGAGATGTTGAGCTGGTGCTGCCACAGTCCTGTGAAAGTCCAGGCTTCTAAATTCCGCTGTGATCCTCTTCTGAGAGAGCCACTGGCAGTCCTTGGACAGTGTGGAATCTCCATTTTCCCCTCCTGGCCACCCCCAGGTGCTCTCACCCATGTCTCCAATCCAGCACTGGAGATGGATCATTAAGGTTTAACACATTAATGGAAAGGGCCATAGGGTTTCTGAAAAGCTTGCAAACCCCCTTAGAAAGGACAAGTCCTTGAACCGAGCACGGCTGCCCCGGCACAGGCTCAGCCAGCTCTGGTATGACCCATTCCCAGCAGGATGCTGGCAGACAGCGACTGGTCCCATGGTCCTGGCCACCACTCCTGCTTCCCAGCTGCTCAACCGCCTCGCAAGGAGCTAAAAATATATGTCTGTGTGAGCAGTCACTATAGCTACAGCAGGCGTTAGCCAGGGAGGGCGGCTGGGCCTGGAGGATGTGGTGCCTCGGCAAAGCGGGCAACACAGAGGGGACAGGCAGTGATGGGACGGGACAAGATAGGACAGGACGGGACTGGCAGGTTGCTGCTGGTGCCTCCAGTGTAGATCCCACCCTGTCCCCATTTCTCCTTACACTGAGGCTGCAGCACGCTACACAGCCCCTCAGAAGGGCTTCATTTTGCCACTTGCGTTTCGGCAGGGGATGAGCGAGGAGCAGCTCCCTGCCTCTGCCCACTGCCCCGCCACGCGGGAGGACACCAATGTCTCAGTCTCTGCCTACCCCCAGTACTGGGTCGAGCCGCAGTTCACGCGAGCAGCGAAGGTCCGTGTGATCATCACAGCCATCTTCTTCCTGCTGGCGGCGGGCAGCAACGCGGCGGTGCTGGGCAGCCTGCTGAGGAAGAGGAGGAAATCCCACGTGCAGCCGCTGATCCTCAGCCTGGCACTGGCCGACCTGCTGGTGACGGTGACGGTGATGCCCCTGGACGCGGCGTGGAACGTGACGGTGCAGTGGTACGGAGGGGACATCTCCTGCAAGGTCCTCAACTTCCTCAAGCTCTTTGCCATGTACGCGGCCGCCCTGGTGCTGGTGGTCATCAGCCTGGACCGGCACGCGGCCGTGCTCCGCCCCTTCTCCCGCGCCCACCGCCGCAATGGGATGCTGCTCCGCGCTGCCTGGGCTGGCAGCGTGCTCCTGGCTTTGCCCCAGGTAGGGCTCGGTGCCTGTCCTGTGGAGTTTGCCTAGGCTGGGGTGGTTTTGGAGGAGGGATTCCCAACCAGTCTGTCCCAATCCATGGGCTCCACCACCACGGGATTGGCTCTGCTGAGGGAAGCAGCGTGGTTGTGCGCTGGGTGGTCATGGCTGCTTTGCACCTTCCTCACAGCACCTGTTCAGTGCCACCATCAGGGCTGGGGAAAGCCAGTGTCCACTATGTTTTAATTCCTTGTGCACATGGCAATCTCCTAAAAATGCACCACTGCACCACTGCAAAACATGTTGGAGCAGACCAAGATGAACCTGTGCAGTTCCTGATCAAAATAACATTTCTTATGGTGAGAAAATGGGATTTCTTGGCTGTCAGATCCCATGCATCCTGACCAAACCGTGGGTTAGCTGCCCAGAGCCCCTCTCCCAGTCCAACAGCAGCAGAGAGTTGCTCTCCATGCACAGGACATAGGGCCCTGTTCCAAACCCTCTCTGAGTTATTCTTTGGTTCTCCATTTCAGCTTTTCCTCTTCCACCTGCACACGATTCCGGGAGGGAACTTCACCCAGTGTGTCACACACGGGAGCTTCCGAGCGCACTGGGAGGAAACTGTCTACAACATGTTCACCTTCACCACCCTCTACATCACCCCCCTGAGTGTCATGGTTGTTTGCTACATCCGGATCCTTTGGGAGATCAGTAGGCAGCTAAAGATCAATAAAGGTAAGCAGGTCCCAGCCCTTTAGTGTTCACCATGACTCCATGACTGAACCTGCTCCAGCCTGGAGTTGTTGTTGGGTCTGTGCCAACGCTCTTTGAAGGATAAACCAATTAAGGGGTTTTACGCAAACTAATTGACCCCATTCCTTGCTGTCTTCTTCTTCCTGTGGGCCATGGACTGGACCAGGAGGTGGTCTCCCCTCTCTGATAGAAGCACAATCAAAGATGGTTGTGTTCTCCTGGTTTCCCCCCATCTCCAATTATCCCTTTGACTCTCCCTGGCAGGTTTGACAAGAAATCAAAATGACCACATCTCCAAGGCACGCATGAAAACTCTCAAGATGACTGTAGTGATTGTCGCCACCTTCATCATCTGCTGGACCCCATACTACCTCCTGGGCTTGTGGTACTGGTTCCAGCCAGCCATGATCCAGAAGATGCCAGAGTACGTCAACCACAGCTTCTTCCTCTTTGGCTTGCTGCACACCTGCACAGACCCTGTCATTTACGGACTCTACACCCCCTCCTTTCGGGACGACGTGCAGTTGTGTCTCAGGGGCATCGGAACAGCCATCACCAGGCACAAGAGACACAAACCCACCTCAGCCTCGGAGAAGAACGCCAAGGATGGTGCTGTAAACGGTGGAGTGGCATCGGGGGGCTCCAACGGGACAACTGTCAGCGCAGTCTGACGGAGAGAGGTACCCACAAGGAGATGGGAGGCACAGCTTTGGGGCTGCTTTGTCCCATAGGATCATTCTGCAGACTGTTCTAAGGGGGTTTGGCACCCAGCTTTGGTGGGTGAGGGTCTCTGGCCAGGAACGGGGAATGCATCTCCTGCCTGTACTCAGGGTGAAAAACATTTGGGGGTATTTATGGTCATTCTGCCATATTCTGGCAGCCCTGGGACAACCAGAAAAACATCCTTTTGGTACCCTACGCATGCTCTATCCCTGATTCTGGATCAACCTTCTGCACACTTCCAGCATCCACCCCTGGGAGGAGACTCTGTGGTCCAGGGCCATGTCCATGGGGTGTCCAGTCTTCAAGTGCCCCTTGCACCTACACCCTGGTGTGGAGATGCAAGGATGGTGTCACCCTGAGCCTGCAAAGGTCTGATCACAGGCTTTTACTCTGTTTTCTCCACCCATTGTAGGAAAATCTCCCTGGAAATTTTGGATCTCCTGGCTCTCCTATGGCTGTGTGAGAAGCCTGGGAAAGATCTAAATATCTGAGGGTTGACTAACGCGAGGGCATTAGTTCCGTGTGGATGGTTTGGCTTGGACAAGAGGAGTACAAAGAACCACAGTGGGACAGGTATGGGGTGGGGGTTCTTCTCCCTTTTGGAGACAGCTAGAAGGGAAAACAGTCCCTGCTCCATGTTCTGGTGTGCAGGGGATGGTATAGACACATCTTTACGCAGTGGTTTGGGACACAGGGCTGACCAGGAGGGAGGGTGTCTGGGGTAATCCGAGAGTGACACCCAGACATGACCCTGCCCAGCCCCTCTCTGAGCCCATGTCCCAGGGCACGAGCTGGCAGGTTGCAGACCACTTGCTGGACACGTTTGCTTTGCCCAGTGCCAGCCCCTTTGGCTCTGCCCGAGCAGGGCAGGTGCAGACACCCCACAGGTGATGCCAGAGGTGTCCCAACGGGGAAGGTGATGGGAAACAGCTGGTGGGTGGAGGGGCCCATCAGCACTTATTAGTGCCAGGTGGGGGGTAACAGTCCTTGGCTGCACTGTGAGAGCAAAGGAGGCTTCTGGAGGGGTCAGCCGAGTTGTGGTGAGTAAGATGGTTGTTTGCTTTCTAACGCTGTGCCAAAGGTTGCTTGAGAATGTGGAGGTCTCTTCGGATATGGGTTGAAGAGATGGTTTTATTAAATTTTGTTGTCCTTTCCAGGTAATTAGAAATAGGGGATTATTTCTTGTTTTTCATTCTCTGATGATTGTTATTAAATGTGTTTTTTCCTTTTGAAGAGAAATTTAGTTTTGAGCCAGGTGGGTTGTTGGGGTTTTTTTCGTTTTGTGAAACTTTGGGCAGTCAGGAGCTCTGGACTTGGCAGGAAGCGCTTCCTTGGCTATTTTTGTGGCCACCTCAGCTTTGAACAAGCATCTGGACTTTATCAGGATGAAAGAGCTTTGTTTTAAAAACAACTCCTGGCTTGCTGTGGTTGCATGTGTAGGGAGCTGGAAGATGTCTCTGCCCAGAAAAGCAAATTTCCCTTGGGCGTTGAGGGGGCTTTTTCTCGGTCTTGTCTCCAAGAGGGGATGGCTCCCCATTGGTCAGAACAGATCTGCACTGGTCTCCCGGTGTCCCAGCTAACAAATTATTAAAGCTGGAGGGGTGGCAAGCAGTCCTTGCAGCCTGTCTGAGCCTGGGCAATGAGGGTATGGGAAGGCAGAGTGCTCAGGGTGAGCTGTAGTCTGGTGTTGGGCACTCGCCTTTCCCCATGCTAGCTATCACTTATGCTAAACATGCACAGGAGAAAAAACAAAATCAGTTAGAACTGCAGGAGCCCAGACCAACTGGTGGGGATTAGTGTGAGCCATTTAGGAAGCATCCAAACTCCAACAAGATGAGTAATCACAGTATGGCTTTTCTGGGCTCGTCCTGCTGAAGGTTAATTACACAATGCAGGGGCTGGCTGATGCCAGGCTGGCAAAAAAGGGCCTCTTGAAAGGTGGTGGAGATTGCTGGCAGTAGAAGAAGCTAATTTATTCATCAGCACTCCTTTGGTCTCTCTGTTTTTGTTGCTTATGATGGCTGATTGGAGGCAGAGCTTTAAGGTGTGTTGATGTTTCTGGCAAGCCTTCAATGAGCAGGAAAGTGTCTGTAATCTACTGAAAACTTTCTTCACCCACTTCTTGCTGAGTGAGAGGGAGCAGGTCTGGCATTGCTCATGCACTTAAGGCCACATGTCCTCTCTTGCCCAGCAGCAGGAGAGCTTGGAGATCTTCTGTGAGGAGCAAGAAGCACTTTTCCCCTTCTGTGAGGGATCCACCACCTTTACACCCCATGGGTACGGTGAGAGGGCTGAAGCAGGTTTGGCTTGAGGCGGACTCGATATTCTCTGAATCATTTAGGTTGGAAAAGACCTCTATGATGAGTAGGAGAACTGGGATACTGGCAAGCATACATAGCTTGGTCCTTAGGGGAAGCATGGCACATCCCTTGGGATGCTTACGGGCACTCCAGCGCTGTTCCTTTTGCCCACCTCTCTGATACCTTCCCTCCTGTTGCTGGTGCTCAGACGGACACTTTGGGAAGCCTGGAGTGTGGGCAAGGTGCCCAAAGTGACAGCTTTCATGAGTGGAGGACAATATCACTGGAAGAGTGTGCTGCCAAGCTGTGTGCCCACCACATGTGGGAAGGGGCAGTGAACAGGTGGGCAGCACCTCCCTGGGGGAGCTGGGATTGACCTGGGTCTGGGTCCTGTCACACGTGGACCAAAGCAAGGCCTGGTTTGAACATTCCTCTATTTCTGGTTCTGCTGTTCTTAAATTTGCTCACACTGCAGAGAGCACAAGACTTTTGCAACACTTACCAGGAGCATGAATCCCAGAGCCCTGCTTCTCCCCATCCTAGGGGTGGTCCTGCTTTCTTCAGAGGTTCCCTCTTTCCCTGTAGTGCCACAGACCCCCGATCTCCAACAGTCCTTCTCCTCAGCTGGCTCCTGAGATACCCATACATATATATAGTGGAAGAAAATCCCCTTATTTATGTGTATATTACATACTTCCCCTTATGGGAGGAAAACTGTCCCACAAAACCTGCCTGTCACCACCAGAAAGCACCGGCTGCCACGCTCCTTCCTTGCAGTCCCAGCAGGATCAGGTTTGTCTGATTCAGTAACAGTTCCTTAATATTCACCACAGTAATGTAACAAACACATTAATAAGTGCAGGTAGCTCTATATTTTACAACTCCTCACCCTGGGCTGCCCATTTCAGACACAGCGGCCCTTTGTTTGGGAGGAAATTCTGATTCGTTCCCGGTTAGTGTTTTTATAGCACTGTGCATGTTCAAAGAGCCACGCAAGTGGCTTAAGAGGCTAACACAAACCTTGGGTTAATTCATAATACTGTTAGTTACTCAGCACAATACCCGCATTAATCCAGCTGACTGCACCTCGCCACGTTGGGAAACACATGCTGAAATCAGCAGGGAGCACAGAAAACAAGCGTGGGAGTAGGATGTTAAGTATTTTGCCAGCCCACTAGGTAGAATGTGAGCACCTTAAATGTACTTAAAACACGTTGCCGCTGCCTCGCTCCGCGGCTGTGGAGCTGGAGCACGGAGGAGGCTGTGCCCAGCATCCCTGCAGGCCTGGGAGCGTGAGGGACGGGGCTGTGAGCCCTCCAAGGGACACTCCAGACACTACATCAGGACTCGGGCCCCTACCTGCAGCCACTTTTTTCTCTTTTTTTTTTTTTTTTTGGAATCCATTCAAAGTGATAAAAGCAGAGAAAACAGGTTTTTTTTCCTTTAATACCTGCTGATTTCATTGCAGAGCTGGACTGTGCGTGTCTGCCATGAGCCCCCACAATGCTTTCTCTCTCCGGGGACATAGCCTGGAGCTATTACTGCTCCTTTTGCTTACTCTCAGAAACTTTCCTATGCAAAGAAACCCTAAGAAAAGAGCTTCAAGTCCCTGCTGCGTTCCTTTCATCTGGCTCAGGAGCTCCCAGGTTTGTGCCTTTCCCTGCAGTGCCAGAGGACAGCCATCCCACAACTGCTGCCGAAGCTCCACCTTTTCCAAAGGGCCCCAAATAGCCCATCTGTTCCAAAAGATGGGGCTTTTTTTTCAGACATATAAGGCTTTTAGCTACCCAGTACCCATCAAATACCTCCAGGTTTTTTGGCTGGCACATTACCTCCTCTAAACTTGTGTATTCATATGGCACAACATTTAATATAACACGCTGAGGTGGACCAAAAACGGGCACCTATTCCCGGGACCCACATGTCTCAAACCCCCAAGTTCGTGCTTTGAAATACCAAGGAGTAAACTACCATAAAGTAGTTGAATCTGTTGCACAATAAATTATTAAGTTTATGTATATTTCAATTGCAAATCACTGCTATAATTAGCATGGACACTTCTTGGGCTGAGGCACCACAACATGCTTTGACACTGAGCATTATTAACAGGCTGTAAAAGGCAATGGGGAATTGGATTATAATGTTCTTGTTTTGCAAGTTGTATGGTGAATAAATAAATTTGTTCTGGCAGCAAAATTAACTGGGATAAATGTGTCTAGCTCCAGCCACCAAGAAGAGGGGTTGCTGGAAATCAACTTGTTCTCAGCCTTGAGTTAAGAAAACCTGATTACCAGGACATTATTTCTGGCAATTAGGTACCAGAACAACATCAGAAGAGGAGGAGATTTTCTTTGAAATATTTAATGAGTAAGGGAGCAATCACAGACTCATTTGCTGGAAATGTGATGAGATTTTTTTTCTTTTCTTGTGGTTAGGGTTCACGGTGCAATGAAAACCCGTGTTTATCAAGTCTGCTAAAGGCTGGGCTGCGAGACTGAACTGTGGCATGTATCTGTCTTTTCTTTGCCTGCAATTTCCCTGGTTCTTCACAGGGTTATCCCATGCCCAGGCAATAATCAGAAGACAGTTCTTTGCTCCTTTCTCTGCTTCAGGTAGTTGCAGTTTGCTGTGTAACAACGGCAAACACAAACGACTTGATGAGGAGGTGGAAAGTGTTGCTCTGTGTCTGTTGTACAACTAACTGGTGCTTACCTGTGTGTGTGTTCTCTAACAAATCCCCTGTTTGAGAAGAGTAATCCTTATTCAGCATTGATGATGAACAGTCTGAGTTTGCCTGATCTGCACACTAACCAAGGACGAGGCACAGCATGGCTGAGAGCACAAGCCTTGTACATGTTTGTGCTGGCTTTGTCCAGGGTAAAGAGAATTTTCCTCCTAGCAGCTGGTGTAGGGACTATGTTTTGGATTTCTGCTTAGCTGCCAGCTGGGATTAAAACACAACTGTTCTACAGAGGGGGGGAAAAAACATACTAAAAACCATTTAACTTCTTCCATTTTGGCAGTTCTTTTATTTCTTGTTGGTTTGTTGGTTTTGTTGTCTTACAATCATTATGCTCAAATATAAAAGTTCCTGGCCAAAGTTAGTTTTAGAAGTGATCCCATCTGTATGGATACATGCTGAACACTAAATTCAGTTTCTGAAAACATACTGATAAGGCTAACAGGTTGCTTTGCCTGACATACAGAAAATGTTTCCTTTCCTGCTTGTGCAAACATACCTCAGCTTGACACAAAATAAGTTACACCTGAGTGTTTCCACACTGTTTTTATTAATCTTAAATACCCTTTTTTCCCATGGACCCTTAACCATTGCTTCATGCTAAGCTGCACCACTGTGATCCTTTTCAGCTGTACCAGGCATCCTCATGAATCACAGGAACACAGAAATAAGAATAAATGAAGAGATGCCATGAGGATTAATACATTGGTGACAGAGCTGAAAGGCTCCAGGCACCTCTATTTCCAGAGCTCTGGAACAGATGCAGTGCGTTGCAGATCAGCTCTTCTTAAGGCACGTGGTGAAAATAACAGTTCATTATCTCGGGTGATTCATCTCTCCGAGTCAAACATTCTGTGCCAGTAGTAGATGAAGGTTGGTGAGTTGCTGGCCCCAATCACTATCAACAACAGCAGGTACAGAATCATCATTATGGCAAAACGGTGAGTGTAGAACCAGGAAGATTGACTAGAAGGCCTGAAAAGGGAAAAGTGCATGGCTTCTGTCAGATGCACAGATACCTTGGCAAAGAGTACCTTAGATTCCATTATTTTAAGTGGTTAAGAGAAAGCAATAAAAACAGGAAGTTGTTCCACAATCCCTGGAGCTGACAAGGCCTGATTTTCACCACATCCCTTTTCCCTCAGTCTCCCTGCACAGTCCTGTCTTTTCTCCCCATGTTCACACCTTTCCCTGTGGTTTGGAGCAGTAGCTGCCTGGCCTTCGGGCATGTGTTGATTAGCTAAGTGAATGCTGCCACTCAGGATAGATAAGAGCAGAATTAAAACTGCCCCAGTTTTAAGAGCCACACTCAACAGACTTTCTTTCTTGGTCTCCTGCCACAAACAGACTATTAGAGCTCTCAAAGATACTAAGTGCTTACACATCTGGTGAAAAAGGAAGTTTAGCTGAGCCTGAGAATGTCAAAGAGTGAGATAGAGGCAACATGATGCTGTAAGACTCATTTCCATAGGAAGCAGGCTGAAAACAAATTCTGGCAGTGCAGTGTATATTCTTTGCTTGTTCTGTGTTGTTTTTCAACAATGAGAAGTGTTTATCTGGCTGTTATAGCACACTCATCACTCTAGACAGCTGAACTCACCTCCTATGCTGCTTCTGTGAATACACTAGCAAGTATTTAACTCGTAAAAGCTGGTTGTTTGTGACAACAAAGTATTTCTGTGGTACATCCCCCCCTTCGCTGTTCTTCACTCTTGCTCTCTTCCTGTCTATTTCTTCTGAATCTGAATTGGGAAGAGAAAAGAAGAGGGTTTGGGGGCATCAAGAAAGCAAAAAAAAAAATACACAGAACTTCAAGCAGCTATAAAAAAGGCAACCAACCAACACACACGTACACACCCACCAGAAGAATGGGAATGAGATAACCAAAGATCTAGTCTTGGTATTCCCCTGAATCCCTCAGCATCCAAGAATAGACTGAGAAGTTTGCCTGAGGCTATACCACTCCTAGTCATCCTTGGTATGGATGACATTATGGCCCAGACCAGGGTGACAAGGAGGTGGGTCTCCCACCCAGTGCTTCAAAGAGCTGCTAATATTAACAGGGAAAGAAAAACAACATGAAGCACAGATGTAGTTACTACACAGTTATTACTGCAGTAGACTCACCTTTCTTTTTCACCTGGCACTTCACATCTGGGTGGTCAATGATCTCACAAACAGCCACACAGCTGAGGACAGAGCCCAGCGCGCTTCGCTGCCAGCCGAGACCGTGAGGGCTGTAGAGCAGAGCCAGGCTCAGGTCACTGGTCAGATAGGTGCCTTCACCAAACAGGGACGTCTGAAACGGAGCAGAAATTTGTCCTAAAATCCTCTGGTGCAAACCTCAAACAACATACAAGTGTTCTTTGCTTTCAGACTGACAGTTCTGCTTCTGAAGGTAAATTACGAAAGGCTTTTCTGACCTGCGTTGGGCCTGGTCCATGCACTGTTTTTGTCCTGGCACAGCTTCCTCGGGGTGGGGCTGCTGCCCTCTCCTATCCCTCAAATTATCTGTCTGGCACAGCCCCTGGTGTGGACAGATTCATGCTTTCCCGGATTTGGATTTCGTTTGCCAGCATAAGTACCTTACATCAACACGACTGCCCTGCTGTTAAAAGGCATTTCATTGATTTATTGAGATTGTCATCATTCAAATAATCCAGCCTCCCCAAACAAGGCAAGGCTTTACTTGGATTAAATCCATGCTTTACTAGAAAAGAGGGAAGTACTTTTCAATTACGAATGCCTTTCAAATAAAAGTGTTTTTAATAACTGGGAATCAGAGGATTTGCCATACTGGCTAAAATTGTTAATCCAGTAAGTCCATTGTACATGGTAACCCATTACTCATCTAGAATGTGGGGGAAAAGCATAGTCTAGGTTGACTGGAAGGTCAAGCAGGTGCTGTGTCAAAGCTGCCTTACAGCTGACACAAAAAGCCAGGAGTTCCAGCTGCCTTTGCACTGAAATCAGAAGAGGTGCAAATCCTATGGGATGTCTCCCTAAACCAAGCCATTTAAAGAAGGCTCCACTTGTGAGTAGCACCCAAAACTTTGCTGATCTAAACATGAGGCCACACAGAAAAGAGAGAATTTCTATGTTGCCTGGGCCACTGTCCTCCTCCTCCTTTATGAACAGGCACTGTCCAGCTGCAGGCTGTCAGACAGGTCAGTATTTTCAGAGGAATTGCACTTCCTTACACAGAAGCAAAGGACAGTCATAATTTGTCACGCTGGAGAAAAAGGTTTCGTGCCACTTCTAGTTTTCACCCTTGGGCTGCACTAGAAAATCCAACACAACCATCCACTAAGGCCTGCACTGGAGTGAAAACAGCAGCACAAGATCATCAGCACAGTTCACACCCCCAAAAGGCATCTGGGCCTATTTTTAAAAGGTGCCCCTATCTGCAAGTGACCAAGAGAAGATGCTGCCAATAGCAGGAGCCTCACCCTGTTCAGATGGCAGTGCAGGCCGTTGTGCAGGATGGAATGGAAGTTCTCCAGGCGGCTCCCATGGAAGGCATAGATGAGGTCCCGCTCTCCCTTGGTCTCAGCAAACTTGGTATTCATTTGATCACAATACACAACTTCAAAGAGATAGTCTGGAGCAGGAACTGCAGCCCCAGACATCCCTGTGAGCTCTTGGATCTTCTCGTACTTAAAAACAGGAAGGAATATCAGTGTTGGTTTATGGGGTCAGATTACTCAGTGGAAATTCTGCTTCCTGTCCCTTCACGTTGCTTGATGTATTCTGATTATGCTTTTCTGAGTTAGAATTCAACACTGTCACAATTCAGAAGGAGTAAGGGGACAGTAAAAATTCTGACAGTTTCTTGCTATCAAAGTTAAACTCTAATTCTTCTTTCCAAAAAAAAAAAAACCAACCCTGAACTGTGATTATGAATTATTCGATGATGTAAGGACAATGTCACAATTCTGCTTTGGCTACTAAGAAGATACATTCATCAGCTGATTTTGGAAGAGAAAAAAAAAGTGAAAACAGAAGTTGTTTTCATCTTGCTGCTAATCTCTACAACTATTTTGATCCCTGTTACAGAAGTACCTCAGTGGTGCTGAATCTTTCCATTTTTGGGGCAGTAGGCAGAAGGCAGAGCTGTCTTTCTCAGTGACAGGCAGAACCCGAGTCAAGCTCTCACAATAACCAATTAATTCTGGCAGGAGGAAATACCCTCTGACAGTGTGCAAGTTTGTCTTAAAAAACCAAACTCTAATCTAAACTTCAAGAATTCAAAACTTACCTCATGTTTCTTAGTACTTTGTATCGTGAAGACTTTAGATGATAGAATCCAACTGAAGAGATCCCAGGTCCTTTTTTCTGTGTTTGGAACAGACTCCAGAAGTTCCTTCAGGCTTGGTAGAGTATCGGTATCTGCAAGCTAACAACAGAGGCATTTAGCACAAGCTCCCTCATTCCACTGTGATTAAACAGGGACCTCTAGTGAAAACAAAACAATATTTCACCCCAACAAACTGAAAAACAGGTTCTGTTCTGAGATATAAACATTTGTATCCAGTTTGTGGGACAGTTTGTCAATTGCTCTGAAAGCAAATACCAGACAAGTTATTAATATTTATATTTACCAGCAGTATCTGTAGGGCATGTACAGGAACAGTCAAACACACTCCTGAGAGAAAACAACCCGTCCTAGGGAAATGTGCAGCAGGACTGACACGGGGGTGTAATATGCAAACCCTTCAATATTAATTTGAATTTCATGTAGGGGCAAGCTCTTCTAACACTTCTTAGAATCACAGAGGCACTAAGGCTGGAAAAGATGTCTGAGATTATCGAGACCAACCACTAACCCAGCAAGGCCAAGCCCACCACTAAACCATGTCCCGAGGAGCCACATGTACAAGTTTTTCTGAACCCTTCCAGAAACAGCGATTCAACCACTTCCCTGGGCAGTCCTGTTCCAGTGCTGGCCCACCCTTTCGGAGAAGAAATTTCCCCTAACATCCAATTCGAGCCTCCCTGAGGCAGCTTGAGGCCGCTCCCTCTCCTTACCTGTTACCCGTCGCTCCTTGCCTTCCTGGCGCTTACCTCACTGGCGCTTCCCGGCGCGGGTTTATCGCTCAGAAACCCGGCCGCGCTTTTAAACCTGGATCCTTTGACTGGACGAACCCTTCATCCCGCTTCATCCCCCCCGCCCCCGAGGCGCCGCAGGCAGCGGGCAGCCCGGACTCGCCCACGGCGCGGGAAGCTCCCCCGGCACCCACCAGCCCCTCGAAGTCCTTGGCGTCGCCGCTGGCGTAGCGGCCCGGGAAGGGCCTCAGCGCCGAGTCTCGCCTGTAGCTCTGCAGGGCGGCGGCGAACAGGCTGCACCGCAGGTCGGCGGCCAGCGGGTCCCGCCGCGCCGCCTCGCCGGGCCCGGGGCCGGGGCCGGGCGCCGACATGCCCGGCGGCGGCTGCCGAGCGCCGGCCGCTCCCACACGGCGGCAGCGCCCGCCCCGCGGGCGTCGCCCCTTCCGCCGCCGGGGCCGCTCCATGGCCCCGCTGCTCCGCCCCGCTCCGCCCCGCTGCCCGCACGGCGGGGAGGGAGCGAGGGCCCGGGCGCTTTCGCCTCGGGTAGAGGCTGGGAGAGAGGGGTACGGGGGACGGTGGCATCTTCCCCTCGAGTAGGGGTACTGAGGGCAGCAGCGCCTTCCCCTCAGTTATAGGCCGGGAGAGCAGCGCAGCGGGGATATGTCACCTTCAGTTCAGGTAGCGATGAGGGTAGGAGGACAGGGGACAACAGCGTCCTCCTCTCAGGCAGAGACCGGGAGAGCGGTACGGGGTGAAGGAAAGGTGCCTTCACCTCGGGTAAAGAACTGAGGGGGGCTACGAGGAGGGCGTGGTGCTTCGCCCTCAGGTAGAGACTGTGAGAGGGGTGCGGTGAAAAATGGTGCCATCCCCTCAGGTATTGATCAGGAGAAGGGCAAAGGGGGCAGTGGCATCTTCCCCTCAGGTAGGGACCGGGTGAGGGTTCAGGGGGGAATGGCCCCTTCCTCTCAGGCAAAGACTGGGAGAAGGGTACGGAGGGCAATGGCACCTCTGCCTCAGACAGACACTGGGAGGGGGATACAGTGGGAAAACGGCACCTTCCCCTCAGGTATTGACCAGTAGAAAGGTGTAGATGGAAATGGCACCTTCCCCTCAGGTAGAGCCTGTGAGAGGGGTGCAGTGGGAAAATGGTGCTTTCCCCTCAGGTGGAGACCTGGAGAAGGGCCCTGGGGGGAAATGGCCCCTTGCCCTCAGGTATCGACCGTGAAAAGGGTACAGAGGGGAATGGCGTCTTCTCCTCAGGTAGAGGCTGGGAGGCTTCAGTAGGGATGGTGCCTTCCCCTCAGGTGGGAGAGGGGTAAAGAAAACAATTGCATCATCCTTTCGGACAGGGACTGGAAGGGGGGAAAAACATCACCTTCCCCTCAGGTATAGACCCGGACAGGCCCGTGGGGCAGGGAGGACGTGGAGGGGAGCCCAGCTATCTGTGCCTGTGACAGCAGAGCATCAGGACCCCAAGGCAGGGAACAGTGGGGGGAACGATGGCGGTGTCCTGGGATGTGAGTTGCACCACGACCATGTCAGATGGCTTGTGCCCCATCCCCTGCACAGCATCCCAGGCTGGGGCGGAGCAGATGCAAACTCACAGCTTGAGCACTGCATTCCTGTGAAAAAGCAACGCAGATCAGCCAGAAAGGTCATCCAGGGAGACTGCTTTTTGGTCTTACGTGGGTCTAATTTTAACAGACATACTCGTGTCAAAAACACGTAGATGTCATTACTCCTCAACAGCTCCTTTTGTCATCCAAATTTTAATCTTGAGAATGAATCCAGGTTTGTTTGAGTCATCTCTGCAAGCTGGTGTTGCAGGATTAAGGGAGAGGAATTTACTTTATGGTTGAACCTCTTACCAGTGGTTTCACCAGGTGGCGTTCGCTGTGTTGCCTGAGACTGGGGCTCAGTGTTCCTCCCTGGAATACTGATGCAGTGTTAGTGCTGAGAAGCATCTCTCCAGTTCCAAAATGTTTTAGAAATCACCATCATCAGGGTGGAGGTCTCCTCAACCCAAACACTGTTGGCGTCCTGAGTACAGTTCTGGAAATATTTAGCTATATGGAGTATCTTCTGACACCTTTCTTGGTTTCTTCATTCAGGAGGAATATAGCACATATCCACGGAGTAACTGATGCAGGTGACACACGGACTGTTGCAGATACTCAGAAAAATGTTAAGGTCAGTTGTGAATATCTCTTACCGGGCTCTCGACTCATAACTGGATCTCCAGAGCTTGGTGGAGGTGCAATTTGCAGCCTTCCTCAGAGTAAACAGGAACACCAGCTGTATTACATCCTGTCTAAGGGTAAACTGGTATCAAAGCAAACAAAACGTGGACTTCATTCAAGTGCAGAGTTCCTGTTCTTACCCACTCGAATGGCTTGGGAGTGTAAGGAGGTTTCAAAATTCTGGATAGGACCAGATAGATCACAGGCTGTGCACAGTTACATTGAATTGCAAATTATTTTGCAATGATGCATATAAATCAAGTTGAGTTATAGGTTTATTTACTTGCTTTTTACCAGTTTATCGAAAAAGTGTCTTTCAGTAACAGCTGCATGAACAAGGCTGCAATAGGAAGCCATCAGTTCTAGAATAACACAAATGCTTGCTTGGGTCTCACATCTAGTGGCAACGTGTAGATAAAATGATTTTAAAGGTACCTTTGGTTTAGGTCACCCAATTTACTAGTTGTCTGTATATTGTTTTTTCTTTAAAACATCATCCAGCCTGTGAGGTCTGTGCTATTTTTCCCTTGCTTGCTCCAGAGGACCTCCCCTGGCGTGCCAGGAGCGTGGATGAGTGACTCAAGAAGAGGTCTAGCACCACACAAAGCTTTTTCTCGGGAGTTATGGAAATTACCCAGACTTGAAATGCAGCTGGAGTGATTCCTTTCCATATTTCTGTATCCTTGAGAGGATGTATTTTACTTTATCTGATGTGGTGCCTTATTCTGCTGTAAATATCTGCTATCTCTGACAGGCTGTTAGCGACATCACTCAGTGATCCAGCTCAGGACATGTTTATTATCTCCCATGATATTAAATTGTTCTGTGCGATCCTTTATAAAATCAGCCCTTGGCTGTCTAATTGGCTGATTTCATTTCAATGTAACAATTTTTGGTGCCTGTTTAAGAAGATTAGAAAATGGTAGAGGTGTCTCTTTCAAGGCATTTGGATGGAATTTTGCATTGTTATTTTTAGCTCTTGAACCGATATAATTCCAGTAATCTCATTTAAGATACCCCTCACTGTGGTAGAGGAGAGAGGAGGAGTACCGCTGATATCCCTGGGACAGGTAAAGACTCTCCTGTTCAGGAATTTCTGGGTGCTGTGTCTTTTGCCTTCCGGCATGCCCGGGGCTGGGATTTTGGACAGAGCGTGGCGTGGAGAGCAGGGCACACACGGCACTGCCAGCTGGGGCTCTGCTATGGGGGCATCCTGGCATGTGACTAAGGAGTGGGGACAGGCAGCAGTCCCTGAGGAGAAGCTGGAAGAGAAAGACAGCGTGGTGAATTGGGAATGGAGAGCTGGAGGGAAAAGGGTTTCCTTGGAACCACGTCGGTTCTGGGGATGCTGGGCTTACTGTGCCCCCACTTCTTATTTAAGAGTGCAGCGCAGACCTTTTGTGGCCTTGCCCCGGCATAAAGAAATCAACCCAAAACAGATCTAAAGCATCGCTGGCATCGTAACAGTTAATGGAGTTTCTGAGAGCATTGATCCAAAACTGATGCCTACCTTTGGGATTCCAAATGGATGGTGCTTCCATTACGGCAGGCTCAGCTGCGTTCGGCAATGACAGATATTGATGAGATAACAAGTTTGCTGTATCGATGCTGCCCGAGAGTGCTGTCTGCTCAAACTCATCTAAACCCTGTTTTACAAAGCTGCCCCTAAGGCAGAGATGAAGCACTGAAAGCTTTAGGGGCCGGTTTTAGGGGCAGTGCACACCTTTTGTGTGCTGTTGATGCTGATCGTCAACCACTGCAGACTCAGGCCTGCAAAATGTGTGAGGATAAAGTCATTGTTCCTTTGGAGGGGAAGGGCAATTCCCCCGGTGTTGCCTGCAGCAGATAAGATTTTCCAGCCTGTGCCTTGCAGAAGCCCCAAACCCACAAGAATTCTACTCATCCCTGTCCCGACAGCTCCAGGAGGCGCCATGTTGGCAAGGCTTTGGAGTCAGGAGAAAAAGAGAACAGGCACTGGTTTAGCTTTGGTGTTGTGGCTTTTTAATTAAGTGCTGTGAGCACATGCCGTGGGCTGGTGGCTGAGATTCAAAAGCATCTTTCCAGTCCTCTTAAAAACAGCCCGATGAGCAATCCTTCAGCAGTATGTTGTGCACCTCAGTATCTCCCAGCATCCCACATCCCAAGCTTTCTCCCGCACCTTTGCACCCCTGCTTGGAGGGCTTGTACCTTTTAATACCGACAGGCAGGCAAGACTCGCTGGGGCACTGGCAAGGAACCCTCTTCTGCTTTTCAGAGAAGTGCCCTTCAAGTGTATTTCTGTTTTCCCATTTTATTTTCCTAGAGAGAGAAGCTACCCTGGGTGATTTGTTGTGATTCAGTGCAAAGATGGTTTTCTAAAAGATACCAAAAGGGTCGTTGCCAGTGCAGGGGTTTGAATAACGCGGCTGTACGGCTTCTTATGAAATTGAAGATCTGATTGTTAAACACAGACCGTAATAAAAATAGTTTCTGGTGTTGGCGGATGCATTTCAGCAAAGAAATGTGGCTTAAATGTCTTCATTTAATTCCAGTGTGTTTAAAATTGATCTCATGGACCGGAAAAGAGGTTTTTTTTCCCCCTTAACTAGGGCCTGTGAAGGAAATTAATACAGGGAAGGGAAAATAGAAATACAATACCACACTCAGTGAAACAAATGCTTATGACTGAGGGCTTCGTTCCTTGCTAGCACCACTGGAACAGCCAGCTGTATAAGGTATGTTTTATTATGGAATTAACCTTGACCTAGGGTTCAAAGAGAAAGGTTAGTTTGAAATAAATCAGTAGTATGGTCAGGTCACTTCAAAGAGTCTGAAGCTGAGCTTGAAGATTACATGCTGTTTATGTGTATCCAGTTGGAATAGAACATATGGTAAAGATAATAGAAGTAAACTATTTATCTCCCACCCCCACCCCAGCTTAGGATTTAACGCCTTTTTGTCCTTTGCATGGGTCTGCTGCAGGGAATGTGTTTGTCCTGGGATGTTTATTGAAAACAGAAATGTGGAATAAAACAGCCTTCTTAAGTCCACTGGGTAAAATAGTCTTGCCTTTAACGTTTTTCCCATTGCTCAGATTAAAGTAAACTGTTTTGGAAATAGTCATGAATTTGATGAATCAGATTTCTCTGTCACTCGTCTCAGTGAATTCAGTCGTAGGAAAATCTAAACAAAATGTGCTCAGCTCTCAATTATTGTAGTTCTGATCTAAAAGCAGGAGCGTATTTAATTGTTACTTGTCAGTCACATGGATTTAAGAGCTTTCTAAATACCAGACAATCCTTGCAGCATCCCAGCGAAATGGGCGTGAGTATCCCAGCAAGCACAGGGAATGGGAACTGAGGGTGGGTAAAGCAGTTTACCCAAAGCCACTCAAAATCTGTAGAAAAACTCAGACTAGTCTTCATGGCTACTTTAGATTTCAACCTTTTTTTGAGGGAGAGGACCAGAGTCCCACCTGGAATTTCCTGAATGCCAGTCTGTTGCTTTAACCACAAGACCAACCTGTACCTTTTGGTCCACGTGTCCTTATTCTTTTGCTCTCTGTGCAGGAAGGGAGATACCAGGACTTGAAAGGCAGCGTGTCCACCAGTCATTTGAGTCCGTGTTGAGCTCAGTGTGGGTCACTGTGGAGGGGGAATAAAAGAACTCTTTTCACTTCTTCCAAACACACTGGATAGTGTCTGGAGCAACCTGGTCTAGTGGAAGGTGTTCCTGTGCATGGCAGTGGGCTGGAATGAGATGATTTTCAAGGTGCCTTCCAGCCCCAATGATTGTAGGATTGGATGAAGGATGAGGCAGATGCACTGAGGAGCTGGCAGTCATCGTCTCAGATGCAAGGCATTGCTGTAGTGTGTGATATGCAAGGCTGACACTGGAATTTCGCAGTGCTTACAGGGAAGCAGTGGGAAGAGCAGGGCTGGTGGATGCTGGGAAGCAGAGGGGATCCTCTGCTGATATTAAAACCAGCTGCTGAGCCAAGCCATGGTCACTCTAATAGCTTTTCTCCACAGATTGTTTTTACCCTAATGTGATACATGCAGTGTGCAGATAGTAGCACGTTTTAAGATTTATGGCTGCCTGATTTTTCCCATTAATAGGGAAATCTGATAATTATCCATTTTAAAGCGATTGCTGAACAATAGGAAAGAGCATGCTTGTTAAAAGTAAACATAAAAGAGACCTGGATGTATCTTAGGGTGCTGAGCCTTTGATAGATTTTCTCCTTACAGCAGCCTTTGATCTGCCACACCAGAAAATAAACTCAGTGGGAGACTGGATATGGGATATAGAGCAGTTCACCTCTAGGTCACAGGCTCCAATGCAAGCTGGGTCGGGAGTGATCCTCTGGGTCAGCTTTGGCAGGAGCTGGGAATGGCAGCACCCCAATGTCTGTGCTGCACCTGCCTGGTGGTGGAGGGAGAGTCTGCAGGGACACCCCTGCAGCACGGGGGGACCTAGTGCTTCTTCCCCACCTCCCAAATGAGAGCTTTGCAGCTTTTCCAAGGAGATAAATGCTATGGGGATACCCAGGGCAGTGCAGGGTCTGCACCAGGATTTGTCTCTTGGGAATGCTCTTGCTTGGAGGAAGCTGAGTGCTCTGGCATGGGACATGTGAAGGTCGTGCCCATCCCTTCACTGCAGTCTCTGTGTTCTCCATCATCTCAAAGATGCAACAGCTGTGCCTGTTAATTTTCAGTTAATCTCAATGAAAGAGAAGTTTTTAAAGTGGTCTTATCGGTCCTGTAGGAAGAGACCTGTGGATGTGCACCAGTTGTCTCAGAGGCAGCAAGGTGTTGTGGCAAATAAAGGGCTGTTATCTCAGAAATATTTGAGCCCTGTGTCTCCTCACCTTTGGAGGGCTGATTTCAAAAGAAAAGTTGTGCAGCTTTGTTTTGGAAGGGGCTGGATGGAAACCACTCCTTGTAGGAAACACAGCACATGTAACAGGTCAGAAATAAACTAATACAGTGGACTATTGTAAGGTTTTCTGGCTATGAAATCTGAATTTCTCTCTGTGAACCTTGATCTAAGCTGAGAAGAAACATGGGAGAGAAACAAATTGATCATCAGAACTGAAATCTCGGGGTTTTTTACTGTTGGGGAAGCCACTTAAGTTTCTTTCTGATGGTTCTAGAAAGAGCAGAAATGGATTTTGGTGCACTTCAGCTGTGTTAGACTGGGGGAGCTGGTTCTGTTTTATCTCGTGCAAGAGACAGCTGCCAAGATTTATCTTTGCAGGGTGTTTTGCAGGAAGGGAAACAGAAGTGAGAAAGGTCTGGAATCTCATGTAGCTCTGGCCAGAATCATGTTATCTTAAATAACTGGTTATCTGAAGCTTGGCCAAACCTCACTGTGCACAAGTCTCAACACCACACTAGAGCTGTAGGAGTAAAGAGCAAGACCCAGGCTGTCTGCAGGGGAAGCTGCCTGAGTGATCCCACTGCTGCTGAGCTCCAAAATACCCAACCCTGTCTACACCCTCACTGCATCCTTAAGGATAAAGCAGCACTTAAGGGCATGTTTTGTGTGGAGAGGTCCAGCCTTCCCCTGTGTCTGAGCATCCCGTCTGCTGGGTTGCTCTTTATTACACCCAAAAATGCCTCCTTGGAGTGCAAACAGCCGGTGGAGGGTTTGGCATGAGTGCTGTGTGTTGTGCCTGGTTAAGCTCTCGTCCCAGGGAGAGGATGTGCCCTGTGCTGGTTTCCAGTTGCCGGCTGATGGCAGCAGTGGATCTGCACAGAGGCAGCTCTGCCTCCTCACCTGCCTCTGCCCTTCGCTGCTCTGACCACATTACCCCAAATATTGCAATGTCAGGTTAGAACGCAGCTTCACACTGCCCTGCTGTGAACCAGCCACTGCCTCTGATAAGTAAGTCATACACGGGAGAGGGATTGGAGAGTGGTGTGGAAATAATCCTGCTGCTTCGGAGGGGAAAACTGCCAGAAACTTTCCCTGTCTGCACACCCACCTGCTGCTGTGTCCCTTCATGCACAGCAGAACTGGTGAATCATCTCCCAATATAAATGTCAGGCACCAAATTGTTCCTCTTCCAAGGACAGGACTGATCTTTTGGACAGGAGAATTCCCCCTCCCTTGGAGGGACTGTGGGGTTTGCCTCGCTGTTATGCTGCTTTTCCCTGGGATGTGTCAGTGCGTGGCATTACACTGAAAGGAAAAGATTACCCGCCTGCCTTCTTAAACACAAACGGTGGTTTTAGGGGAAGAAAGAGGACAGTACACCATTGTTATGTTGTTCCCTACCTCAGTCTCGCACTGAAATATTGAAGGTCCCCCATGAATAATGCAGCCTCAGCCCCAAGCCTGTTTTGCACTTCACACTAACCGGGCCCATAAAACACCGGGATTGCTCCCGGCATACATTATGCCGTATAGAACATCTCCCACCGAGCAAAGCTTTGTCTTCCCCGCCACAAAGGCTGTTGGGATTTTTTTTCCCTGTCTCCAAGAGAGATAATGAGCGTGAGAGCTCTTGCTTTAAAATAGTCGTGGGAACAAGTCACCTGTGGATTTTTACCTGATGCTAACTAGCTGTGGTCCACCCCGCATCTCCCGCGTACGCCGATCCCGTGTCATTCCCTTTTCATCCAGCTGCTGTGCCTTATGGCAGGAGAGCTAGACAGCACTCAATCTATGGAAAAATATGTCGTATTTAGCTGACAGGCAGGAGACAAACCGATACGTTAGGAGTTCAGGATTGCTCCATAACCCGAAAGAGGGATTATTTCTTTCTCTTGACTAGGAACTGTGCACCTAAAATGCAACAAGGGGCAGGAGCAGCACTTTGTAGTGGCTTGAGGCTCATACACACCCTGTCACACGAAGCATTTCCCTTCCCAGGACCTTTTAAAGTTCAAGAGAGATTTTTGTAGCATTTTAATGATGCTTCTGTTGAGAACAGGACCCCTTTGGTGTCGGGTTCAGTCGCTCCCGGTCACGCTGTGCAAAGCTCTCCCCTCCTCCAAGGGAAAATGAGGCAAGAGGGAAAAAAAAGTGTGGCCCCAACCCCTTCCCATGAAGATACCTTTACACTCACCCTAAACTACAAAGGTGAGGCTCTTGATGAATTTTGGATTGAAAGGAGCAATGTGCCTCCCTGGACATCTGGTCTGTCGTCAGTAATGACATTAGGATCTGTCACATAGGAATTGCCATCTGTGATCCGGTCGGAGGCCTTTCAAAGGGAAGGAAATGGGAGGGTGGAGATCAAGGAATGGTTTGCTGCAGGGAAGAGTGACTTGGAAGCCCCAGAGGTGCATGTGCCCTTCCTTCAGCTCTGCAATCACTCCATTCCTCTGTTTGCTAGAGAAAACCGGTATAAAAATCTTGGGTTTTGGAAAAATCTTGGGAAGCCTTTGCTGAAGGGAGGAGATGAAGCAGGGAAGGTGGGGTTGTCTGCTAGGTGATTGTAAAAAATGGGCCATACTGAGTGCAAAGATTCATCCAGAGGTTTTCCAGCTACTTTCTAACTCTCTCCCAAACCTGTCCTGTTTGGAAAGACGAGCATCTCTGGGAAACCCACATGCTGCCACGGCAATAACATTAAAACCCCCAGGGACCCAGTGAGGCTATTTTCCACATATTTTGTTTGTCTCTTTATTAGTTAAGTATGAACTTGCCCCACAGATACTTAAGATTAGTCTGATCACCAACCCATCAGCTGTTTATTTAAAGAGGTAAGCGTTCATCTTGTATTTTGGCCATCAATCCCCATTAGTTTCCCTGTATGGTTGATTGAATAGTCCATTGCCTGTACTAATAAGCACCCATTAGTTGTCCCAAAGAGCTTTAGTTTTATTGGAAACAATTCATTTCAGCCTAGGCCAGATGAAATGCTTTTAGCTGGATTGTTTTGACTGCATTACTTGGGAGGTGGCATGTGAGCACCTGGAAGGTTAGAGAGGTCCTGCATCCGACTGAGCTGCTTTTGCTGGAGAAATGCAGAGGATACAACAGTGAGCGAGGTGAGGATTTGCTGCAGTGGCACACAAAATGCATTTAAATCTGCAGAAATGGCTCTTTGGTTTCCCCCCTTTGGGTGAGTCTAGAAAGAATCTCCAAGGGTTTGAAGCAAATGTTCCCATCACCTGTCTGGCTTTGGAACGCCAGTGTGTCTCCAGACTTGCCATTAGTGTTTCTCTTCCTTTGTCATTTTCATTCTCCCTCTTCATTCCTCACACCACCAGCCCAGAAATTTCCCTTCTTGCAGCGTTTCGGGCTGCAGTAAGCTGGTTACAACCAATTTGGCTCGCTGCTCTGCAGAAAAAAAGAGTGTGGAAGGCAGGAGGAACTGCTGCAAATCGCTGTTCAGCTGCTCTTCATCACACTGGCTCTGGCTTCCATCTACCCGACAGCCCTGCTAAAAGGATAATAATGCTTTAAAAATTAGAGTCAGCCGAACAACTACTTCATAAATTCATGGCCTTGCCCTGATCCTTTCCAGAAGTTTTTCTTTCAGACTGAGTCCACATCAGACCTTGGATTCCTTCCCTTTGGAAATGCTGCTGCTTTTCTACTTTGGGAGTGCTCTCTGGGTCACCCAGCTATGCAAAGGGGGTTACCAATTATCTGTCATTACCTCAACAGAAACAACCTCTTGTTTCAGGATAATCTTGTGCTCTCTCCTTCAGAAAACATGGGATAATATCCCCGTGATGTTGTCTCATTGTGGGATTTTGTCCTTGATAGATAAACCAGTCCCGAAATCCTATTAAGAGCTATTCTGCCTCCCCTTAAAGGAGACAAGCTTGCAGATGAAACAAAGTTCTGTGGGACTCAGTAGAGACCCTTGGCTTTGCCTACCTGATGGGAACCAGCTCAGGGTTGCAGCAGCTGTTCCTATCTGTAACCCTTCTGAAAGCAATTGAAGTTCTAACACAGCCTTGGCTTTTAGATGGGACTGATGGTCCTTCTCAGCTCATCAAATCCACCACGAGCTACCAGCAGAAAACCAGGGCAAATGGACTGGGGGCTTGCTCAGGATGTGGTGGGAAGGCAGCACTTGGTGGAAAGCCGAATGTGGGTGGTATTTTCAGTCCGTGTCATGTCCTGTCTGTGGCAAGAGATGAATTGCCCCACTGGCTTTTCCACATACTCCAAAAGGTGTGGAGTGCTGGATGAGCTGGATGGGAGAGCTCCCACCACTTGGTGGGAGTTGAGCTGGTGCTCTGAAATACTGTCTTAGAAGCAACTTCTCAGATGTCACTGCAATAAGTACAAACTCCAACCTTTTAGCAGTCCCTGCTTGCTCTTCAAATTTAGGGTGTTTATGTTGTTAAGAAGGTTCTGAAAATAAAAGAAAAACAAATCAATCAGTAGTGAGGGGAGTTTGAAAATGTTTTTTAGAAGAAAAGAAGATTTCATTTAAAAACCTGAGTGAGGTGTAAAAAGGAAATCTCTTATTTTGGAAATCTGACAGCTCCAGCAACGTCAAATTGCTTCTCAGGGGATACCGATGGGAAGAGGGAGCCTACTCAAGTCTGAGATTTATAAAAACAGAAAGGAAATAGTTGATGTTGTCTTAGATTTTGTTTTTGTTTGTGTTTTTTTTATTTTTTCAGAGCTGTTCAGCTGTGAAGGACTCCAGCACCTGCTGTGCATCTGCAGGTTTTGTTGTGTATGGGATCGGAGTCTCCCTATAGCTGTTCTTGTGTCTGAAAATACTGACAGTGATCTGAATCTCTTGAGTCTTTTTCCTTCTTGGCATTTTGCTTTTCGCCTCCTCTGGGCTTTGAGAGTCAGGGAGTTGGTTCCTCCATGAGCTGAGAAGCCCATCTACTTTTGAGGTGTACAAGAAAGAATCTTCAGGCTTCTCCATTCTTTGGGAGGAAAGTGTGAATATTTTTTTGGAAAGTATGAATATGTGAGATATATGAATATATCTCATGTAATAAGGGCCATTCTCTTCCAGTGGTGTGTTGCCATGTCCCACTAGTTCTACACTGCCAACCCTTTCTAGAGCCCATCAATAGCTTCCCTTGGTGCAACCGATTAATTTAACCCTGCGGATTAATTCTGGTGGAGCTGCAGCAGGGTCTGGGTCTGCCTCATCTCCTCCTTGTGAAGGGAGGATCTCTCCTCGCTGCAGAAGCTGCTGGGGCTGTAATATGTCTCCTGTGCCACATCCTTGCCCGAGGACGGGCAAGCCTGAGCCCAGTCTTCAAAAATAAATCCGTCACAGGAGCGGATGGAGCCGCTGCAGATATAAAGGTCAAACGATAAAGGCCATGTTAAAATATGCTCATAGGAAATGGCAGCTTATAAGTACTCTGTGATCTAATTACTTATGTCAGGCAGATAAGCCTGGACAGCAATTATTTTTAACCTAAATCACGCAAACAACTACTGTAGGAGCTTTGCCAGTTCTCAGCGTTTCTTTCGGTTGTGATTTTTGGGGTAAAACGTGGAGCTTTGCAGGACAAACAGCTGTCTTCAGGGATTGTTTTTCACTTTCTCTAAAGATGGGGAACTGCTTTACTTATCTTTAGTTGTCTTTCTTTTATCCGCTTCTGAGAAAGGGAAACCATACACGTCGTAGTCCATGGGTAGCCCACAGGGCTGAGCCGTGTTTGCATTGCACGTGGAGGAGGACTGGGATTTATTTTCCTGCTGACATTGCTGGAAGTGGGCAAAGGGAAGACCCGTGGCTGAAGACAGAAATTCCTCACGCAGGAGAACAGCAGCTTCTGGGTCCTGCTGGGTTGGTGAGATGAACGGTGGTTTGGAGAGAGTGAGAGCTGGTGCTTACCCTGCCACAGATCTGAGGGATGGAGTGAGGGACCGGCACCTGAGAGAGGAGCCACACAGGAGCACGTGGGGCTCACGGTCTCCAGAATGGAGATCACAGTCTCTGATCGCAGAGATGCCAGGAGGACTCTAATCCCGGAACAAGAGCATGGCATGGGGAATCACGTTGCCCTTTTGCAGCCAGGTGTCACATCCTTCTGCTCCAGCCTTGCACACAAAATCCACGTCCTTTTGGTCCAGCCATAATCTTCCAGCCTCTGCATGATCTAAAATCTTTCCTCGTGTTGTTGGAGAAACTTTCTATCCAAAAACGTTTCTCTGTGCCTTACGGAGACGTCTTGGGACCACATGCCATCTTACAGAGAGCTTCAGTCCTGGCTCTTTGACCTGTGCCTGAGGGAGCTGCCCCTGTTCTCTCAAGGTCATTTGAATATCAGCAGAGACGTTCATCATCCTGGGGCCTCAAGGAAGGTATTGATCACCTGTGATGAATTGGCACATGTGTTGTGCAGGAGGAATGATTAGTTAATGAATGAAAGATGTGAGAGCTCTTGCTTTCATCCCAAGTCGCTGCTGCTTCTTCCTCCTTGACACGAGAGTCTTCCCGCCCTGGTGATGTGGGGGTTGCAGAGAAGAGAAAGAGAAGGGTTGTGGAATGGGAGCCAGTGGATGTTGATGGCACCTTCTCCTGGGCACACAATCTGGGTCTTCTACATTCTTCCATCTTTCAAACTTGGCCTGGCTGACACATCCCTGAGCAGTGGGTTTGCAGCAAAGCTCCTGCCACGTGACACGGAGAGGTGCCACACTTGGTCCATAGGGACCACGAGGGACAGGGTGGCTGCTTGAAGCACCAGCGTGTCGTGGATCATTGTGGAGCTCCACAGCTTTGGAGACAAAGTGAGGAAGGAGGAGATGCCACGGGCACGAGTCGTGCTGCTCTCTCAGCCTTCAGGAATTACTGCAGATAGTGATGTATTAAATCTTTGTAAACCACTGCAGTATCTCACGTGCCCTCTGAGCGCTCTTCTGCACGAGGTGTTATTCCGAAGGGCTGTTTCTGATTGATTCTTTTCACCGCCGATTTTTTTCCCTATACGAATGTTTTGGAAGAAAAGCACGTTATTCCAAATGCGATTAAGTCATTTGGAAGAGGATTATGGTGTTTTGGAATAACACCCTCTTATTCCAGAATGAGATCAGTCACACGGGGAGTTAATCGGAAGCAGCTATTCTGCTCCTCTGGGGAGCCTCCACCAGCACGACGAGCAGCCGGAGTCGCTCCCTCCGCCTGCTGCCCACTGGTGCCTCCGTCCACCCGTGGGTCAGTAATGTAGAGAGATAATTTAATTGCTTCTGGGCTCGACCCTGGGCTTCCTGTAGTAGTGAAATCTCAGAGCACTGCGTAGAAATCACAACAAACAAACAAACAGGGCATTTCACTGCTGAAAGTGGTCATGATTGAGCCTTTGAGAGATGTTTGCTTCCCCAAAAGCCTCTGCAGTTATTTCCGTAAGGGCTGGATGGAACCACAGCAGAGGCAGCTGCGTTGACCCCTCAGCATCGCTTTTGCCACCAGCCATGGCGAGCTGCATCCCTTGGCCATGGTCGTGAAGGCATCAGCAGCATCCGTGGTCTCAAGCAACCTGGCCTGGTGGAAGGTGGCCCTGCCCATGGCAGGGAGTTGGAATCAGATGATCTTTTACGTCCCTTCCAACCCAAACCATTCTAGGCTTTTATGATTCTGTGATCACGCTGCATCCTCTGCCTGAACACACACAACTCTGCTGCCACAGCCATCGCACTTTATGATGCAACAACCCAGGAACTGTGGGCTTCCATATGCCACAAATTATATATATATTTTTTTTCATCCTCTGATATGTATTTATTATTGAAAATTAAAGGGTTTCCTAAATTTTTATTTCTGAGCTGGGCCAAACACAGCTTAGGCAGTAAGCAATGCATATTTATTTCCAGCTCATGAAGGAAAAATATAACTTCTTTCCTCGTGTTTCTATAATTTCTTTTCTGTGCATATGCAAATTGCCGGTTTATTTGTGCAAGATTTATGCAACTAAATGATGGGGAATTATAGAGGCAATTCAGCACTTAGAAAGAAGAGAGACAATTGCTGCAATTTGCTTGTGCCTTGCGCTAATTCCTTCGGAAAATGGTTTTTGCTCATTTATTTGCACCAAGCACCGATTTCTGCACCCCTAAGCAAGCTTGGGAAATGTTCTCTGGGGTCAATAGACTGCAAATGGTTTATATTTCTTTCTGCCTGTGTCATTGCCTCCCCATAATACTTTATAGCAATTAGTAACAATAATGAAATATAGCTGTGATTTCTCAGCGCCGGAGAAAATGCAGCCAGCGCTTGTGAATCAAGCACATTTTCTGGTCAAATTGGCCATTTAAACACGCTGCTCAGGAAGCTTTAAATCCACCTCGATGGAACACTCTGAGCTAAGCTCCATGGGGGGGGAAACACCGTTGGAAGCAGATTTTTTTTTTCCCCTGACAAAGCTGAACCTGCTCTGTGAGGTGATGCTGGTGGGTTTGGGGGAGCCTCTAACCGTGGCATGAAGCCGTGTCCCCAAGTGCCACATCCACGTGTCTTTTAAATCCCTCCAGGGATGGTGACTCCACCACTGCCCTGGGCAGCTGTGCCAGGGTTGGACAGCCCTTTTGGTGAATAAGTTGTTCCCAATATGCAGTATAAACCTCCCCTGGTGCAACTTGAGGCTTTTTCCTCTGGTCCCGTTGCTTGTTACATGGGAGATGAGAGCAACCCTCACCTTGCTACAACCTCCTGTCAGGGAGTTGTAGAGAGTGATAAGATCCCCCTTGAGCCTCCTTTTCTCCAGGCTGAGCCCCTCCAGCTCCCTGAGTTGCTCCTGGTGCTCGAAGACCCTTCCCCAGCTCTCTTCCCTTCTCTGGACAGACTCCAGCACCTCAATGTCTTTCTTGTCCTGGGGGGCCCAAAACTGACCTCAGGATTTGAGGTGCCTCTCCGGTGCCCAGCACAGGGGGACAGGCACTGCCCTGGTCCTGCTGGCCACATTATTGCTGACACCAGCCGGGTGGCACTGGCCTTCTTGGCCACCTGGGCACACTCCAGCTTACGTTCTGCTGCTGTCAAGCAGCACCTCCAGCTCCTTTTCCACTGGGCAGCTTTCCAGCCACTCTTCCCCCAGCCTGTAGCATCACATGGGGTTGTTGTGACTGAAGTCAGGACCCGCCACTTCACTTAATGCCTCAGTTCCGATGCCCGGATGCAGGATGGAGACAGGACACAGGGACGGAGGGCCAGGGCCCCAGGAACTAACCTGGAGGTCCTGCAAAAGGTCTTGTTGTAGTTAAATGTCACAAGACAGCTGGTGCCCAGCACTTAGGAGAAAGGGAAGTGATTTAGGTTTGGTCATTATCAGAAAAACATGTGCGGAGGACAGGCAATGAGAAGAGCAGCCGTTTTCTATTAGGATAAGAGTAGGTCAGGTGTAGTTAAAACTGGGTAAATGGAGCAGGAAATGTGGCTGTATATTACTCACCCAAGATATATTGCACACATTAGCCTTGTTTGATCCGGTTATTCGGAGATTCGGAGCTCCGAGTGGTGTTTTAGGGTGGCCAAATCCAGGCTTTGTACTCTATTAAAATAAGTATATTGCTCATGTTTAATAAAGTCCCTGAGTTTCCATGTAACCAAAAGTCTGTGAGCGGCCTTTGCTGGGAGCCTGGGGTCTTAATGAGCCCCTGCCTGCGACGAGCTTTTGAAGGTGGAAGGTGTGATATTAATATTGTTTATGTAGCAAAATAATTTATGAATATTCATTTAATGACGTTGGCGGCTTCCACCGTCTTTCTGCTCCTGGGAGCTCTAATGGGTTTTCTCTTCTGGCAGAGAGCTGCCTCATGGAAGCGCCGCAGGCTTTGCTGAGAGGGCTCGTGGGCTGCCCTGTGCCATGGAAATGCATCAGGGGCTGTGGGACAAGGATGGTCAGAAAGCCACAAGGCTGTTCTGAAATTTGGCTGTGATGACTGCCCTGATTTTGCAGAAGGAGTATGGAAAAGATGCTTTTCTCTGTTAAAAAGCCCCATGCAGTGCAGATGGCGTTACTGGACAAGTGAAAATGTGTTTAGCTTCTTTTTGGTGCATGAAGCTTTTGAGTCTTAATGAAGAATTGTGTGTCCTCTCAAAGAAAGTGGAGAAGGAGAAACTAAGGTGATGGTCATTATATGCTAAAATTAGCTTTGTTAGGTGATCTTCTAAAAACTAATACCTTTTATCTCAACTTTTGTGTCCCATGCATCATCTTTATCTGCATTTACCTTTGATGGTCTTCAACCATCCTTTTGTGCATGGACAGGCTCTTTATCATGTCCCTATGGCTCCTTCCTAACCTCCTGGATAAATATGATGGATAAATGCGTGGCAGCATCCCGCTTTCCTTCCAGGGATGGAGGACTGAGGTCCAGATCCCTCTGAAATGCTTGGATCCACACGGCCAGGCTCATCACAAGGTCAGGTGATGTGTGAAGCAGAGCAAACCTCCCCAGGGCCAAACGCTGCTCTGGGGCTCAGCTCAGCGAGTTCCACATTGAGTCATCCCACCAGGAAGGGGGAGGCATCCAAAAGAATTGGGCCCTTGCCTTCCCTACCTGAGACCTCCCAAATCCTGGTCTCCCCAGCGCAGCTAAAGATGCTGCTGCACATACAAACCGGACACCGCAGCAGGTGTGGGGGCACTCTCCCAGCTCCCCATTCCCTGCTGCCCCGGCGCGGTGCTCGGTGCGTCACCCGCAGCCCCCATCCCATCTGCGGGCAGTAAATCCCGCGGCAGCGCTGGGGGCTGGCCGCGGCTTCGCTCCCTCTTTGCCTCCGACAAAGCTTTATTGTTTCGGCGTGACCTGCTTTCAGGAGCCCCCTGAGGTCCAGCCGTATATCTGTCCTTGCCAAATCCTGGAGGGTGGCTGGGACCCGGCGGGGTCAGCGAGAGGGTACGTCACGGCTGGACGGCAATTATCCCCCGGGCTGGGAAAAGCCAGGGCCGAGGCTGGGCCGTGACCTGGGGTCTCTTAAAAAAACCTTTGAAGGGTCCCAGGCTAGCGAAGGTTGGGTTGCTCTGCATCCTCCCCCGGCCATCCTCTGCTAAAAAATTTCACTCATTCTGCTTAATGGTTACTTTATTTGGACACGGCGTAGCAAACACACCCCGCTTTGCCCTGGCACCCCTGCGCTGGGGGGAGAACGTCCTTTGACTCTTTCTGATCCTGCAGGATTTCTGGGCGCTTTCTGATGAAATCCAGCAGGACTGAAGTGCCGTGCTTCAAATCTTTGGTTCATTAGTTGCCCATTCCCCAGCTCTGGGCGCTCTCTGCTTGGCAGAGCCATTAAATGGGGTTAAATCCAAAAGAAACGGAAATTGTGAGTGTGCAAAGTGCTCAGCTTGTGTTAAGTGGG
This sequence comes from Pseudotriccus pelzelni, assembly GCA_035584735.1. Taxonomy (NCBI): domain Eukaryota; kingdom Metazoa; phylum Chordata; class Aves; order Passeriformes; family Tyrannidae; genus Pseudotriccus; species Pseudotriccus pelzelni. The sequence continues at coordinate 2,244,866 of JAWMRA010000016.1, read as the reverse complement.
AGAGAGAAGCAGAGTCTGGATGGAAACAGGCAAATTTAAACCAGGAGATTGGTATGTGGGATAGCTCAGGAGGTGTCACTGTCCCCTCCCCGATGGGCTGGAGAGGAGGAAGCTGCTCCAGAGGGAAACCCCGATGCTCAGCATCACTTTATTTAATCTCCTCCAAGAAAAAGCAGCCCAATTTCCTCTCAGCAAGCTTCAGGAGTCACTGGCAGAGCCTGGCCAGCCCCTTCCCTTGGCTCTGTCAATCCATCAATCCACTAAAATAAAAAAGCCATGGGCAGAAGGTTCTAGTTTTGGGGGAAGGATCCTGTCGCCCCGGGGAGATGCCAGTGTGTCCTGTATGCATTAATGAAACACTTTCTTTCCAGTTAGGACTTGAAGGATGCTCATTGAAAATCAGGCTGCCATGGAAACCAAAGGTGTTTAGTCTTTTGGGAATGCTGTTGGACAGAGGCAGGGAGAGGTGTGGGAGGGGGGGATAACAGCCTCTGCAGAGGAGGCATTTTAGCAAAACCCTTGATTCACCATCACTCCATCCCTGTCTGTTGCTGGCAGCTGTTAATTGTGGGAGAGAAGGGTTCGTCTCTTTACTGGGTGCTCTTCCTGGCTCCTGGGGCCTCCTTGTCCTCAGTGTGTCCCTGTGTGGATGTGGCATGTGGACCCTCATGGCTGGGGAGGCAGGGATTTGCTGTAGCAGTGGCGTGGGGTGTGCAGGGGAGCAGGAGCCGCAGAGCCCCCCCCGAGTGTCTTTGTTGCTGTGGCACCAGGTCCCTGACAGGAGGCAGCAGGTCAGGGACCTTTGGCTGCTCAGGGACCCCCGGCCCTGGCACCCCGGTCCCCTGCCCCGCTCTTCCAGGATGAAGCACGGGGAGGTGCAAGCATGGAGAAATAATGGAATTATTGCTCTGTCATGTACCATTCGTTTTAATTAACGCAGCACGTCGGCGCTGTGACAGCAGCATTAACGAAGGTTGGGAGGTTACTGCAAAACAATGTCATCTCCCTACACCTTGTCACTTCCCAGCGCTGTCCCCAGACCAAACCCCCTCTCCTTCCGCTGCTCATTCTCTTCTTCATCCTCAGGCTCTTGCTGGGGGAGCCCATGGCCTCAGGCAGGAGCTGGGGGCTGATCCCACTCCCCGTCGGCCCCACACAGCCCCTTGCCATCAGAAGTACCTACTAACGCGTGTTTTAATTAGAATAATTAATGAGTTGCGCTAGGAAGAGGACCAGAGCAGGTCCCTGTTGCACGCACGGCGCAGCATTTCGTGGTGGCTCGTACGACACCCTGCACTGATGCGGCTGGAGGTTGTCATTAAGACTAATTAATTGCAAAGATATCCAGCGCTTTCGTTTGGGCACCTTTGGATCAGGGGCTGCCACGGCGTGGGCAAAGCCAGGGAGCTGTGCAGTGACTCAGCCTGGGCTTGAAGGCAGAATGCAAAGAAATGGATTAAAAGAGCTAACAGCCACCCTCCCTCCCATCAAATATTCCTGGAATCAGCACGTTCCCGCAGAAAACCTCAGCGCAATGGAAAACCCTCAGCGCTGGGGCCGGGGCTGTCAGTGCCGGCTGCCCGAGGATCGATTCGCCCGTGCGTTGGATTTCTGCTCTCGCAGCAGTTAATGCTCTGCCAGTGTTTTGCCACCATATCCCACTCCGTAATTACAGTGACTGCTCGGATCAATTAGCGCCGCTTAAAGCCATTAGCAGCCCAGCCCCTGTAGCCCGGAGCTCACGGCCACAGCCCTGTGTGTGGAGGGGCCCGTCCTTATGGTACCTGCAGTGGGCAGCTCCTCACTTGCTCTAAATTCCATTTTAATCTGGTTTTCCTCGTTGTAAAAATCTGGTGATGTCCCCAGCAGGGACTCTGGGACACGCTTTGTCTGTCTGTGAATGTTTCATTTCACTGGGGTTTCCATGTTTCCTCTTGGGGTTGGCCGATAAGTGACAATTCTGTTTGGTGATGGGGTTTCTTATCAGAAATTTGTCCCTTGTTTAATGCCAAATCCAAAGTTCTTGAAGGTCTGTCACTGTCTTGAAGCATCCATTTGCAAGGGAAAAGCAAAAAACCTTTCCTGAGGTCTCATCCAGAGGAGTGAGGGAACCAGGGCAAGAAGCAGAGGGAGGATGAGAACAAACACATTTTCTTATCTGAAAGGGGAGAGAGAAATATTTTCTCTGTGCCTTAGTATCTCTGTTAGAAATGTGAGTATAGCCTCTACTGCCCATGTCACCTGCAGATTCAGAACTCAGTGGTTTGGGTTAAATGGTTTATTAACCCGAATAACAAACCAGCTCTGGCGAAGTGGCTCAGTTCAAGGGTGGAGATGAAGCTCCAGACTCTTCATAGACTCACCCCATGTATTGGTGAGCACAAACACCTCAAACACCAGGTTTCCATTCCAAATACGACCATATCCATTTACTTTTTGTCTTATACCAAAACAGAATTGACATCCAAAATATTCCCCAAAGAAGGCATCTCTTACAAGGTCTGCCCAAAAAGTGCAGGTTAAAAAAGTCCCAGGAGAAGCCAGAGGCTGATAACCAAGTCTTGTAATATTAATATCTCCCATGCAGGGACTTTTCCCCTCTTTTCCTTCCTGTGATGAAAGGATTGACCAGGTTTAATGGTGGCACATCCCGACCTGTGTGGCCCTGACTATCCCTGGACAGAGCCCAGTGTCCCCAGCAGGGAGGACTCCTCTGCATTTAAAAAATGTAAATAGCTTAAAGTTGCTTTTTTTTATTTCCTTTTTCTCATAATTTTATCATGATAGGAAAAAAAAATTTAAGCTGGTGTAAAATCCACAATATTTTCAGTGGGGCTGAGATATCCTGTGTGCTGAAGATTCCACTGGGGATGTGCTGGTCCACAGGGCAGCTTGGGGGTTCCTGGGAGAAGCTGGGGTGGGGTGGGAGGGGCTCATTTGCCAGCCCCAAATCATAAATCACATATATAAAAAGTCACTCAGGGCACTGCCTAACCCAGTGTGGGGCAACTGCAAATATTTCTGATCTAAGGGATCATTTTCTCTTTGGGCAGTGGCTCGCTCTGTGTGTGACGTCTCATTCGCAGATCGATGTTTTATGGGCACGTGGGCCCTTGTATCTGCTTGTGGTTAGTTGATAACGCCGAAACATATGGGCTGTCGTGTACTTCTCCGTGTATCCCTGTTATGTAGGCTCCGAAAATAACTCGAGGGTTAAAAAATAAATAAATCTCGAGGATGGTATTGTTCGTGCTAGATAAAATCCTGTGAACAAAGCAATTGGCATCATTTCACTTGCAAATTGAGCAGCGAAGCAAAATACCATTTATGAAACTGTAATTTATTCTTGGAAAATCAAGCACTTACGATGTCAGCTTGTCGCAGGTTAAGTTACAGAAAAAGGGAAAAAATAGATTAATGATGAACGTGACAACATTTCAGGGTAAATCATCACAGCAAAAGCCTTTGAAAAGCCTCTTTGCTCCCTGCACAAGCAGGATTTTTTAATTTTTTTTTTCTCCCAAGAACAGTAAACCAGTGATTGCTTTGGGTCTTAGTGGTGCTGAGCAGGCAGTGGCAAGGTCTGGGGAGGTCCTGGCACCCCTTTGCCCATGTTGGGAAGCCCTTGGTGTCTTTGGAAGCCAAAGAGCCTAGTCTGGCACATTATTTTTTTCCCTGCCTGCAATTAGCCCATCCCTTAACGATCCTCTTGCCTTCAGATGTGCCTGTTATATTCACAGAGTTAGACTGGTTTGGGTGGGAAGGGACCTTAACAATCATCCAGTTCCACCCCCTGCCGTGTGCAGGGACGCCTTCCACTATCCCATGTTGCTCCAAACCCTGTCCAACCTGGCCTTGGACACTTCCAGGGATGGAATATTCTTATCTTTTGGTTCTGTACAATTAAAACGGGGTAACAAGCAACTCTCCCGTGGGGACATCCCCAGTGCCACCACTGGAGCACCGAACCCCATCATCAGCTCCTCCAAAGGATCCACAGGAGACGTTCCATGACCTGGTTCCTTGAAGAAGGTCTCCCAAGATCTCCTCTCTGCCCTGGCCTTTATTCCCCATCCCTCTTAGCCCTTCCTCTTTTGGCCAGGAGACCACTCCCCACTGCATGGACATCCTTTGAGAGCTGGCAGACATCATGGGGTCCTTGCAAGGGGGATGGGAAGAAAATACAGTTTGCACAAGACGAAGATAGAGCTCATCAAAGTAAGTGAACAGGTGGTGAGGAGGTCTGGCCTCGTCTCCTGGCATGGGGGAATTTTTGGACCAGTTGGAGCTGTGAATCCAATTGGACTCCAGCTTGGAGTCGCATTCTGGATGTGAACCTTGTATCTTTATTAAGGGAAATATCAGCAAATAATCCTAATCCCTGCGATTTCTGCACCAGCATCTTTTAAGGTCTGACTCCAAGCTCTGCCTTGGGAATGGGTCTTGGCAGGGAGGGAAGGAATCCCTGATCTTTCAAGTGAAGTTTCAGACAAAGAAATTAATTGAATGGCCTCAAACACGCATTGATGGTGGTGACCATGTCATGCCCAGTACCCAAACCCCCCAGAGGGCTGTCTTGAGGAGTGTTTGGGGCTCATGGGATAAGTCCCTAAATGAGTGTGGCAAGCAACTAAGATTTAATTCTGCCATTTAGGCTTTGGGTAGTCAGATAAGGTCAAGTGCAGCGAATCAGAGCCAAGCACAGGCGCCTTCTTGTCCCGCTGTTAAACCGCAGTCACTGCAACGACGAGATATTTGGGGCAGGAACGGGTGTTTCCGTGACTCCGGCCGAGGCATCGCTGATCCCCGCGCGGCGCTCGCCGAAGGTGACGGAAAAACGGAGTTCACGACCCGGGGAGCGATTGCCGGCTGTAATAGTGTGTCACGTATTAAGGGAGCGTGTTTGAAACCACGTTGTATTATTAAAATTCATGGGAGTGATTTATAGGGGTTTTTAAAAACAGCAGCTTGCCAATATAAATTGGCTTAGGAAAGTCAACTGTAATCCACCCAGGTCCAAATAATGACATTTCCTCCAATACATCCAAAAAGCTGAAAAGCAGAAAATAATATCCAGGCTCCAGAGATAAGGCGAGCACCCAAGGGAAAGAGGACTCTGAAATATTCATGCAGCCGTAGATTGGATGGTGGAAATGGCCATTCCCAACGGCTGCGTTTAGGGACTGATGAATTTAGTTACTGTACCTTTATATTTATCGCTCAATAAACAAGACAAGCTCCGTTACAACACTGAGCAAGACTAATTTAGCTATTTTAGCACTAAGGAAATGGCTTTCTGGGCAAGGCGAGGGGCTGATAATTTTGTATGGAATTAGGAGACTTTTAATTTAGTGCTGGTGGGCTCTGAAGGTGCTGGGAATAACAGGATACAATTCCCCCCTGGAGCAGGGTGTTGGGGTGCTCACCCTGGGTTTTGGAAGACCCCAGACCGTGAGCAAGCGGAGCCTTTCGGAGCCGCCTGCACCTGCTGATGAAGATGTTCCAGCTCCCGATTTTTAAGATGATTTTTGGAGGCTGAGGATGTCGCTGTAAAGGTTTTACAGCCGCCCTGCTGGAATCAAGCGTGGCTCTGTAAAAGTGTCAGCAAATGAAGCGGTGATGCCTGAGTGGTATTAACGCCAAAATGACCTTTCCATAGTTAGGGCTTTATGGGATATTATAAATTCTCCCTGTGTTGGCAGGGTTATAACTGGGACATTAACGGTAACATCTTCTCCAGCGATATCCGAGGCAGGAATGCAGCGTTCAGAGCTGAAAATGCCCAACTGAAATTTATTTTTTTTTTTTATATTTCTGGAGCTGAAGAGTCAATTTGAGATGTTTCCAGCAGAAATTTGAATGCACACGGTCAAAAGGAGATTTCTCCTCTTCAAGATGAGTTTTGAGCACTCAGGGTTTTTTTGAGTCTCCTAACATTTCCAACAGCCAAAAATCAAAGCAACTTAAACCTATTGCTTGGGGTTTTTTTATTTCTTTACTTTCTAAGACTTCAGATTAATATTGTCAAACCTTTTTTTTATTGCCATGAAGGCAGGAAAAGTCCTTTTTAATGAAAGCCACAAGCTCTATGCGATACATTGACTCTGCAGTGCTATCTGAAGCACCAGATTCCACTGAACTTGCATGGAAATCCCCAGAGCGAGCCCACTCTGATCTTTTTTTCACCTCTTGCGTTGCCACTGGGAAATAAAATCAGTTTATATGCTGGTATTTATTATGAAGTATATATTTGGACGATCCATGCTGCAATTTAGTAGTTCCAGGAGCTTCAGGGAGTTGTCCGAAGCGACTTTTCGCTCACCTGCTTATTGAAACCCTCCTTACAAAGTGCTGGGCTCGGTCTCACTCATTTATTGCCCATGGCCTTTGCCTGTTGTTTGGCAGCAGGGGCAGCAGCAGGAGGAGGGGATGGGGCTGTTCCTCTGTGCAGCGCTGCAGCACACGGGACAGTGGCAGGAGGGTGGCCCATGGGTCACAGCCCCTGTTTTGGGGCAAGGACGCTCCTTAGAATTCCAGAATGGTTTGGGTCGGAAGAGGCCTCAAAAATCATCCAGTTCCACCCCCTGCCATGAGCAGGGACACCTTCCCCAGGCACCCTGTGCCAGGGCCTGCCCACCCTCACAGGTGCTGCCCCATCAGCGCCTGAGGCAGCGGGAAAAGCAGACACAGCGATAACCGAGCAGGAGCCAGGATTATCCGGAATGTGATTTGCACTTCCCAGCACAGGTGTCATACTGTGACCCTGAAGGTCTCATCTCACCCATCCCCCAAAGAGCCCTCCTTCTCCAGCAGGTTTCTGCTGATGGCTTGCCTGGAGTTTTATGAGTGAAACATCAAAATAAAACCCACCCGGCCCTTAAATGCTGCTTTTTGGAAGCTGCTCTTTGAGAGGACAGAAAGTCACCAGCCGTCCCATGAAGTGCTGATGCCCCAAAGTGCCCTGCACAACCCCCACAGCACAACTCTGCACATGAAAAGAAAAGCCCCACTCAGACTCATTTACTCTAGCTTTATTTTCCTCGTACAAGTAGCCACAGGCTAAAATCTAAACAGAGCAAACTACAAAAAACCTGGGTTTTATTTTATTATTTTTTTAATACAGAGCTAACAATCGTGGGATCAGTGGGATTTCAATATCAAGACAGTTCAAAGTAAGAAAGGTAGAAAATAAACAGTAGAAAAGTGCTTTGCAATTTGGGTTTTTAGTATTACTCCTAACAGTTGATTCCCAAAAAGGACTGGGACAGAGGTTTAGCATTGGTTTTATTATGATTTTCTTACAAACGTAAAGATACTGCAAGTTTAAATGATGGAAATACAATCAAAGTACAAATCCCTCTTTGCTTTTTAAGTCAGACCCTGATCCAAAGCCCCATGAAATCAGGCTTGTCCCCGACTCGCTGGGCTTCGCACCGGCCCTGTCCCTTCTTCCCACATGATGCCAAAGCCCAGGCTCTGCCCACGGAGTAAACCTGGAGCTGCTTCCCTGATTCCCAGCGGGTTTCAGTGCCCTGTGCCAGCAGCGCTTTTGGCTGGGGGTGCTGGTGCTTCCCTCATTCCCATCTCCCCGCCCGCAGCTCCAGCCCAGGCACCTTCCCTTTCACAGAATCACAGAATCAACTGGGTCAGAAAAGACCTCTGAGATCACTGAGTCCATTCTATGACCCAACCCCACCCTGTCACCCAGACCATGGCACTGATGCCACATCCAGTCTTGTCTTAAACACCTCCAGGGACGGGGACTCCACCCCTCCCTGGGCAGCCCCTTCCAATGGCTGAGCACTGTTTCTGTGAAGAATTTCTTCCTGATGTCCAGCCTAAACCTCCCCTGGCACAGCTCAAGGCTGTGCCCTCTTGTCCTGCTGCTGGTTCCTGGGAGAAGAGACCAACACCCAGCTGGCTACACCCTCGTGTCAGGGAGTTGTGGAGAGCGAAGTCTCCCCTGAGTCTCTTCCTCTCCAGGCTGAGCTCCCCCAGCTCCCCCAGCTGCTCCTCACAGGACCTGTGCTCCAGACCCTTCCCCAGCTCTGTTGCCCTTCTCTGGACACACTCCAGCCCTTCAATGTCCTTCCTAAATTGAAGGGCTCAGGACCGGACCCAGCACTCGAGGTGTGGTCTCACCAGCACTGAGTTCAGGGGCAGAATCCCTGCCCTGCTCCTGCTGCCACACCGTTCCTGAGCCAGGCCAGGACGGCAGCAGGACACCCTGAAGTGGCCTCCAGCCCCCCCAGCTCCCCCAGCTGTCCCTGTGCAGGGCTCAGTACGTACGGATGCAGTAGTCTCCACTCTCGTAGTATCCCGGGCAGCACTGGGATCTCCGCCGGTACATCGTCCTCAGCCCCCTCCGATAGGCTGTTTTATAACTGATCCTAAATCACAGGACACAAAGCCATTTGACACTATTGAAAATCAATGCCTCCCCTTGCAATTGTATTTGTGTTAAATTATGGTAAGGAGAGCATTCAATAATTATTTTTTAACGCACGAAGGCTTTTGATATTAAAAGCAGCGATAAAAAAGGAATCGATGCTTGTTTGGAAACTTGAAATATCACTTGTGTTATGAACACAGCGCTCGTGACACTCAATCACTGGAGCTCTTCCCGGGGCTGCTGCTTCCCTAAAACATTTTCCCAGTCCTACCGCAAGGGCAAGGAGCTTCTTCAAGAATTAATGATTTATTTGTGCACTTCAGCAAGTTCAGCCATCATCACTGGAACGAACAGGATCTCCTGCAGAGACCCCTGCGGCAGCTGCTACAGCAAACCCACCACAACGGGAACTGCTCTCAGGACACAACTTGGCAAGTCAACCCCAAGTGATTTGGTCCTGCTTGCCAACCCTTCCACAAGGAACTCTTGCCTTGTGAAGTGACACTGTAGTCCCAGTTTGGTATTTAAAGCTCATTTTCCCCAGCACAAGGCTGCAGTCCCCAGAAACTCACAGGTGTTCAGCATTCTGTAGCTTCTCCACACTGATTCACAGCATTAGCAGTGATACCACATCACAAAAGTTATATTTAACTGCATATTTTACAGCAAACATTTCAAAACAGCTTTGCTCGTGTTAGTTTATGGAAATTACCTAAATTGAACCAAACCCATTGTCCCTCGTGTTAGATAAAGGGATGGAATTCACTCTGCTGCATTCCAATCTATACAATATCCCAGAAAGCTCTGCAGCCTCCTTCAGTTTTAATCACTGGAACACAGAAGCTACAACTCCACAGTCAGTGGGAAGGTGCTGAAGAGCCCATTTGCAACTGAATGCATGAAAGTTAAGAGAGACCAACTGGCTTTTAAAACTCCCTTGAAATATCAGTGGATGTTTGTTAGGATACTTTGGAATCAGAATGGATATAACAGCCATACCCTGCAGCCTGGCAAAAATGAACTCTGTGGTCTCATTCTTCAATCAGTGCTAGAAATGGGTCCATCCTCACTTCATCTGATTTTCAGTGCAGATTTGGGTGCAGTATTTCAGATATGGATCCATTTTTCGTTACCACTAATCCTGCCTGATCCTTCACAATTTAGGAGGTGCAGGGAATTCCGACCACAAACCTGGACATGCACTCACCACTTGGAAAAGAGAGTTGCTCATGTCTGGTCAGGTGATAAACCCTCCCAATCACATGGCAGGGGCAGTGGCAAGGAGAAATACTCCTGGGTGGCCCCAGCAGGGTCTGACTACCACTGTTGTCACCCAAATTTAATGCAATAATCTCTCTGCTTCATCAGTGCCGTGGAATTCCAAACACCCTGATCTAAAACCCATCTTCCCGTACCTAAGTATTAGAGTAGCACAAACATTTGGATAAATAAGAGGGATGTGAGGAGACAAAAAGGGGCAAAATGACACTCCAGTGTCTGAATTTCTGCAGATGAGCTCTTTCTTACCTGTGTCTGGTGCACTTGAACCAGTTGAGGATGTCTGTGCATCGTGTGTAATAGATCTGATCAAAGGGGTGAGCGTAAGATTCCTGCACTGTCACGGCATAGCTGGCAAAGGACACAGAAAGAAGGTTTCAGTTCCCTGTATATGCTGCTCACCAAACTTCAGCAGGAAAAATAATTACAGCAGTAATCTTAGAAACTTTGGTCATTAGCAAGGAGCAGAAAAGGGCTTCCTACAAATACAGCTCCTCCTGAAAAGTATGTAAGTGGAAACCAGTATCAGTATGAGCAGTGAAATGAGTTTCCTTCCTTCTGGAAAAGAAACAAATGTTACTAAAATTCATGGAAGTTTAGAAGGTGAAAAGTGCCTTTGGTTAATTTATTAGTGCAAATTTTGAACAAGGGGAAAGCACCCTGTTTTTAGAATGTCTCAGTTGCCTTCCTGCCTGGAACTTCATTTTTAATTGTGATCCCCACAGTGATAAGGGCTCACATTCCCTCAGCACTCTGCCAGCAGGATGGGATGCTCCCACTTCATTCTGTGATGAAGCAGCACCATTACTTCAAATATTGGGTTCACCCATCAAATAAAACGATCAGCAAAAAAGTAGATGAGTGTTTATTATTTTTGTGCTGCACAAATTTAAGGCCTTTAATTTGTAGCAGAAATAACCTCAGAGTTACCTGAAAGTTGCCACGTGAGTTAAGTGGTGTCTAGACTGGGAACACTGGGACATGGGGTTAGAACGGGATCACCTCCCCTTGTGCAAATGAATGGATGTGGAGGAAAACTGGGCAATTTGACTGGAAAAGACAGAGCTCCAACAACACCAAGAATTCAGCAACCTCCACCCCAAAACAGCAGTTAGTCATCATCAGGTTCTATGTTAATTACTGGGTTATAGTGTTAATTGCTGTGATTATACGGGAAGTGTGTGGGCCTCTCGAGTGCCACAGGAACCCAAACCTCCTGGAGCTGTGCCAGTCCTGTCAGAGCCCTGTCCTGCCCCACAGGGAGTGTGTGCCCTGCCCAGGGGACTCACAGGCTGATCTGCAAACCAGCCCCACTCGATCACATCTCCAGAGGGACACTGCAACCCTGCCAGGCAGGGCCACGACCCAGCAACTGGATCCTCTGGGTCACTCCTTATAGTGATGATTGTAATCCTCCAAGTGATTTCCTTCTCCTCTGCTCATGAGGTTAAACCTTGTGAGACTGAACCCAAAATATCTGCTTGGAGGGTAAGACTGGCTTGAAATGGAAGATTGGGCTGTTCCTGCCCTTCTTGTCATGTCCCTTCTAGACAAGCCAACCCCAGATGTTCCACAGTTTTGACAACAATGCTTTTACTTCTTTAATACCAAAAAGTAAAATATTTACATTGCTCCTTATTATTGTAAACCACTCCCAAATCTTGATTATTATTTCACAGTCTCATTCGTTATCCAGCAACGGCCCTAACAATCTTTTTCCCTTTGATTTATTAACATCTAACTAACAAAGTCATCTTGGTCAGCACAACCAATCAATTTTGGTATTTAATTTTTGTTTCTCCTTGATTGGGTCCCGAGGTTGCTGACTTTCTTCAGACAAAATCAATATTTTATTCCTGTGCTCTGAATGCACTTCACCTCCCCACACAGGCTGCAAAGCCCATTGCCTGCCCAGCCTTTGCTCTGCTCTTGCATTACCTACAAACAGCGAATTCCCTAATTAAGGCCTCAAAGCCCAGTGTCATTACAATATGATTCCATTTTTGCTCTCGTTTGTTTTGCTGAAGTGTCCAACAGTTCAGACTTGAGCAGAATTAACAGAAGTGGAAATTTAGCACATTAAACTGAGCAGTGCAGGACCTCTGGCCTCTGCAAACAGCCCCTGCAGGAACCTGAACCCCCTCCCAGCTCAGGGGTCTCTCTATGCCCACAGGAACTGTCCTGCTCAGATCCACTTTTAGGCCACTGGAACAACGGAGAGAACAAGAATTGCCTGTAAGGGCCTTTGATGCTCAGGGCTTTCACGAGCTTTTTGATGCTGACACGAGTTTGGAAGGCAGGGCCACAAAGTTCAGGTCACACGGGAACAGCCTGAACGCTGCAGCAGGAAGGGCTTCAAACTTGGCCCAAATCTCTAAGTCTTGCTCAACAACACCCAGCCAGAACAAGGCCAGCATTGCTGTAGGTCTCTCCATGATAAATGCAAACCATTCTGTGATTCCTCCAGCTCAAACCATGGAGGAGCTTCCCAAAGGACACAACACAGGGACAGATGTTCTACAGCTGCAGCCTTAGAGCAGTTCTTTGGGATGCTCCAAAACCTCCAAGGCACTCAAAAGTGCAATTCCTGTAAAGCAAATCCATGTTCTTTCCTGAGACAAGGTGGTATTTAGCAAAGGGTGGCTCTCAGGTTTTGCCTTTGAAATGTCAAACTCTGAAATGGCCAGCAAAAAAAAAATTTAAAAATTGGCAGGTTACGCCTTACCTTTCCCAATGACTGCAAACATTTGGATCATCTGGATTTAGGGACAGAGTAGTTTTGAGCAGAAAAGTCAGGATAAGCCCTTTTAGAGTCCACTGGAACAGTGTATGTGCCACCATTGTTGTATCTGGATAGAAAAAAAGAAAGTACAGCCATTAAAGCCAATTTTGAAGAAAACATCCTTCCCAGCCTTTCCCTCGTTACTTTTGTGCAAATCCAAAACCTGGGGAGCTCTTCACAAACTGAAACACTTGGAAGAGCAATCAACTACAAAATATATAATTTTTAAAAAGTTCAAACCCATTCTAAAGGGAATTTATACATTTCAACCTCATAAATCCAATGAATTTGATGATTAAGCTACCCAAGATATTGACAGCCTCAATGATTCCTCCAAAGAACATTCCTGATACTGACTGTTTTTATGACTGGCTGTCTGTGCTGACAAAGAAATCACTTGAGGTGTTAAAACAATCCATTCTCCCATCAAGCTATAGGCAAGCGGAAGAACACCCAAGTGCCCCCTTTGATTTATTTAAATGGGGTTTACAGGTGTCAATAGAACAGGCTGGGGCTGAGAAATGCTTATTGCATGATGGAGGGAAAATCAATGCACTTTTCAGGTCTTAGATGGGGAATCACTTAAAATTACAGAGGTCAATGCATTGGGGCCCATTATGCAGAGCACTGAACATGTCATAAAAATATTTGCATTGAAGCTGAAAAGACATTGTATCAAATTCATTAGGTGTGGTCTCTTCATCATCTTACTGTTCATCTGTTAAATGCACTAGCTTACACCTGCTTGGGGCTTTGAAACCAAAGCTGTGGTGTTTGCCCAGAAGTCCCCAGTGACATCAGTCAAAAATACAAAATACATAGGAAATACAGAGTTGCTTCTAAATGTAACAGCATCAGAGGTGTTAATCTGGAAAACATTCAGTCAGGAAAAAGTATTTTTAAATATCCACTTCAGGCATTTAACGTGGACACATCATTCACCATTCAAATCAGAAGTCCTAGAAATTATTCCTGGCAAGGAGATTGCCCTAAAAATAGTCTGAATGTTCATATGATCATCAAAAAAAGCCCACATGGCTCATTGCCTCGTGGTCCAGAGCAGCACAGGGATGTTAAGAGGTTTGCTCTGCAGGACACTGATATACAGCCCAGCATAAAGAGGCCATCACAAAGCAGAATGAAGAGCCAGGAAAGCTGCTCTGAAATTACCTCCTGACTCAAAGCCTTCTTAGGCACTTCAAGGACACCCGTTGTGAATTTGGAGTCAAAATCCCAGTGGGAGCAATAGTTCATCCTTCAAATTATTCCTCGAGCTCTGCTAAACCCAGAGATAGGTCTTAAGCCATGTAAGTCATATTAATGTTAATTAACATGATTTAATGTTAATGTTCCTCCTGACGTGGATTTAAGTCCTGCAGTGCCCATTCTTTACCTGAGGGCTGTTCCAGAGCCCCCCTGGAACAAAGCAGAAGCTCCCTCTGGAAATCCAGAGGGCTGACCAGGTGAGGGGGTGTTTACGGAAAAGCCATTCCCTCCCTTTGTGCTAGGAACTGCTGCCCCACGGAGAAAAAGTGTCCTGAAGGGCTGACCTGCAAGTGCCCTCGGGACACAAGTCCACCAAAGCCAATGTTCAAACACCCAGAGCTTGCTGGAGAGCAGAGCTGGACTTTCTCAGAGCAAAACAGGGATCAGTGGACATGAACCACCCGAGGATGAGGCTCCTCCAGCTGAGAGACAACCCTTTAATACAAATATCTTCCAGAGATGCCTTCAACTGTTCCACTGCCACCGTCTGAGTCACACTGAAGTCCAGGGGACAGGTTTTCTTGAGCACTGTATTTATAAGTTATAATTTACCCCCTTTCTTCCTCCTCCACACCTTTGGTACAGCCAGGGCTGAGCAAATGGGGGAGAGGAAAGTTCACTTCAAGACAACCCTTCTCGAGCAAAAACAATCCTTCAGAGAGGGGGTTTAAATCAAAGCTCAGTTTTGGGCTCAGCTTCACTTCCTGAGAGCCTCAGCAGCCTGGGTTGGTGCTGAATTAATTACAGGAGGAAAGACAACCTGACTTGAAACAGGTAATTTATTGCCCGCTCTTTGTCTTCCATCAGTTATCAGCAACTGGAAGGTAAATAATAATTAATTCCAAGTAGAAATCAAACTTTTCCCCCACTCTAATTTCTTCTCCTTCAGTAGCAATTGAAGGTAGTGCCCTTGAGTCCAGGAGAAAGCAAACTTTCCAGAAAGATTTGCTTATAATCCACTGGATGCTGAGAAAGATGTTCTTAAGACTATCCATTCCTGCTGAAAATTACTGGGGGTTTATATTCAATTTTATATAACCTTTATATTAAAGTACTCCCTAAAAAAATAAAAATAAACGAGAGTCCTGCTGCCTCACTCACTGTGAAGAGAATGACACATTTCACTAAAGCAGCCACATATTTGAATTCTGTACTTCTCAGAGACCTCAATTTGTTCTAAAGAAAATGATGTGTCAGTTTAGTTTTTAAATCAAACAAACACCACAGAATTATTTATAAGCCTTAATAGCACCTGGCATATTTTTTTGCAATGTGTCTGAAAGAGGTTCCAAATTGTTTTCTAAACTTTCCATGCTAATGCCATTTTATTATCTGTTTGTAAGGGAGACGCTTTGTGCCAATAATTTCCTAAATTTGTAAATCAGATCACAGATCAGAACCACCCAACTCCCCACATCCAGCAGGACCTCATTCATCTCAAGTGTCTCTTTTTGTACCTCCAGTGAAATATTTCACTTTGATCACTGTTAATAGAAAAGCCCTCACACCAAAATGGAATGGTTGCTATTACAAGAGTCAGAATAAAACTCTAAAAATAGGAGCACATTTATTAAAAACCAACATCCAAAAAGAGCCCAGTAATGACACCTAATACTGGGTTTGCAGCTTTCCTTGCTCACCACAGCACACACTGAATTCCTGCTCTGGGTCATATTCTCCAAGCAGGAGCACCAACCAGCCTTCCAGGGGGACAGTGCCTGGAATTTCATCAAGATACAGCCAAATTATATCCACATTTCCAGTGGCTGCCCCTCTGCCAGGACAGGCAACCAAAATAAGTGACACGAAGGTCCTCTGTGCAGTCCTCACATGGACACTGACTTTGTGTCTCTCCAGGGTTGATTTTCCTTTTCAGGAGTGAAAGGAGTCAATTTAGGTACAGTTTAGCAAGAAAGAGAGTCTTTCAGTCCAAAATACAACCTGGTGTTCTTTCACAGGTGTCTCACTCTCTGTTAATTAGCACTCATCAGGTATCTGGTGCTCATTAAAGCCATTTCCTCAAATGTCACTATTTCACTTACAGTACTGATACAGGTCACTGGTTCCATCATAAAAAACCAGCCTTAAATGTAGGAAATCTAGTAGGTGGTAAATCATTAATTTATTTGTCTGTGGAGTCACTTTTACAAACATTTCTGTTGAGGAAACTGTGTTGAGGTTTGCAAAGAGACCAAGAGATGCAGATGATCCTTTAAATCAGAAAACCATGTGGCCCCAAAGACCCCTTGCTGGGTGAAATAAATAACATATAAAGTTTTTTCTGGGTGTTTCTGTCTGTGTTTTTCTGGGTTTGGCCATATTTTTGTGTACTTTAAGTGGCTGAGGGGGAAAAAAAAAAAGCAAACCAAAACAACAGGTTGAATTTCTCCTCTGCTTCCCCTGGCTGACAGGCTGGAAAATCTAACTAAAAATGACCATTAGAGACTTCCCTGTTCAGGGCCAGAAGTGGTGAAACATTTCACTTTGACGTCTCTGTCATAAAATATTTCATAACGTGACTTTGACATGAAACTCAAACAGAGTTTCCAGTCCGTGACAGAGTTCCAAACTGAAAGCTTTTCTCTCAATTTGGGGTGAAGTTGAGCTCTAAGCCAGGCAGAAACCCCTCATTTGGTGTCCAGCTGCAAACGGGCAAAACATTCACAGGAGTGGCTTTCACCAGTGGCTTTTGAAGATGTCCAAATGTCTGTGCAGTCAATCAACCCTGCCGGAATTTTTCCCACCAATATCCAAGTGATGCATTCAACAAGGAGTCGTGTTAGAAGCCCTTACCTCCGAGTGCTAAAAATTCCCAGTGGATCCTGTTTTTGCAGCCTCCCAGCACATGGAGACACCCAGCACGTTCCCAGGATAGCAGGGGAAAGCTCTCTGGATGCTGCTGGGCCCTGGGAACAATCAGGAAAACAGAGCACACTGGTCAGAGGGAGTGGGAACAAATCGAGGCAGAAAGGAGGTAAATCATCACAAATAATTAGATATCCCAACATAACTGTGCCATATCACACCCAACAGCATTTTCCTGCTTCCAGGCAAAGTGACCAGGGATAGAAACATATCCCTTTTACACCTCCAGAAATTTGTTCCCTGTCATTTCCCACAGCGATTTGTTTATGTAAGGACTTTTCCTTGTGTAACATCCCAACAGGAAAGTTTCATTTCTTTCAGGAAGTTTGATGAAAGACCTTGCAAAAAAAAGCCTTCTGGAAATGTAACAGCATCTTCTTGATCCACATAGTTACTTCAAAGGGCTTTAACAACTTATGAAGCCTTTACAAAGCCACGCTGATTCTTCATAAATGTGTTATATTTATCGAGATAAATAATTTTCTGTCCTTAATTACAGTTTCTACCAAACGTGCACCAAAATTAGAAAGGGTGCTCGTATTTGGGTGTGAGCAATGGAGGAAAATGCAAGAGAATAGTTAAGTCAGGAAACAAAAAGTTGGATTTCACTGGAGAAGCATTAAAGTGACGGAGGGTTTGCTGATTCCAGGATTTTAATCTCTAAGTAGTAGCAAGCTTCCAACAAGCTGCCCTTGGTGCCATTCCTCCTTCTCATCCCATCTGAAATTTTCATGATAGTTTAGGCGAGGGATCATTTAAACACACACTTCATTTGGCTCCACATCAGGTTTTGCTCGAAACAAGCTGTTATGAAAGCTAAATGAGGCCACGAGTTTTCAAAACTGATGGGGATTTTTTGGATGCCTCCATTTATGATTAATAACTTGAGATACCATGAAAAGGCTGCATAAAAAGCAGAGCTCGGGATACCTGCTAAGAACAGCCTTGTTTTAACCGGGGCAGTCAAGAACAAATCCATTCAACCTCACCAGTCACCTCTAAAAGTTGTTGTCGTGACCAACAGAAATATTGCCAATGACAGGCTGTGGTTTTGTTTGTTTTTTAATGAAAATTTAAAGCTGTTTTAAACAGATAAACACTTCCAGGAAGGCTCAGGTACAGAATACAAAAGCGCTGACAATGTGATTCTTATCATCTGAGCACAGAGAAATCCAAGTGATGGAAGAAGGAGCAGAAACACCAGACTGTGCTCTGGGTTCCCTCCCCTGGCATCTCACACAATTAGTGAGGGAGACAGGAGACAAGAATTAACATGTCATTAACACGGCTTGGGAAATGAGAGAATAAGAGCAAAATTCAGAGGTTTGCACAGTTTAGAGGGAAGACATCAGGTACAAAGAGCTGCATCCCGAGTCCTGTTCGTTCGGTCTGGGCAGCCACCACCTCTGCTACATCATTCCCTAAGCAGGAGCTGGTCAGCACCAGCAGAGGAACCAATTCCATTTCCCAAGAGGCTTTTTTTTTAAAGCACACCAGGGTCCCAACTGCTGCAGTGCCCCCACGACCCTCCCTCATGTTCTTTGACCCACAGCTCCTCAGTTTTCCATAACTGGGGGGGGGGGCTGATTTTGGTGGGATCTGAACATCCAGATCTCTTCAGTTGCTTTAAATTTCCAAGCTCTAAAATACACCAATGTGAGCTGCAATTGTTGCAGCGAACACCAGTACAGTTCCATGGAGAACTGGTGGAGTCTGAAGGTCTGCTTTGGTGGTAACACCCTCACCAGCTGATTCCTGGAGTCACTGGGAGCTTGGCTAGAGCAAATCAGGAATAAATAAGGAAGTCCGAGCTCCTCAATCTATCAGATGTTATTTTTGGAAGCTCAGGATTGTTCCTTCAGTGACCTCAGAGGAAAACACCACAGAGACATGTCACTAGGCAAGGAATTTGGGCAACTCCTTTAGTTATGGCTAATGAAATATGTTTATCAGGACAAGAGTGTGTGTGGCTGGGACCCTGTTTAATCACACTGGCAAAGATTTAAGCCCTGGTGCTGGTTTAGCAGAGTGGGCTGGGCTGAGCTGGTTCAAATTCCACCAGAACTCTGCACCCAGTGTTTTCTGTAGGTCAGCACTGAGCCTTCAGCCACAGCCACCAACAGCCCCAGGCCTTGGAACCTCAGATGGAATTTAGGACACACCCGTTCCCAAAGTCTCAGTGTCTTCCACAGGGAGGAGCACAGGTCATCCTGCCAGGTGCTTCAAAAATCAGCTTAGCACAGACTGAGAGGTGATTACATACTGAAGCAAGAAGGTGTAAACACGTTTGGCATTTCCCATCCACTCTGTGAGAGCAACACCAACACACAAGGAGATGCAGACACGGGGTTTTGTCAGCATTCCACAAACTCCAGGAGCCCCTGTGCAAAGCACAACTACCAACCCAAAGAGCTATTATTCACTACCACACTGAATTTCCTTTCCTTAAATAAATGAATAGTTAATCAATAGTCCAGCAGAAATATAATGAAAATAATACATTCACAACACCTAAAAACATTGCTGAACCAGTGCCCAAGCCCAGATAATTGCTGGCTCCTTTTCAGGAAGGTCAGCTTGGAAAAAGATTATCTGTGATTTTCTGCCCATAATTTCGTACTTGTACTCAACTACCAGTGTAAATTTGGAAGGCAGCCCTTTGAACAGTTGGCCCTTGAAGTTATTAATCCAAACTCAAGCCCCCTGAAACCCTCGTGTTCCTCACAGTGCCCAAGCCCTGAGCTGCTCTTCCAAGCCCTGCCAGCCCGGACAGGGGATGGCTGATGTTCCAGCGGCACTTCCTGCCAAAAGCAAGTTGGTGTTGGCAGGATTTGAGAGCAAAAATCCTGGGCCACTGAAGTATTTCAACAGAAAACAACCTCCTGCAAGCTGAGAGATCCTCCTGGGGCAGCTTTCTCTGAACCCTCTCCATTAAAACACAGTAAACAAGGAAAGTCAGGAAGAGCCACTTTGTGCATTTGGCTGCTCAACCCTCTGCCCTGATCCCACCATCCCAGTGCTCCAGGAGGGATGGCCAGGGAAGGCAGGCAGGCTCTAATATCCCCTCTGCTGATCCCTGTCCTCTTCTCAGTGGAACGTTAAAGCTGCTGAAGCTGGGTGGGAGTCATTTGCTCCTGACTGAACAGTGTATTTATTTTTATATATATTTATATTCCCTATCCCATGAATATTCCTGAGATGTCTCCACAGACGTTCCTCCAGAAGAGAAAGGAGCTGACACACATCAAAAAACCTCAACTCCTGAGCAGCCAAGTGAGCTTGAGGTGAGCTCAAACACAGCCACCCACCCATCCCGTGTGCCACACGGCCAACAATTCCAACATGTTCTTCCTCAGACACCTGGAGAGCCACAATGGGCCTCGTGGCCCCAGAACACCCAGGACAAATAAAGCAACCCCAGTGTCACAGCCGTGCCCAGGTGAGGAACAACATCTTTCTAAGTATTCAGTTTAAAAAAAAAAAACCAACCATTTATTCCAAGTGAATTTTTCACAGCGTTTGAAGAGTGCTCATGAAGTCGACCTGAAACAGGCAATGAAATCAGAGGCTGTTCAATATAGACACAGGGAAATAAATTAACTGCAATTCCCTGAAAGTTGGGGGGGGGGAAAAAAAGTGGTTTGAAAATGTAGAATATCATTTATGGTTATATATTTTTAAAAATTATTTCTATTTGTCAAGAACAATTGGGCCCTTCTTTTTGTCTTCATTTATCTCAGTGGAAAATAAAATGAAACAAACAGCAAAAAAGTCCCAAGCACAGTGAACAGCTGAGCCAGGGACAAATTAAGTAACACAGATTGATGGCTGTTGATCTCCAGCAGCACCATCACATCCCAGTGCTACAGCCCATATTTCATTTAAAGGCCCATCTCTCCTCTTCCAAACGGTGCAGCATTTCTGGGAGAAGGCTGATCTGCAAGCCTGGGAGCTGCACTGAGAATCCAGACTCAGTTTTCCCAATCTGGCTTTAAAGTTGGTGGATTCCTTGAACTTTTGAGGTACCAACTGAAATAAAGCAAAACCAAACGCTGGGATAAAATGAACACTGAAACTGAATATGTATTTTTTTGAAATGCTGCTTTTTATCTTCAGTATCTTTATAAAACAGTAAGGAATCAATGTTTGCTACCTCTGCATCTCTACCTTTGCTGACCCGAATGGTCCAGGATGTTTTGCTGCTCTCCTGGGGGTTTTCCCAGAGTTTTGTCCTCCCTGGCATTCCCTGTTACAGCAGCACGTCCCATATCCCATTTTCCTCTCAGCCTCTTGCAGTCTAAGAGTTTTTAACTTCATAGATATTGAAGACATTGATAGCCCACACAGAATATAAATCTTTCTACAGATGTCTGTTAGATGTGAACGTTAAATCAATGTTTACATGTCTAATGGCTTAAGAATTAGAGTGGCCACGTAAAAACTGCCAATTTTACTTGAAATAAAAGAGGTTTCCTCAGGAGCTGCAACAATTCTCTGCGTTTTCATGTGTTTCTTACAGGCCATTTGTGGAGTGGTATCGACGCTGGAGGGCTGGTATTTGGTTCAATCATCTCGAAGCTCAAAGCCTCAACTTTGGGGTCCACAAAACGCATCTGATTTTCAGAGCCCAAACCTCCATCTGAGAAATCAGGGTGGTCACTCAGCTGCCTGGCTAGGAACTCCTGGATCTGGGCATCCAACATGGAAAACAGGCTGAGGAGATGCGCCCTTCTCGAGGACACAGAGCTGTGCCACGGAGGAGATCACGGTGTGGGAAGGTCTTTGCGATCCCTGGTGGCCATTGCTACGAGGGGGAGAAAAGCTGCAGAGTATTTCTGCTTAACCATCCACCAGCTGCTTACCAGGCTCACAGTGCCTAAAGCTCATCTCCCAAGACACCTCCGACGGAGGCTCAAGCTCCATAGGAAAATGAGATGTCATCCATGTCCCAGCAAGGCAAGGCTCAGACACCAAATCCCTCTCCTGCCTTTGTTCCCCTGTGAACCAGGACAGAGTGCTGAGCCCCAAGGGCCTCCCTGGGGCTCGGGGAGAGCTCTTTGAGAAGCAAAATGTCTCAATCCAGACTTAAACCTGCATCTCCTGAACACCACTGAGTGTGGACCCTCAACACAGAGACAGGCCCAGGAACAGCCGCCACGGAGCCACCGAGCAGCACCCACTGCACCTCACTGAGCTGGGGCTGACAGGGCCACAACACCCAGCTCTTACGCTGCTGTCTGTCCCTGTTTGCTGCTCCCAGCACAGCAGAGAAAGAAGGAGACTGCAGCCAGAACACCCAGCAGATCCAAACAGTCCTCCGAAACACCCTCACCTTTCCAGGAACCATCACAGCCCCTGCTGGAGCAGTAACTGCAGAGATAAATGAGAACATGACCCCAGCCTTATTTAATTTTCCATCACTATGCAAAGCTCTTGCCTCTGCTGTCTCCATGACCTACTCCATCTATTGTTTATTTCTTCTTTTTTTCTTTTCTTTTCCAGGAAATTGTTCATTAAGGATAAGAGCACCTGGCTTACAGTAACAGGGCACTGTGCAAAATGTCTGTCACAGAGCTGAGGGAGGAACAGGCACAAATAAATCACACAGAACTGAGGGGCTGCAGGGCAGTATCTGAGGTAGAAGAGAGGAAAGGAGATGCAAGGGCCAAAGGATCTGCTGGTGTAAATGGCTGAAGTCCACTGAGTTCACTGTGCCAAACTGAATCTGGAGAGGATTTGGATGTGCCAGCTCAGTCTGATGCAGATGGAGCTGGAGCTACTCAGGTTAGAGCAAGTGTTTGCTTCCTGGCAGGAAAAGAGGAGCTGGAGAAATCCCTACCGACAAAACCAGACCTGAACAACTGGTGCTTGCAACTACCTCGGCTTCCACTTCCTCCTCTTCCTAAATTTGACACTGAAAGCTTATTTAAGTACTTTGAGAAAAGAAGGTTAACAAAAAATTGTCATAGACTTTATGGGCTAAGTTAAAAAAGGCATAACCCATGAAGCTTTTGGTTTGGTTAGCACCAAACTTGTGGAAAACTTCTATTTTTAAGCACGGTCTAATAACCTTGGTCTCTCTCCAGAGCACAGCGATGAAGGTTTTCTGGTAATGAAGGTTTCCTAAGGTCCCCTCCTTCCATCTGCCCCGGTTCCTCAGGTACCTTCTGTGAGTCCTGTTTGCCTCCTCAGACATTCTTCTGACCATCATCTCCTTATCTCTCACCCTTTTCACTCCCAATTCAGACCTCCTGGGACTCCAGGGGTGCCAAGGAATGCAGGGTAAAGGGTCAAGATCCTGAAATTTAGTGATCCCTCCTTTACCACTGAACACAAAACATCTTCTCTGTGAATGAAAATGTCTAAACTTTGAGTTTAGGACCAGTGGAATCAGGATTGGTGATTGTCAACTCTCTTCTTGCCACTCGTTAGAATCTTACTGGCTTTAACCACCTCTTCCTCCTGTCTTTCACCCCACATGGCATTGCTTCTTTCCATGGATTTCCCTTCTTCACACAGGGAGAAGCCGAACCATAGCTCATCTCTTCCTAAAGCAACACTTGACATGATCTCAAAACACAGCCCCAAAGTATTTGAATAAATCATCAGTTACTGTTTTACATCCCAGACCATTCAAAGAGCTCCTCACACTGATTTCTGAGGAACGTGTTGTTAACACACCTTGAAACACCCTTTGGATTTTCTGCCAAGTGGAAAAGGCTGAGGATTCAACCCCCCTCATCCCAAGCCAAAGCAGGCACAGCCACAAATGGAGATGGGCAGATGTTGTGGTTTGTTTGCTTGCTTGTTTGTTTGAGTTGGGAGCCACCCACCAGCCCAGACATTCATTTCTCAGCCCATTTCAGCTCTTTGGTTTGCTAACCAGGCACTCAAACAGAAGGTGGGAGTAGCAATGAGTAGGTGGGAACCACAGCAGGCAGAAGTTCTTAGAATGTTACTCTAAGAGCTTGGAAATCTGAATATTGCAAATTGAATTTTAAAAATTATAGTAAACTAATCATTCTTCCAGACTTTTTTTTTTTTTAAATACTGACTCTGATGGAGATTTTTATATTTTCTCTGTCTTCGAGTTCCTTCTCAGAAGGGTATGGCCAAAATAACCCCTTCAGACCTTCAACATCTCAATGAAAACGGGCATAAAAAGGCCAAAGCTGCAGATCTGGACAGGGATTTGGATCTAAAAGATGTTCACCCTTCCCAATTTAAACAAAATATTTACTGGTAATATCTTACCTTATTACCATGAATTGAAATTTCAGGCAAGTGAACAGAATAATCACATACACAGACTTTAAAAACCAGGCTTTTCATGTTCTTAAGTATAAGCAATTAAGGGTAAGAGTAACGTTTCATAATTATGTCATTGATCTCAATTCCTTTTCATTTTCCTATGAAAGCACTGCACTTACATAAGACACATCTGAGGTTGTTCCTGTTGCTCAGATCCACATTTGTTCCAATCAAATATTCACCTCATGACTTGGGTTGGGTTTTTTTTTTTTTGCTTTTTTTAGTTTTTGCCTTCCCATGAAATTTAAATTTGGAAAGTCGGAATGTATCGTTAACTTTGAAAAAAGTACTGAAAACTCATTTAAAAAAATAAGAAAATAAGAAGTCCTAGGGAGCTGTGGGAAATTGTGTCTTAGGCTGGCCTACTAATTAAAATCAACTATGCCCCATTATTTCCACTGTTCAGAAGTATCCGCCTACAGATCTTAAATCTTTTCCCGGTGATTAAAATCGGGAGGGAAAAATCCCAAATCTCTTCCCTCTTTCATGTGGAGCCACACGGAACACGCTTCTGCAGCTCTGCGAGTCCATTAAAACATCACCTT
The DNA here is from genome assembly GCA_035584735.1 of Pseudotriccus pelzelni. NCBI lineage: Eukaryota > Metazoa > Chordata > Aves > Passeriformes > Tyrannidae > Pseudotriccus > Pseudotriccus pelzelni. The sequence continues at coordinate 2,220,427 of JAWMRA010000016.1, read as the reverse complement.
TGAAAACAGAGGCGCAGCCAGGCCCGGCAGTGACTTGGGGGAGGCTCAGAAGTGCCGCAGAACTCCCGGTGCTCAAAGCGCCCCCGGCAGGCCCCGCCAGGGCCACTTTGGATCACTCCCCGCCAGGACCCCTCAGACCACAAAATCAATAACACAATTAGCAGATGCCGCGCCACTTCTCAGAAATCCTGCTGCAGCTTATCTGCCTTTGATCAAGCCGAGCTGACTGCTAATGACGTTTAATGTTAATTAATGAAAACACAAGTGATAAAAAGTGCTTTGGAGAATTACCTAATTATGGACCTTAAAAAATGAAGTCTGCAATAAGTGAAACTTATGTTTAGATCAATTGTTTAGGACACTCTAAGAAGACACTGGGCTTATGAGTCACCTTTAGCTGCAGTTTCTCCTGCCTTACAGGACCACTTGGAGCAGATGAGCCACGTCCTAAACGATTCCAGATTCCAAAGGCTGCAGGTAAATCCTTCCTCAGCTCTGGGACAGCACCAACAGAATATCTGATGAAATTCACTTCTCTTCTGACAATGGGTGACTGACAGCAAACCAGCACGACTGAAGCTCCTGACAAAATAAATAGGTGGGGGGATTAGGCAGGGATTTCAAAGGAATGACTGCAATCCTTAGGGAACAGCTATTACAGGAGGCAAAGGATTTCATCAGCTCCTGAATGCAACACTTCTTGCCACCACTCACTTTGCCTGCCTGAGACCCCAGACACTGAGAAACATCTACATCTAAAAATATTCCCATTTTGATGTAAGACGTCTAAGAAACTTTTCCTGATTGTCAGGGGGTGAAGGGAAAATTTTCATTATTATAAAACGCCGTGGGATTCACCAGAAACATCAGGTCTGGTTTAACATGGCTGGGCCTAAACTAGAAAAGAAGGGTTGAATAAATGTGTTGTATTAACACCCACATGGCAGCTTCTACAGTTAATAGTCATGTCAATTAGCTCCCATTTCCTGAGACATTATGGCTTTGGGAACTATATATATATAAAAAATTGGGAAACATATATCCTAATGCTCCTGCTTAATATCAGCTACATATAGTAACTGAGCCCCTGGGTTTGGTGAGAATACTCTAATCCCAGGATCTGACTTGCAACAGCCTTTTCCAATACAGATGACTAAAAAAGGAACACCTGTCGTATTTTCTCTCTAACAGCCACACAGAGCAGCTTTGTAATATTCAGAAATTGTCAATACTCTTACAGCAGCTCCATTAATCCCACACAGGACATTCCCTGTTCAGTGGCACGCTCTTGTCCCTGTGAGAGGGGAACACTGAGCTTAGAACTAAACTGAGGTTTTCAATGACCTAAATTCCTGGGGAAAACAGGAGATACACAAAGGAGAATAATAATAATAATAATAATAACAATAACAATCTTGCTTCATGTCTCAGAGTTGGGTCTATTTTGAATCTGCTGAGAGCAGAACGTTGGCTAAAGAGGTGCCACTTGTTCTTGCCCCAGATGTGAAGGAGCTGGTTGTGCTCAATACCGAGTGATTAACGATTGCCTGCAATCAGCCCTGGAAATCACTGGCTTTGAGTGACAAAATGATCCCGTGACATCACACAGCCCCACATCTGATGCTTGTTCTGGGACACACTGCTCCTCATGCTGCCATTTTTGGCACCCTGAGTGGCCTCCAAAAAAAAAAAAATGGGCTTTATGATGTTCATGAAAAAACAAGTTTTCACATGAGAGAGGCTTCTATTTATTTCTGCCAAATTTATTTTTCTGTTCACTCCTGACCTCTCCCACCCCACTGCACCTTGTAGAAACACTGCCTTGTGCAAATGGTCTGACATTTGTCCATCTCTGCACAAAAATACCTCATTGAATCAGCGCTGGAAGCCCTGACTAGAACCAGCCCTCTCTTCTCTGCCACATCCATAAGAGCCTCTACCTCACAGCAAAGATTCCCACTGTTAGTCCCTGCCTGTACATCTGTGCGTTTGTTTTCTTAAGTTCTTGCTGTTACTACAGTCCACCAGGTCATCCAGTTCTTCCTCTGTTAAAACCCAGTCCACCTTGCTCCTGAGAAGCTAATTAGGCTACTCAATTAAACATGGAATGCCAGTCTAGCAAGCAAGGGACAGGCAAGAGCTCTGGCGCCCCTTAGTTCTCCCAGATGAAAATCCCACCACATAATAAATGAGAAGGGGAAAAAAAAAAAAAGACTGTAGATCCAAACATTCAATTTTACAAATTCTTCTTAATCACATCAAGTTGTCTTTAATCGTCAAAAGCTGACACCTAGAAAACTGATACCATTTCTGGGTTCATATTAATTATAGGCTAAGGAGGATTAAATTTCCTTATGAATATATAGCTGGATGCTCATAATTCAATATAAAGCAGTAAAACTGAGCTGGATAAAGCTGCCCAGGAGCAGCAGAGGGCAGGTGGTGTGGGCTGAGGAACACAGACCGGGGACGCCTTGGAAGGAAAGGATAGCTGAAGTCTTAGCAAAAGATGGAACAATATCGTAACTGTCAGAGCAATTTTCCACATGGGTAGCTCAACACCTGAACTATTGCTTGTTTTGAGGCAGAACGATTCCCAGTTTCTGTCTGTTCTCCTCGGAATCAACAGCACTCGGAGATGTGTCATAAACAGTGTTTGCCTCAAAGAGCCAACCATGGAGGTGGGGACTTAATGAGCAAACAGGAGTTCCTTAAAAACACAAAAATCAAGAGGCTGGTTCGTTTGCTGCAAACATCTGGGTTGTACATAACTGTAGGCTTCATAGACACGATCATTAGACTGCTCTCACTTAACGTCATAAAGACTGAGGTATTAATTTTAATTAAACGGGACCATAATTTCCAGCTTTGCATGTGAACAGAATCTTCCTCTGTTACCTGGTACCTCAGGAATGCAGCAGCAATGACAACACTCCTATGGCATCTCATCTCCTATCTCCTACTTCTCACAGGAAAAACTGTCTAAACAGCTTTGTTTGTCAGGTATTTTTAAAGGTTTTTCATAGTTCAACAGCAGTGCACAAAGAAAGTTTCATTTCAAAACAAAAAACCAGACAACTTATTTATTATATTAAGTTTCCAGATTCAAAACAGCTCAGTTGTTTTCCTGGTCTAAGAGAAATCTAAAACAAATTGTGAGGTGTAAAAGAATAATTTGTTTCCAATGGTTAATCCTTCAGAAAGCCACAGGGAAAGCGACTCGGGATGCGGAAATCATTAATGGCAGAGTGATTGCTGAGCCCTGTTCCTAGAAACAAAGAAATCAGGCTTCAGCTGCTCCCAGGGCAGGTGAGTTCTGGCTGACCTACAGGGAGGACTCTGAAAAGGCTCATTCTGAATCCAATCAAACTGCTGGGATGGGAAGAGAAAGGTCGAGTATAATTTTCTGGAAAATACTCTTTAAATGGTTCCAGCCACGCTTTCCTACCTGATGTCCTTTTTTCAAGCTGTTTGGATTCCTAACGGGTTTCATTTCCGTGGAACTGCCCTGAAGGGACCAAGTGAGTCACTCACAACAACTGCAGTGCCCCCTTAGGCACGGATGTGCAGGAGGAGAAGCCACGAGCAGCTCAGCCCCAAGGGCCGGTGCTGTGGGGAAGATCCACGTCCCACAAGGAGCCCAAGCCCAGCAGGGTGAAATACCAGCCCCTGGCAAAAAAAACCAATGGGCACAAGGCAAAGAAAGCACCAACCAACCTCGAGGGAAAAAAACATCCTTCCAGAAGCCTAAAGTGTCCCAGTTTCCAGCCATGGAGAACAGGATCACTCCATGACCTGGCTGGTGACACAGAACCTTCAGGACACTCAGTGCCTATAGATTTGTTTGCAAAATATTGGGCAGAAGAAATACAGTTCTTTAAGTGGCAGCATTGACTTGGGTTCTTTTCCTTTCCTCAGAAGGAATCCTGCAGACCATTAACAAAACCAAGTCCAAGTGTATAAATTATTTCGCTCTCTGCTGTGGGTGATAAACCAAAAAGTTCTCAGGCACCAGGCCAGGGGGAGGGAGCAGGGACAAAGAAATGAATGGACTGGAGGTAATTGCAGCACTTATTTCGATTACATGCAGATCACCAATGAACTCTTTTGCCACTTCCCTTCTCCTCTGGGAAATCTCACTTTCCCAGCTTTAATTTAATCATGGGGAAAATATGTCAAGTATTGATTATAACTAGAAACTAAAGTCTACTACAAGCATGTACACATTAACACTACCACTCAGACATGACCTGGAAGAAATCCTCTGTTTGTCTTTCTTCATCCCGATTCCCACTTCTTCAACAGACTGTCTCATAGAGAACAGCATGTTCAAACTTGTAAACATCAGCTCTGGTGATGAAAAGTCCAGGAGGGAATTTGTTAAAGCACTAAATTTACGTTGCTTGTGATGCTAAGTTTAACTAACAGACACATCTCCCAGCTCTGAGAGCAGAACGCAAGAGGAAGGGCTGTACATCAGCACAGACTGCAATTTATTGCAGTTGGAAATAATATTCCAGTAGAGTCCAGAAGTAAGAGAAAATGGTGCTGTTTGTTCATGACCCTTGAGAAATAAAAGAAACGAGTGACACACGGGCACAATGCATGAGATTGCAAAGCAGGGACAGGAAATTAAGGATGGGAGATTCTAAAGATGCCCCTCTGCCCACCCAGACCACACTCTGCCCTTGGCTCCTTTGTCTGTCCCACACTCACAATGATGTCACATTTTGAAACCCATCAGTATTAGAGAAAGGTGAGATGTGGTTTCACACCCTTGAGAAAGTTCTCAAGATTTCAAAAATTTCCCATTCTACTCCGAAGGTAATTCAGCTCTGTGAGGGGGAAGCAATAGGAATGCTTTGCCACACACCTGTCTGTAATAGTTTAGATTCTCCTGCAGCCCCTACATTTAGGGGCAACCCCCTGACCTGAGGGAGGAACAGGCCTGTGAAACCGCCTCAGTTCCCTTCCAAATATTGGCAACTGGAGATGAACAGCCTTTCCTTTGAGCAGGAATTCTCCCTTCTCAGAGCCAGTCCTCGTGCTCTGACAGAAAGATAACTTTGGGTATTGACATCCTGGGATTCAGGAAGCACTGGCATTTCCCTGGACTCTCTTCCCTCCGAATCCCTGCTCCCACTGCTGTGTCCAGGTGACACACAGGTGTGCGTGCTCCTACAGAAACTGAGCACAACTGGCCCTGGAATTCCTGGTGCATTTTGCAGGTCAGAACACACAGCATGTTGGTTTTTTTGCTTTATCTTTATCCCTGTCCAATTTAAAGTCACGAGAGTCTTAGACCAAACCTCAAAGCAAAAAAACCCATGTTTCCAGAACCTCATTCCAGTGTGGGATACTCTGTGCTTCACTGAAGGCATTCTAGAGTTTAGGAGTTCTAATTACACTAAATTAACTTTGCACAGCCTGGTTTTGTGCACAGGTTCTACTTCCCTGGGAAAAGGCCAGGATTAACAGATGTCCTTTTATCTTTTTTTTGTCTTCTGGGCCAGAACCACTCCTGCCATCAACCTGCAAATTTATGTCACATTCCTACTTCATTCTACACTGATGTAGGACTGACACTTCTGCTCAGTCCTGCTCCGCCCAGCAGCTCTGGTTCTGTCCAAAGCTGGTCTGAGCTCACAACTATGACCTTCTCCTCAAATGCCACCTGCATAGTCCAACATAATCTTTATTACCCAAGTTTGTTGAATTTCCTAATCAAACACACTGAGCATCAAAACCAGCCCCAAAACATTGCTCCAGAAATACAAAGCACCGGCCACAGTCACATATTCTGACTTTACAGACTTGCTGGAAACCTGCTGGAATAACAAATACTTTCACTCCAACCACTCCAGTCACCTGGAAGAAGAACTAGAGAAAGTTCCTGAATATTCTGCCCATGTTTTTGGTCTGAGTTACCAAGTAATGACATTGTTAGAGAGATTAATGGTAGAGCTTAACTGCTCCTCCAGCACCTGTCCAGTCCACGCCTGACAGCAGAAGATAAATATATTTATAACACACAGCAAAGTGAATAACAAAGAGTTTATAGAGTTGTCTCTGCCAAAACTGACAAGTTGTAGCTGGCAGCTTTAATCAGCTCCCAGCTGAGCCTGGGAAATTGGAGGGAACACAGCACTGACCTTTCTGATGAATCTCTGAAGGAAGGGTAAAGTTTTGTTTACTTTTTTAATGGGAAGAGCTATCAAGTTCTGAGACCTCTGGATAAAAGGAAGATTCCTGGGCAAGAGCACTGTACACATATTTAACAAAGTCATCACTGCTTTAGCTAAAACTGGATTTTTCAAAAGAAGGAGATGGCCTAACATTACACACATGAAAGAGCCTGGAAGGTTTAATGCCACAAATAAGTGCCAGATGCTGAAAATGCACTAGATATGTTTTTCATAACTTAAATGTGAAAAATGCAGTAGAATATAATTTAAATTTAATTTTTACAGATCGATGGTTCTTAAAACCACCAGTTTGATTTTTATTTCAACAGGTATTCAGCGCCTACTTGTTTTAAATGGAAACAGTGGGATTTTTAGCATTTGCTTCGCTAGGACCAGGCAGACAAATGCAAGTACTGACTAATTATTTGATCAGCTGTTTCCAAGTAAGTTATAATTTATTCTCCTGCAGTATGTATAAAGTCTCTGGGTTTAAAACTCCTGAATATTTTATTTACTCTCTTAAAACTGGAAGCACGTCTGAGGATTGAGAGATCCAGCAGCATTTCTCCAAATGTTTCCCCCTCCTGGTTTACACCCCCCTGAGCCACTGCCCAAAGTGGCACCAAAAGGGACTTGTTTTTTCTGAAAAAGCCCAAACTGTTTTCTGATGAAAAACATCCCATCACAAAGTGTCTGCTCTCAGTGCTGGCTCAAGCGTCCACTCCACGTGAGATACACAGACCTCACGAGGACTTAGGAGGGTTGGGAAATCAGGGCAAGGCAGAGTTTTGCAGCAAACAAACTGCAAACCTTTTTCCTTTTTCACCATCTAATTCACTGATTGCTTTCTGCCCACTAACTTTTACAGAAATGAGCCCCCAGCTTTAAATCAGCAGCACACACGGACTCCTGCAGCTCCAGAGCTCTCTGCTGAACTGGTCACTGTGTAAGCCACTGCACAATTTTTCCAACAACACTGAAGGAAATCAGGGATTGATTTTTGCCAGGGCTGTACAGGACAGACCTTAATGTCCATCAACAGCACTTGTACCAGTAAAGCAGCTCCATGTTCCGGTTTATTTTTTACCTTCCTTACAGTTCCACTTCAACAATTTCTCCCTGGTACCAGTGGCAGACACTGGAATTCAGTTACAGGTCTGGGGTTTTCAACTTGCACTGGTCTGTCAAGCGTTACAGCAACATTATATACACAAATAATGGATACACATGAACATGAGCACGATATAACCAGCTCCTTCTGGCTGGCACCAGTGGAATTGTTAACTGGACCATTGGTTTCCAGGGAAGATGGCAAAGAACTTCACTGATGCCCAGGTGTTCCCAGGATCACCATCAGGACAAGGCACCGAGTACAGTTTGATCTTTCCCATTCCGCCCTGTTCCAGTAAGGGATGTTTCCAGGACACATCCTGGGATGGGGAGGAAAACCAGTTTGCACTTCCCTTGTGAGAAAAGGCTGTGCCGTATTCCCCAGGGAAGGGATATGAGGATCGAGGCCAGGCTGGATGGAGCTCGGAGTAACCTGCTCTGGTGGGACTTGGGATCAGAACAAGGTGGTGCTGAAGGTCCCTCCCAACCCAACCCACTCCCTGTTCTGTGATCACCAGAAGGTAAAACCACGTAACTGAAGCCCAATTCCTGCTGCTTTCAGAGAAAGGCTCTGTTTCCTCAGCAGCAGAAAGCAGTAAGTGAATTATATCCTCTCTGGAAGCAGAGACAACCCATACACTGCTGGGAAGTTTTTCCAAATTGTGATGGATAACTCGGTAGCTGCTCCCGCGTGCTCCTGCACAACAACACGGGGATCAGCTCCAGAAATTACAGCTGCATTAACAAAAAAATACATGTCTGTACTACTCCAAAATTAGTATGTTGGCGCTACAGATCTATATCCTCATTTAGCAGAGTTACACTCATTAAAATATACAAACAAGATTATTAATATCATTGTGGGATATCAATCAAAACCACTCCCACTACTTAGAGCATAATAAAAATCAACAAGTGGATTTTACACCAATAAATCTCCTTGAGTGCGGGTCAGAAATAATTTATATATATTTATAATCAATATATAAATAATTAAGGTTCTGCTTGTGGTTGAAAGAATCCACATCCTGATGTGGAAATGCACGAGAATTAGAGCTTTTCTTAAGCTGATAAAATCACCATACTGTCAACTGTCACTGCTCGATCTGAGTACCTGTAAACCTGAAAATATTACAGGAATAAAAGGAGATTCAAAATGCCACATTTAGTCAAACCAGCAGTGCAAGTAGTTCAGATTCCTTACTGTTTACATGCTGGAGGCCTGCAAGTGATCCTTGACTAGCAAGTGGGATCATTTTTATCATTTATATGAATACCTGATTTTTCATATGAATTATGCCAAATGTTTGACCTCTGAGATATTCACAGAACCATAGAAAGGGTTGGGTTGGAAGGAACTTTGAAATGTCACCTTGTTCCACCCCTTGCCACGGGCAGGGAACCTTCCACTGGATCGGGTGTGTCCAAGCCCAGTGTGGAGGTTTCCATTCCCTGCTCCAGGAGCAGGACCTGCCCCTTTATCAAGTGCTTTTTTACATCTTTCCTTCTCATCCCTGTGTAACTTAAATTTCACTGGAGCTCTGAGACCAAATAATCTGATTGTCTGATCGCCACATTCCAGACTCATCATTTATCCTACGGATTTTTTATCCATTTCTATTTTAAGGTAAACCACTTCTTGCTCTTCACCCACAGTCTAAAAAAGGGTTTTGCTACATTCCTGTCTCATCTGCAGAGCTCACTCAGCTGCCAGAGCAGCAACATATCAAAACTTCCTTTGAAAACCAAAGTCATTTGTTATATGAATTGTGTTGTTCAAAATTCATTCAAATGCAAAGGGCTTTGTGATTTTAGTTGGACATTTCAAAGTGTTAGATCTGCTCCTAAATCAGAGCGTCACACGAGATCCTTCTCACTTGCCTAAGGATGTGAGCAGGTATCTTGGATTGTTTCAAGGCTTTGGTGGAGTGACACCAATTCAGTTTAGCTCAGGATTTGGATCCAAGTGATTTACGTTGCAAGGAATGCACTTGGAAAAGCTCTCCTGCTGCACTCACAGAACGATCTCGGGGTTTAATACATTCCCTTCAGCAACTTCAGGCTGGAATAACCTCCCTGAGTGCAGGAGAGCTCCTCCCTGGTCACTGAAAGCAGAGCCAGCTTCCTGAGCCTGAAAACATGATGTATAGGTCACCTCAGATTTTGCATGGAGAGCATATTATATAGAAATATAAATATATATCACTCCGGTGGCAGACTCGGGGAACAAAGGCAGTAAAATATTTCCTCCGGGTAAAATACAGCTCCCAGGAGTCAGAAAGCCTGAAGCAAAAGGTTATTTTACCCAAGACATATGCTGCAGGTTTGATTATTTTGGGGGGGATGCAGTGGTGTCGTTCTAAGATGTGGTGTTCCAATCCCTGGGATTTCATCCCACCTGCCCTTCGAAGACCTTGGAAGCAAAAATTCCTTAATGACACCAGCGGGCAGGAAGGGAAATGAAAGAGAGCAGTCAAGACACCAGTGCAGAACAATTCCATGTTTAATGAAACACGGGGAAGAATGATGGATGTAGATAATTACCTGCAATTTGTATCTGAGACAATCTTGTAGAAAAAACCACCACATAAGGTTTCAAAAGTCCAAGGTGAGATTCCAGGAGGTGGAATTAATGGTGGGCAAAGCAATCAGCACCTCTGGGCAGTGGAAGAGGCAAGTGCTGGTCAGTGTTTCAGGGTTACCTGTGCTGGCTTTTAGGACAGCCCAGCCTTCCTCTGGAAGGCTGAGGAAAACCTCCTTCTGCTTGAAGGTCTCAAAGAGCAAGGAAGGAAAAGCATCACACAGGATTAATCAAGGAGAAATTTTAAAAAAATTAAGAGAATACCGAAATGAAAACTTTGGAAGGACACAGAATCCCAGCTGAGTCCATTATCCAGAGCCCCAGGAAGAGCCCAGGAGAGCAGGAGCTGAGCCTGATATCTACTACACCTCCCGTTAAACAACCCTGAGCCATTGCTGCCTTCTCTTGTGTCTAAACAGCCTGAATTTTGACATCTGCACCTCTGCCCCCACACCCTGCAGCAGATGCTGCTTATGGGAAACGCTGAAGTTGTAGAATATTTTGGAAGAAAGGCTGAGGAGCAGAGCTGACTGGGTAGGCCAGCCTGGGACTGGGTAGGCCAGCCTGGCTGGGCGCAGCTGGATACTCAGTCTGGGCTTTATGGCACCTGGAGCACATCACAGTGCTGTGATTCCAAGCTGCAGGGGGCTGGGAGGCAAACATTCCCAGGCACAATTCCATGCTCATGTCCATCCAGCCTCCACGTTCTGTAACAGATCCCAAGTCATGGTGTGGTGCATCTGACTCATCAAAGTGTGGAAGGAGCCAAACACTATTATAGCATTTTCCTCTCTGGGGAACTTCATTTAAAAAAAAAAAAAATCAGTTAGGGCAGAGGAGAAAATATTTCAACCTTGGAAGTGTCCTATTCAAGTATTTCCAACTTCTCTTTCTATGGAATGACTTGCATACAAATCCAACAGAACTAGACCGAGCAGCTTCTGAACATACATACAGAGGTTTGGGGTTTTTTCCCCTCTTTTTGAACTAAAGTAATGAAAGAACTACATTTTGAGGGTGTTCTTTTTTTCTGTTTAAAGCAGAGATTTACTCCCTGCTGGCTGGAGAGCTCCTGATAGAATCACTGGGATCCTCAAATGCAGGAGCTACGATTTAGGTACAAAGAGAAAACAAGGACTGGAATGCTGAGAGAGGAAATCATCCACAGAGGGTGAAGGATGGAAGAATTTGATAAAACACTTAGAGAGAGATGACTTCAGGTGTAACCTGGGTGAGGAGGCTCATCCAGGATGAACTGTGTTCATACCTTCTCTTGTCTCACACACTAATATTCCTCATTCCTGGGAATATGTGCACATGACAGACGATGCCCCTCCCTCGGGGGCAGATGCTGAAGGGAGAGAAGGTTCTGATTTGAGAGGCTCAGATCCTGCTCTCAGCCAGATCACAATCAATAGACTCATTCCTGCTTCGTTATTATTTATCTGGTGCAGTGAGCAGGACTGAGGGACGGACAGAGAACAGAAAATCCTTCTTTGTCCAATTAATACCAACTTCAAGTGACTAACTCAGTGCTTCCACCCACGTAACAGAGACAAAGCTCTGTCTGCACCGCAGATTTGCACGAGATCGTTCTGTTCTCCTTTGTCCAGCCTCAAATTTTAGTCTGGGGGAGGAAAAATAATTTTGAAAAGCAGGACAAGGTTGCACAGCTTAGATGTTTCTGCAGCTTGCTCCATCCCCTGCCAGCATCCCTGAGACCTGAGGGCAGCTCAGTGCCCCAGGAGCAGGAGCCCTGGTGTCCTGCACGTGCTGTTGTGCCTCCAAAGCACGGCGAGCAAGGACATCTCCAGCTCTCGGGGAGAGCACCTTTTTTTTTTTTTTTTTGTTGAAAAATCATTCCTCACTGTTTGGAATGAAACCCATTATTACCAATTAACCTGCTGTGAACCCATATCACTGGCTGAATTGAGCATAATTATTCATCCATAGTAATAGCTAAAGTAAATTCTGGCAATCTCGGCTAACATTGACTTCTCCTTTGGGAATGTTTTCAAAGATGCCGTGTCCTTGGGTATGTTTTTAAAAACCTTTTTCTGTGTTAAACTGCAACTGAAAGTGTATCATTATGACTCATTTCTTCTTGTATTGTAATGCTGTTTTCCTTTTTTTTTCCTTGCACAAACATCTATAACTAACTCTTGTTATCAACTGAAAAATTACCTCCACACGTTCAGAAACCTGACGTTACTTAAACAAAGTTTTAGCATCGGTAGCCCATGTAGGTTGTCTAAAAATAAATTTTTAAATTAGTTGTTACTTTTCATAGCTTTTTAACCACACAGGCTGATGAACCGCAGCCCTGTGAGCAAATGCAGGCATAAATCTTGGTTTGAATTTATTTCAGGTTGTCAAATGCAATTTACTAAGAGAACGTCTGCCAAAAAAGGATCCAGAGGCAAACCTAAGTTGTCATCTTAAATTAAGTGTGGTTCCTTTTTGTTAATCTTTCCACATAAAAGGTTGTAAAGTAGTGCATTAAAGATGCAGCAGTCCTCTTTCCTAATAAAGAGGCAGAGGTGGAAAAACAACAAAGACAGACTGTTTCTGCAGCTGAGGGAACGTGTGCTCGAACCGGTGAAGGAAACGCTCCTTTGCTCTCTGAGAAGCAGGGAAGGAACAACCTGAGACTGAGGAGGAGGAACAGCAAAACATCTGAGTGAGCTCAGCATCAGCTCTGTGCACAGCAGGAGGACCTGGAAGCTCCTGTGAAAGCCCAGCTGGCTGCTGGACTGAGAAGGTCCCCCCAGCCTGCACTGACCTGTGCAGCTCATTTCATTAGTGACAGGCCAGGCTCTGCCTCTCCCTGAAGATCCTTTTTACTTTCAGAGTCCAGAAACCCTGAATTATTAAACCATGTCCAAAACTCTGTGTCTCTGCAGCCCTCCTCTCCTCTCAGCACAGGAAGGTTGTTCTTGCCCTCAGGGCCCAAATCAAACAGTTACTGGGTTCTTTTATCCCAGTAGGTTCCTTTCTCCTCCACATCATCCATGTTCCAGCTGTTCACCTTAACCACTGGCACCTCTTTTCACTTCCTCCAAACGCTCCCCCTGTGTAAAACTGTCAAAACCGATGCCCAAAGTCGCCACCTTTCAGATCCTTCCCCAAGTTTTCTACCACAGCTCCTTTGCAACGTTAACCTGGAGCAGCACAGCAAAGCTCCAGCCACGAACCACCACACAAGTGACACAAGTGGTGTTTGCAAAGCAAAGCAGTGAGTGCCGGGAACAGGAGCATCTCCCCAGGGCTTTGTCACTGCAGGGCAGAGCTGCAGCACTGCTCAGGGTCTGTCTCAGCTCCTTGGGGATTTTTAAAACAGCACCAGCTTGATCTGCCACCAGTTGATCTGTTTTTGTGTTCCAGGGGCTGAATATCGGTGCAGAGTGAGGGAATTCTTGAGAACTGTGTATTTTAACACCCAAAACTGGCCACACCACAAAATTCACAGGAATGCACCTTAAGACTGTGAATGTCCTGATCACCACCTGGGCTATGCAGCTGTTTTGCCTCTCTGATTTGCTGTTTTTCTAAAACCCTTCTCCATTTCTACAACAGTGAACATCCAGCTTCTATAATGTGACTTCCCCTGTGCCCAGTTCCCAGATTAGAAACTGGTCTGGGAATTCTGGGGGGCTGAGGACACCCCTAATGGGCTGGTGAAGCCTTCTGGCATTGGACTTGTATTTGCTACACAGCAAATACAATACAAATGCTCCTCTCCTAAACTTGGAAATGTGCAGGAGTCACCAGCTGAGCTCAGTTATGCAGATTTGTTAAAGCTTCTACCTAAAAAGCCCAACTTTTTAGCTGAAACTCATGAAAAGTGTTTTTAGGCCCACAGGTCACTCTTTTGGCCTTTGATATGCCTGTCAGACTCCTCTGCTGATCAAGCATCTCATTTCCCTGAGCAGGAGCTGTTTTTGGAGCCTGGTCCTTTCTATATCCCTTCCATGGACAGAATTTTCAGCAACAAGATCAGTCACTGGGGAAAAATGAGTGGCTACAAGACTCTGGTGCCTGCAGTGGTCTAAGAGCTGGGGTTAAGCAAGTGAGAGGCACAAGCACTCTGGGTTCAGTCAGATTTATGTGCACCTCTGCCGTCCCCTTGGCACTTTGCATAGATTAAAAGACAATATTCTACATGACCAATTAAGATCTTATCATACTAATTGAACTGCCATCACAGCATTACCACAAGCCATCTCAGTAATCACTGTATGATAACTCCTTACAAACCACTTCAGTGCCCCACCAGCTGCCTGAAGAAAAGGTGGGGTTGGCACTTGGCCCTGAAAGCTCCAAATCTGCCAAAATAACTCTTAAAACCAGGGACCTTTTTTCACAGAAATGAAGCCTCCCACTCATCAGTGTGTGAGGGGAAAACAGGTGGGGTGTCTCTTTTACGGAAACATTTCTGAAGGTTTAAATATCTAGGCATTATGGAGAGGAAAAAAGGAAAATATGAAGCTGCCACACTTTGAATATACCTAATTATCCATCATCTGAGATCAAGAGGGAGACAGCCTTTACAGGCCAAAGATCCAGGCACTTATTTAGGATGGGAAAAAGAGTTTTCATTTACCCAGTAAAATAGAAGGACAGTGGCATCAGCCAGACAATCCACCCTCATTTTGATAGAACGTGAATTTCTCTTGGAAGAAAAGACTCAGGAGGGAATATCCTGGCAGACAGAGCCCTGGAGCTGTTCACCCTCAGCTTATCACAGCTTTACAGTCTAATCCCAGGGTTTGGGGGCTCCTTTGGGCCTGGATTGGTACTGCGGATTCCTGTGCCAGGTTCCAAGGTGTATTACAGGTGTAGCCCAGGTCGGGAAGCAGCTTCCAAAGAGTTCTGCCCATCTCCAGCATCGTGGAATGTAATGGTGAAACCAAACCCTAAGGACAACGGGGGAAATCCCAGCATACAAAAGAGATGTTCTTTGAGAGCTCATATGAGCGGCAGCCACCTCTATCCTGTGGGATAATCCTCACTGGGTCATGGCAGAACTACCCCAAGTGAAATATTTCATTTAAATTACAGATTAAAGTCTTTTTGAGTTTTGGCATCAGCAAACAGTATTTCAGAAAGCCCTGGATGGTGTCAAACACAGCCCAACTGACGGCTTGAAGGTTTCTAAAAGCTGTTTACAGTTGTCTTGCAACACACTGAGTTCCTGGGAAGCTCCGTGGAACTGAGACAATCGGAGTACTTAACACTTCCCAAGACTGTGAACCTGCAAATTTTCTGTCAAAATCCACTGCAGCAAATGTGTCGGCAGCTTCCCTCAGCTTTACCTCAAGCACACCTACTAAAAGCACAATCCTTTTACTTTGCCACGCTGAACCATCCATGTTACTAAATTTCATATAAAACGTTAAAGTCCAAGTAAAAGCGTTCAGGCAACATCCCACCTGACTGGCAGCAAAACCAAGTATCTGTAAACGATCACTGCATCTTCTCCAGCTTGTCTGTTGACACTTGGCTTTCCTACGATTCACAGAATGGCCATTATCTGCATTTTCTCTTATGCAGCGCAAAATCTCCAGCTCCAGTCAAAAGCTGTTGAATTTACAATCTCAAGCCCGAGTCACTGATTTGGGGTCAAGAATTGCTGCTGAGTAAGCCCCTCTGTTACAAAAGTGGCACACAGGAGACTTCAGTAACAGGTGGGGAACACCAAGATGCATCAGGTCACAGCAACGATGCTCTACAGGGATGCAAATCTCGAGTTTCTCTGGCATAGCCCAGATCAGGGCACTCAGATCCTTCCCACCTTCCCCTCCCAGAGCAGCTTCTCCTCCATCTCTCCTCTTGGTCTCTGTTATTTCCCCTGTTTTCCTTTCCCCAGCCCTCTGTGCTCCCTGCCTTGCAGCCTCTTTAACTCATAGAGCTCACAGAAAACCAGACACATTTTTTGTTTTCCTGGCACACAGGACTTTCTCAGTCCTCTGTCATCTGTCTCACCTGCCTGCAAAGGCTCCCGTCACCAATCCTGCACTGCCCAACACCTTAACGTGAAAGAATTTCTATTAACACTCCAACTTAATATGCTTTACAAACACATTTTTTGGCTCTCCTCAGCCAGGCTGAGCAGAACTATCACTCATCTCAGTTCAGCCTCTCATATGCTGTGACAGAAGAACTCGGGAGGTTTTCACAAGCAGTGAGAAAACCTTGAGCCTGAAAAACCAGACACTCCACAGGGCTGATCATGTTCTTCTCGAGAAAAAGGTCAATATTTCTGGAATAATTCTCTCTGAACCCACATCAGCGATGGGAGACGAGCCTGATATGACAGGAAGAAGTTTAACACAGAAACCCAGAATCTCAGAACGGTTTGGGTGGGAAAGGACCTGAAAGATCATCCCATTCCACCCCCTGCTCTTCCACCAGCCCAGGTTGCTCCAACCTGGCCTTGGACACTTCCAGGGATCCAGGGGCAGCTTCTCTGGGCAACCTGTGCCAGGGCCTGCCCACCCTCCCAGGGAAGGATTCTTTCCCAATCTCCCATCTATCCCTCTGGCAGTTTGAGGCCATTCCCCTTGTCCTGTCACTACATTCTCTTGTAACCAGTCTCTCTACCACGGAGCCGGAACAGGAAGACCACCATTATGGGAACAGCAAGAAAACTTAAGCTGGGCAGTCACCAGACAATGTAATACCTGAAAATCCCATAATATACATTAAATTAACAGCTAAATTCCAGCAAGGTTTGCATTTCATTTTGTGCAGGTTCCCCTCGTCCATAATGCATGCTGTCAGCAATCACTCCCTGTTTAATATGCATTGCAATTCCTCTTCTCTGTCACTTACTCAATATTTTTTCCCTTTCTACCAAAGAGAAGGAACGTGAAATCCTAATTTTGCTCTGGGTCGTGCAGAATGCAAGGAAATGTGTCCTCTCCCGAAGAAACCCAGGCAAGCAGAACGCCCACAAAGGGAGGGACATGGGAGACCAGGCTGTGCCGGCAGCAGGAGGGGGATGAGCCACAGCTAAAGCTGGCTGACACCACCCCAAAGTTCTGATGCAGTCAGGCCTCCTTACTCGCCTAAAATTGTGCAGCATCTGTGACCAGGAGTCTCTGCAGCTCCTCCAGGTCCCTCCACAACACCCACCGTTGGAGAGGCAGGAGCTGACGCAGGGAATTTTCGCCGTTATTTGTAGCTACAGAAAACAAAACTGCAAATCTGAGCTGGGAGTCAATTAGAGGCTTAAACACAAGCTCTCCAGCGGAACCCATCCTCAGCCAGGCATCAGCATGAGATCTGTGCTGAATCCAGCCCAAGAGCACAAATTCTCCGTCATTCCAGTGGCCATTCCATGGAAATGCTGCATTTCCTGCTTTGCTTTCCCAGCTGCTCTCCTGCCTTATTGTTATTAAAGTCGTGGCACCGGGGACCTCAGGAGGTTTTATTCCAAAAGCCAAGATGCCACCAAAAAGAACAGGGACATTTCAGTCTGAATAGTTTTTCCTTAAGAAGGAAGAAATTGAACATAAAAACCAGCATCCAACTCTTCCATCTGAACATGGCAGATATTAGTAAATATGATTACAGCAGTGAGCTAACACTTGTGAAGATAATGCATTAAAACTTTCAAAGCTTTACCTCAGGACTGCAGGAGGCAGGAGATATCTGCAGCCCAGAAAAAAAAAACAGCTGTAGAGTTTGATGCTTCTCTTGCTAAGAACAGCCACCATGGAATTTTACCCTTCCCCTTCCTAATTTTTTCACTGCCATAAATCAAAAAAGTCCTGTATTAAAAAAAAAAATAAATTGGCCAGCAATCAGTCAGAGCAGACTAATTGCTTTTGCAATTTAAAAAGAACCTAATTTTAAATGGCTAAAGTGTTGCGGTGTAAAGTAGCTATTGTACATGTGCATTAATTAATTTCCTAAGGATTTTTATTACATCTTCATGACACAGTCTAATTATCTGATAGTGCTTTTCCCCACGTGGATGAGGATGACATTGCTCCAGCATGTACCTCAGTTGTACTCCAGGAGCCTGCAAAGTGGGAAAGCAAAGGGCTCCAGGTCCGTCTGCTCTGCTGAAGAACACGTCAGGAAGCCCTACAGCAAAATCTTTTCCTTCCCAAGGGACACAAGAGATAATCTGTCCAACATCAGTGTCCACTTTCTGCGTTCTTCACACTCTCTTTCAAAGCACCCGGGAAAAAGGGAGAGAAAGCAGTGCCTGATTAAACACTTCCCTTCCTCTTGAATGAAAAATGCTAACACAGGGCAGCACAAAGAAGGCAGACAGTGCAGGCTCAAGTCCCTTCCCCTCACCCTCCACCTGAGTCTAATCTTTCAAATGTGTTTTAGCAAGTCTGACCCCCCAGCACTGGGGGGGTATTCGCTCAGGTTCTCAGACTCAGGTCTAAGGGCTGCCAGGACACAGAGCTCACCAGCTTTCCCTCCCAAGATGCTCAGGAGTTTTCAGAAGCTGAGGAAAAAGTCTCACAGCGAGTTTGATGCACACAACTTGCTCCCATTAACGTGAAATAAGTAACATCCCACCAAGGAGGGACTGACTGCACTCCCAAAGTGGCTCTCTGGGTCCTTCCACCCCTCCTGTGCTGCAGCACAACCTCCTGGGAGCTGCCCCTGGTGCATTTCACGAGTTAAGCCTGTGCCCAGGCCTGGCTGAGAGGGAGCTCGGCATTATTACTGGGTGAGACACACACACAAATATTCAGGCACACTTGAAGTTTAGCCCTTGAGCTTCTTGGCCCTGAACTGGCAGATAAGGAAACTCTGAATCCAGCAGACAAGCCAACAAATGCTGTCCCTGGTCCAGCAGTGCAAGGGCATTTCCTACGTGCTGGAATTCTGTCCCCACCTCGTCCCAGCAGCACCAGTGATGTGGTGCAGGGATCTGGATGAAGGTGGTGCACACGTGGGTGTAGGCGCTCAAACACACTTCTCTGCTTCCAAAATATTGGTTAACCACTTGCAAAGTTCAGGTCCAAAACTTCCGAACCCTGAGAGAAATTCCTGCTGCCTGGGGAGACAAAGCAGCTCAGGGCCTGACCACAGTGGGATGGCAGACACAGAAGGGAAAAGGATCACGAACTGTGCACCATTTGCAGATTTCCCTCTGTGTCTCCCTGCATTCCAAGAGCTTGGCATGGATGGCCTCGTGCCCTCCCTGGCAGGGGAATGGCAACTGAGTAAAAATAAAACACTGCAGCACTTCCAGGGAAGCTGCAATTTCCATTCTATTGATCTTCTCTGGACATCAGTGACACACTGAGTTTATTTGGAAAACTAAATTGTAGTGCATGTTGCAGGAAGATGCTCTCGTTAAGCTTGTTTAAGTGACTAAAATTTAATTACATTTATTATTGCACTCCGAGATACAGCAAGGAAAGACACATCCACAGCTAAATAAGCAAATAATTCGAAGTACTTTGTAACTGTAACACAGAGCACAAACTATGAGATAAAAAGGTGCCATTTTTTAGTAGTTTGTAAGACTAAAGTTTCACTGTAAATTATTACGAAAATTATGGCATCACAAAACGAAATTTTAGCTAAATTAGAATTCCCTTAATTGCAAAACCTCCAGGATCTGAGCACTTTGGTCATGCAGCAGCTTCAGATGCTGCACAGCACCTTCCAGAAAAACTCTCCCGCAGAAACCAATAGAAAAATTGATACATAAAAAAAAATCATTACATAAAAACAGATTTGTAATACTCTCTCCCTGTGACTCCTGACAATAGTAAAATCCAGATATTAATTTGCTTCTGTTTATAATGCACTTTGCTGCTAAAATAATTTTTTGCTGACAACAAAGGAACTTCCGTGTGAGTTGGGAATTAAGCCTTTGCTCCTTCCCTGGTTAATAAACAAGGCAGCACTTGGATCAGCAATATTGGACACAAATGCCCGGGCTCCACTGAGCGGGAAAATGTCATTAGGGCACAGGAGAAGATCATTCCCTGATCCATAAATGATTATCTGCTGCTGGGATTGTCACTCCACTCCCCAGGTTTGCAAAAGCTGTGTTTTAAAACAGTCCTGCAAAAAGCCATTTTGCCCTTCAGAGTCCGAACCAGGAACCTGAATCAGCCTCTCTGGGGTCTCTGTTACGTCCCTTCGAAGTGTCAACACGGCTCTGCTGCACCAGGATGACAACACTGGTCCCTCAATCCCAGAAAAGCTGCTTCCCAAACCCCTGTGGACCATCAGCAAGTGCTGACTCAGGAACTGTCAGACTTTGTTCTCCCCCTGCTCTAAACTCATTACTTATCTGACAGTCTAGTTTCCAACCATACATTTTTAATCACTTTTAAGAGAGCTTGTCTGTTCTGAAATCTGCTCAAAATAGTTCTTTGATTCTTCAGACTCCTGAATATCAAGACTTTTTTTTCTATTTCCTTTTTTTTTCCTCCGCCACCCCACGTGCCCACCAGTTCTGCCCCTCCTGCTGCCATTACAGGGCTGTTCAGGCAAGGGCTGGTTCCACAGGTGGGTGATGATTCCCAGGTAAAGACCTTGTTTGAGGAGCACCTTGAATTCAAATTTTCTGTAAAATTTGAAAAGAAGTCCCCTGGAATACAGCAGAGTTTAGATAAGAATACATTAAAGATGATGTATGAGCCCAGCTCTGAATCTTTCAATAAGTATTGTTCGCATGAGATGAGGGAGCTCTTTAAATGGATTACCTGAGAGAAGAAAAGACTTAATGCCGTGTTATCAGAAATCTATATTTCCGTGTAATTTAATTATTGTGTTGTTCAGTTTCTGTTAAGTTTAAGGTGCAACCTTGTCTCCTTTCAAATCCACGGGGACAGATGTCTCTTGTACCTCTTGGAAGCACCGGAGAGGAAACAGCAGAATCCGAAGCAGCAAACTGACAGAAGCACATTTTTACTAAGAAAAGGATCAAAAGAGATGTCCAGGAGGTACTTGACATGACAAGGGACAGGCACTTCAGGCAAGTGGTGTGGGTTTGGTAACAATGCTATTTGAGCATTAAATCAGTTGGCAAAACAAAATCTTACTGCTTAGACAAATGCACTTTTTAGCCACTTTTACTGAAGACAGTCTAGCATATGCTTTAAGCCAACTGTGCAGGAATATTCCAATCCCTAATATAGCCTGGTGGGGAAAGACTCCTCCCCGGGGTCTCCACAGGAGGAATGACACATTTGGGAAGAAGGATTTCACACTGAGGAAACGAGGAGGCAGAAGAAGTTGCGGAGGCAGAGAAAGTTGTTTTTGTGACTTCCTCACCTGCCAATCACTCCCTAATTGATGGAATCAGGCAAATGGAACAGGTGAGTGTCTTTATGTGCCTGACTGCAAAACTGAATCTACCCGAAACACCAGCCAGGCTGTCCAACTTTCTGTAGAGTTCACACCAAGTTAACACTGAGAAGGTATTAATTCTCCCTGTTCTGCTCAGTGCAGGCGTGTCTGAGAGCTCTGATTTGCTCAACTAAGTTTTCCACTTCTAGAGAGAAAGTCTCTCCAGGGTCTGACTTCGTGGAAGGCATCAGTGATCTGATGGAAGCTGCACTGACACTGCTCTCAAGCCATTTATCCAAACTGAGCCTCAACAAACACCACAATCCAGGCCACGGTTTTGGAAAGTTCACAAGGACATGACCCACTGAGAAGAGTGAAACTCATTCCCAGCTGGAGAGAGGATAACAGGGATAGCACATGAGCAGAGCTGGGATGTCACCCAGTTGTAGCCACAAAGCTGTGGCCACCGTTCACCCTGGGAACTGTTTGCCCTGCTCAGTGCAATCCTGGGATAAAATCACCAACCAAAAGGAACAGCACCTTTTCCTGAGGAAAAAGGAAATGTTAATTCCCACTGAAATGCCACAATCTGAAATTACTCCTTCGTTATTTAATCTGTTCTCTCACCTGAGGTCTTGATCAAGGCACCTGCACACTGGAATGGTGTGCACGGGGTGAGCTCCACTGGCTGTTTTTTGGTGGAATAATAAACACTGGCCCAGCCATCCTAAATGTGGGAAACATGTCCCTTTGCTCAGGAAATCTGGCTTTCTAACCCTGTTGCCTTTACTGACCAGCAAAATCACACTTTAAACCTAAATTATTCAAAATCCAGCCATATGCTAATCCTCTAAATAAACAAGTATCAATTAGATGCCCAAAGAAAAATCACTGGGTAGACTTTCACATGGGATTTTAAAAAAGATTTCTTATCACAATGTCAGATTTCACTGTTTATTGCTTCTTGCTTGGTTTTCTTTCCCGTGTCCTTCACAGGTTCTTTTATCCCTTTCAGGTAAGACTTTCCAGAGGGACAGATGGGAGAGCTCTGAGCAGCAACTCAGCCAGCACAGGACCCACAATCCCCAGTTTAGCTCAGGGCAGGAGGAAATCCTTTTGTAGTTTTTTTTTCCCTCCAGTCTTAGGACCAAAAAAGAAAAAAAGCAAATGCTAGTCTTTCACATGTTTTGACACTGCCTACTTGTGTCAGCAGAATCCACTGCTGAGAAACTCAGAATCTGTAACTTTTCTGAGCAAGTCTGGCCCACTGCCATGAGACAAGGCAGCCTCCACGGCACCATCCTGTGTCACCAAAGTGACACCAAGGTGACAAACTGGAGATACCGGGGCTTATTGTCCCAACATTTTGTCCAAAACCCACTGAAATCCATGACAATGGATTCAACTGGCTGGTGATCAAACGTTGAGGCAGTTTTTATGCAGGACATGGAGCACCTCTCTCTGTGCCTGAGACATCCCACACAAAATGAGGGAAGCTGTTCGCTCCGCTCAGTGCTCAACCGCAAAGTCCACATTTCCTCCATCTACAGGAAAAGGTCAAAGAACTGCAGAAGAAATAAGGCCCCATGACTGATTTATGCTGCAGGACGAGACGCAGAGCAGCTGCAGTAAATCTGCATTTCAGGCACTGCAGGGATGTGCTCCAGGTGATCCCTCCTGCAGCCACAGACCAGGGCAGGGGCAGGAACCTGCAGTCCCTGTTTTTCCAGAGATCAGGATGGGGGCAGGAACCTGCAGTCCCTGTTCCAGAAACCAGGGCTGGAACCTGCAGTCCCTGTTCCAGAGACCAGGGCTGGAACCTGCAGTCCCTGTTCCAGAAACCAGGGCTGGAACCTGCAGTCCCTGTTCCAGAGACCAGGATGGGGGCAGGAACCTGCAGTCCCTGTTCCATGGGATCTGAGGGGCAGCTCACAAGCCTAAAACCAAAGCACATCCACAACAAAGATCTGCTCCAAGCCCTAAACTTGGAAATGTAGCTTTCCAGACTTTGTTCCTACATACAAGAGGTGTCTTTATTGTCTCCAAAAGCTTTTCCTTGGTCCCTCAATGCTGTGCTACCCGATCATCCTCCTCCACACGAGCTTGTGCGAGGCATCACCCAAAGAGCTGAGTCTCAAGAGCCAAAGAAGACAGATTTTGCCTTCAGGAGGAAAAGGAAGAAGCTCATGGCACTTCTCCCACCTGGCCCCTCGTTGCTGTCACAGCCAATCCTGGGTCTGGTGCATTTAGAGCCAGGAAAGAATGGATCAAAGCTTGGCCCAGGACAATTTCCCACACAGAAGGACACCCTCTGCTGCTCAGAGAAACTATTTTAAGGTATTGGCATTTGATATAAATAAAACAAAAGCTGTTTGGGATTCATTGTTCTGCCTTGCCGAGTAATGAACACCAACATGATAATTACATCAAAATTGATTGGTTTAAAAATGTCCACTCTAATTAATTTATTATAATACTTACAGGACAGTTTCAGACAAGCTCTAATGCACCAAGGAGTAAATGGCTTTATTCCTTTGGAATGCCAGGGGACCGGACAAACCCATTTGCAGGGAATGGAAACTAAAATCAGAAATAAAAAATCATAGAATCATAGAAATCATCATAAAATGCTTGGGTTGGAAGGGATCTCAGAGATCATTTAGGTGCAACTCAACCTCTAGGTTTAACTTTTTTATTTCCCAATCCTTTCTTTGATCTTAGTATTATGTGAATGTTTTTCATATTTAACTTTCTCCTTTGTTATCTTTTTTAAATAAGGAAAAGGAAAAGATGAGAGATCTCTGAAATTTCAGCTCACAACCTTTTTTTTTTTATTTCCCGCCTGATGGGAAAACCTGGCTAGGCCTTTTCCTGCTGATCCAGCCTGTGGGAAGGACAGCTCTTCCATGAGGTGGGAGCTTGGGACACGTGTAGTAGCTACAGGAAGATTTTTTCCAACCCAGCAAATAATTGAAGCATGTTGATTTCTTAATTTCCACATACTTTGCCAACTAATTTAGGCCACAAGAAGAAGTTATAATTTCTGCATTAGTATTTCAGTGCTCCAGCTGTGACCTGATCACATCGAGCTGGGCTCCTCCAAAACAAATCCGTAATTCTGGATGTGAGCCACCAGCCCACCCAGCCCAACTGCTGACACAGTAAGGGTTCATTTACAGAGTCTAAATGTGCCCTTCCACTCCAACACATTGGCTCAAAGAGATCAGGCAACTGCTTTAACTGCAGATATAAAGAAAAAAAAAAAACCCAAAATATTTATCAGAATCCTCAGAATATTTGATAATTTGTCAGATTCTTAAGCTAAAACTCGGTAACCTCGACTCGGTTTGGGAAGTAACACAACCCACTGCGAGGGCAAGAGTTTTCCTTTTAGTGGAAGTCAGTTTACATTTCATCAAGTGAACACAAGCTTTGTTCCCGTTTTGTGTAAAAGCAGGAAAGCGTGAGGCCGCTAAGACCAAAAGGCCTCTGTTGGTAAATAAAAACCTGCTGTGCTCTGAGCGAGAGCCTGGCCTGCCCCGGCTCCATTAACAGTGTGCTGGACCACAAAGACGGGCGGGGAGTTCTGTTTGTTGCTGTTCTCCAGTGTGTCCCCCCACTCCAAAGGCTAAACTGGGCTGCTTCTAGTAAAGATTAAATAGCAAAGCAATTCAACTCCTGGCACTCCACTTTGAGACACGAAGGAGGTTATGTCATGCAAGAAGAAAAGGGTTTTCTCTGGAATTGGGCATTCTCCTCCTCTCCTGACATGCTGAAAGCCTTTTAAAGCTCTGTGGCAGCATCAAACTGGGGGAGAGCCCAGCACAACGCCAAGGCAGGAAATGATAATGAAGAAATCAGTATTAATTGCTCCCAGAACCGGTGTCTGTTCCAGCCCTGTACACAAATAACTGCCCAGATCTGCCTCCGAGGTACTGCAGGGGGGAAAAAGTGACTTTCATCCCCTGGTCGTTTATCTGTAGAGTTACTCGGTGTATAACAAGAGGAATCTGAGACACAGCAAGTCAGCAAATAAATCACAATTGTCAGGTTTTTTTACTTCAGTCACACTGTGGTAAATTCAAATAATTCTAAAGAAGTCAACTATGACCCCCCACTACAGAGTGGGACAATCACTGTGTTAATTTAACAACTGATACATTGATATATTTTTGCAGATATGTAACTTATACCCTTCATTAATAGTTTCTATTCAAGGTATTTAATTAGCATTATGATAAAACTGACCCAATTGCAGACAGGGCAACAAACTGAATTGACTTTTGAGGCTGCCCAGTTAAACCCCCCTGACAGTCCCCCGACCTCCTGCAATCCTAATGGCCAGTCTGGCAATTAATGTTCCCTCATTCATCACTACTAATTAACTCCATTGATTTTTAACGCTGGGATTTCCACATTAAAGCACGCTGCAAGAAGCACCACATTCGTTATGATATAATATTCAGAGGAAATGAAATAACACAAGTGCTGTGTCAGGAGACAAAAGCACCATTTAGGCCAGGATGTCAAGTTACACCAAAAACTACACATCGATCCTCGCCTGCCTTTATTTTAACCATCTGCTCTCTCCAGAAGGAAACAGCGAGTATTTGTTACATGGACACGAGCATGAGGGGAAAAAAAAGGCGAAGTCGAATGAATGGAGTGCAAAGTTGCTCTTGCACAAACTCTGTCACTCGAACACACAGCCTAAAATCCCCACAGCTCCTGTGCTGGAAGGAAGGTAAATGATGTTTTTAAAGGAAGGATTCAGATGTTAAGGCTCTGCATTGGTCAAATCTATAGGAGTGGAGGGGGAGATAAAGATGGTACAGTTTCTCTAACAGATATCTGAACTTGACACCACATGAGAAGATAATGTAAGAATTACAATACTAAGCAGGCATGAAGACTGGGCCTCTGAAGATCAGAAGAGCAGTCCAGAAAGAGCCAACTATCACAAGGAATTAAAGTTACACTGTGTCGAACTGGCTTGTGCGGGTGGATCAATAGAGCATTGACAATGTATTTCTATGCCAGGAACGTTCCCTAAAAGCACGTGCTTCCATTGAGCTGGATGTTCTCAATAAAATAAAAACTATCACAGAGAACTGAGGGGAAAAAAAAATCCTGCTTATTTCCTAAAACAGCGTTTTAATAACCTGATCACCTGGACTGGGTCTAGAGGATCTGAGTGGTCCTGCTTGTGACTTGAGACTGATTTTCTGTATAACCTTGAGTGAGTCAAGTCTCACCCTTTCCTCCACTTATAAGTCTGAAAACTGCTCTTGAGGGTTTTTGTTATCCTGAGAAGGGAGCACAGTATTTCAGGGTGCACTTGAGGCCATTGCACAGCATAATAAATCATCAATAAATGCAAAAAAAGAAATAGGGTGAGAGAAAAGTTCTGTATCTGGCAAACTCCTAGATCCTTTTCCACAGGCCGGTTCCAGACGGTTTGAAGGTGACCCCACAAAGCACATAAAGGGAGAACACGCTTTCTCCTGCACTTCAGCTGAGAACACGAGCTGAGAACACAAATTCCTGGTGCCCAGGAGTCACTGAAGCTCTTCCAAAGCTCTGCTTAGCAAAGCTCTGCTCAGCTTTCTGAACAGGGGACACACCAAGGGGATGTGCTGCATACAGAGCAACCCAGCCGTGGTGCAGCAGCCGGGCAAGTCCAGTAAGAATGATAGCGAAGCAAACGGAGAGAGATTTGCAAGATCAAAAGTTGTTCATCTGCGAAGTAAATGCCCAGTATTGTCCCTCGGCTTCCTGCCTCCTGCCTTTGGATGACACAATCAACAAGGCTCCCTTTGTGGTTTGGGTTCTGCCTGATGGTACATTAATGCACCAGATAGGACTGAATCATCTGTTCTTGTCTGCAAGTGGTGCGGAGGATTTATGGCTCCACACAGGGAAGTCACAAGTGACGTGTATGGGCAATGCTGAAAGGAAGAAAGACAAGGTCATCTGCCACCAGCAGCCCTGAAAAAGGGGGAACACAGTAATACTGGAAAGAGAATTTATTATGGGGAAGATATTAATAAATATATCACAGAGTTTCCATTATGTTCTGATCATTAAAACCATCATAAGGCTCAGAAAGACTTTGGGCTGGTATCACTGAGCCCAGTTCTGGGTGCATAATTTCAGTATTAATTTCTTTGGAGTCCAAGAACTACCTCAGTTCCCTGCCCCTTTCCCAGCAGAGGCTCCAGCATTCCCTGCTGGAGGCCTGGGGATTTCCTGCCTCCAGGTGCTGCAGTGGAGCTCCCATGTCCCTCCCTGCGTTCAAGGCGCAAACCAGGGAACATGATGGAATAAGAGGAATGTGAATCATAAATTAATGTCCTTTCCACATAAAGAGATGGAGAGATTTTGTAGGAAGCTGCTTTTTGTCACACTGTGCTCAGGCAAGCCAAGGGTAGATCAGATCCTGAGCACACGTTTCTTGGAGAGGGTGAATGAAACAAAGGATAACCAAACCTCAAGCAGCTTGATGGTGCTATTCCATCATTCAGTTAAGATTCAGATATTGTGATTTTAAAGTTACATATTCTGTAAATCTTTTCTGTGGCCTTGGGATTTCTTGATGCATTTCGGACGGCTCAGCTGGCAAAGCAGATTCTGCTTATATCAGAGTTCAGCTCAGCGGTTCACCAACTTACCCTTTTCCCTTGGAAATCAACAGGACTTAAAGGTTTATTAAAAATAAACACATATTTAAGTGCTTTACTGTAGACCTACACATTCCAAAGTACTGCCAAAAATCCAAGCTAAGACAGTCCCCCTCATCAGGGTTCACATTCCCCACTCAGACTGGACCCTCCTCAGAACCTGCATGGACTAATCCAGGAGTGTCTGAGCATTGCCCATTTTGGAACAGGGAATAACATATAAATTATAAATAATACAAAATATTTCCCATCTTGGAATGGGGAATAAGAGTGAGAACATCTGCTGAAGGAGACACAACAAAAAAGATCACCAGCTCACTGTCCTCCCTGGTTTCTCTCAGTAACAGCCCTTCCCCTGAGCTGCTGCCTCAGGGCAAGTTTTGCCCCACTGTGAATGGAGATTCACTAAATTTCTTCTATCCTTGATCCAAGAGAAAAAAAAAAACACCTCGTGGCACATCCTACGTGAAGTCTCCCCCCAAGCTCAGAGGCTGTGCCCAGCCTGCTCTAACACAGCCATTCCTTTGTTCTCAAAGGCATTTCGAGGTGGCTTCTCCAGGAAAAAGTGGGACACTGGTGCCTCTGACAGACTGGAACCCAGCAGAGGGTGGGATGAGCGAGGCCTGCTGGCTACAGAGACAAAACAGGAGCTTTTGCCAACCCTACAGAACGTGGTGCTTTTGCCCCAGGAAAAAAAGATGCTCGCAAACAGCACAGTGCAATCTTTGCTGTGCACTGAACTGAGGCGAGATCTGATGCTGAATGACATTCCCTCAAGAGCAGGAGCAGCAAGAACTGACTCAGCCAGGCAGGGCCCACCGAGCCTTCTTGGGAACTACCAACATCCCGTGGTGATCAGCAGAGGAGGAGGACGCAGCTTCCTCAAGAGAAAGTGTTTCAGAGCTATCCTGACCTGTGTCTGTCCAGCCCTGGGGTCACAGCTCTCAAACCAGGGCCCTCAAACTCTCCCTGGGTGTGGGGTGAGAGGGATCTGAGAGAGAACCTTCAGATAGGCACAAAATGCCACCAGCAGCTTCAAAGGAGGAGCTTTTGGGAACCAAACCAACATTTTCAGGATCACAGCACAGCTTGGCAATACACGTTTGAGAAACATTCTCACTGTGATCTGAAATTATTCAACGAAGTTGTCATGGGCACATTTACCTCTGTACCAGTTCTGTGCTGCTTGAGGTATTTGTGTAGTTTGGGGGTTTTTATTTGCTGTGCCCTTAGGAAAAGACATGGGAATTTACATTAATTCTACAGCTAAATACTGACTCAAACATCTCCAGGAAGCTGCTCATATTCCAGTTGCTGTCACGTGTGCTGTACCACCCATATCTGAATATATACTTACTGTGCATATGTATGATTATATTATACTGATTTTTTGTCAGCAGTATGGAAAAAAAGCGCCCTTTCTTTAACCAAATACCTATGGAATCAAACCTCCAGAAAATATATTGAATAATCACATTTCTATACATACACACACACACAGAGCTTGTTTTACATACATCTGTATGTGTGTATCTATCTCCTGCTTTCTCCCCAAACTCCCCTGCTCACAGACCTGAGAACAGTCCTTCTAATTACAGGAAGAACTGCACAAGAGTGTAATTTTCCTCCAGATTTCTCTCACATAATGGAGGTTTTCAATCTGAAATAGTTCTTAATGCTGACCAGAACAGCATCATTCAAAGCATTCCGAGGTTTCAGAGGATGGTTCAGAGATAATTCACTGTAAATTATCCCTACAAAGTATGGCCTCATTTCCAACAGCAGCTATAAAAGATGTAAATCTTCTGTGCTCATCTTGTCAGTCAGTTCTACATTTATATCCAAATACCCAGTCGTTTGTTAAAAACATGAGGTCAATGAAGGCAACCAGTCCAGCCTTTGACTAATGTATTTTAAACGGCTGGAAAATACGCTTTTGCATGTTCTGATGATGAACAAACACGGGTACAACTGCACCAGGAAGGTATTTTTAATATCCAAGCTGAGCCTTTGAGAGCACCAAGTAGTGTGTTTTCTCCAAGATGTATTAAAGGGAATTCTGGATGTAAACTTGGCCACAGCAAGATGAGACCTGCTGTCTTCTACTGGGCTGAGTTTGATTATTGAGCTCAAGTTGGTAATAAAAGGAGAGCAGTGCCGGGGAAAACAAACTGTAGCTCCAAGGAAGAGGAAGATCTTCAGTAATGACACGCTTCCACCTGAAATCTCACCCCTGAAGCAGTTTGGTCAGTAAACTCAGTCCTAACCAGTCCATAACTGCAGCAGGTGGATTAAGGTTGGATTAATGCTGTTGGTCCCTCCACCCAGCCCTGGCTTCCAGGCACTCCCATCCTGGGAGAGAACCCTGGGAATTGTCTCATGTCACCAAGGCCTGGTTGGACGGCACAAAATCTCCTCCAGGTACAGGATGTTCAGGGAAATATATTTCTGGCTATTTCTAAGTTAGAAGTTTTTCAGTTGAAGAAAAAAAGATTTTTTGCATTTAATTTGAAGCTGACTGGAAAATGTTATTGAGTTATCTCCTAACCAGATTGAAAATGCAGCAGCAAAATCGAATCATGGGATGAGTTTCATGCTCTCTTACAGAAGTGGTTTAAATTTGCTAAAGTTAATGGTGTCTCTGTTGAATTACATCAGCTTTTTAGCTCTAAAAAGAACATACTAGTATAAACTAAAACATTATCAACTTCTTATCAACAATGTCCTTGTCAGTGGCTGCAGGGCCAGAAGGGAAGGCTCTTGTTTTAGACACAGTCCAGGGAGCCAAACAGCCCCCTACACTCAAGAAGTCCCAGCTCAAAGTAATAAAAGACCTGAAATCCTACCAGATTGCTTGACAGTTCTGGGTGTAGTAAACAAAAGAGGCACCAGAAATGATTGCTTTTAACTCTAAATATCCTACAGTCTGTGATTAGTCTCTTTAACACAGATCACACGCGTACAGATCATATACATCCCCTTTTTTGGCCTGTTGCTGTGTTGGTGTTAAGTTAAAATATCCCTGTAAAGCACTTCAGATCTGCCCATTTACAGGTGGAGTGGGAGCAGCAAACACCCCTGCTGTGTGGTTTGGAATCCCAAGTGCC
This sequence comes from Pseudotriccus pelzelni, assembly GCA_035584735.1. Taxonomy (NCBI): domain Eukaryota; kingdom Metazoa; phylum Chordata; class Aves; order Passeriformes; family Tyrannidae; genus Pseudotriccus; species Pseudotriccus pelzelni. Next base: position 2,189,481 of record JAWMRA010000016.1, on the reverse strand, counting down.
ACTTTTCGTGTCACAAACCCTCCACAGTCTCAGTTCAGGTCTCAAACTCCCTCTTCAGGGGCAAAACATCCCAGAGACCCAAAGGCTGGGAATCAGAAATTCTCCACACTGAGAATCCCTCTTCCTGGAGTTCCAGCCATGTGATGAGCAAAGTCTTCACAACTCTGTTTTCCATTGTTGGACCCCAAGCCTGGCTCTTGCCAAAAACAGAAAGCCCCTGGCAATGCAGCCCTTTCAAAGGTAAACCTGGAAGGAACTAAAGCTGGTAATGAATCGCCTGACACAAACAGCTCTGGACTGAGCACAAGACAACCTGCTTGCCTGACACATAAACCCACCCTCTGAGGTGACAGCCCAGATCATCAAGTGGGCACAAAAACACTGATGACCAAAGTCTCTGCAGTGATGCACTTCCCTCCTGGGCTACAGCCTGAGTTGCACGTGCAGAGAGACAAAAGCCAGCTAAAAATCCCACTTTTCCCTCCCTTTGCTGCCAGCAAACATTGGAGCCAATCCTTGTGCTTCCCAAAGAGGAGGCAGAGTTGCTCTTTCTCTTCACTTGCACTTCCCAAGGAAAGGGTTGTAGGAGTGAGCTGACAGAAAGGAGAAAGCCTAATTCCCACCCTGCCAGGAACTGATTGTTGTGCAGGGATTTGAAGAGCAGAGGAACAAAAGAGGCGGTGGGGACTGGGATCTGTGCACATAACATGGAAACTGGAGAAGTTCAGTCTGCCTGCACGGGCTTGGTACCACAAACATTATTTAAACATGAAGTGGCACTTAACTCATGGACTGTTTGCCTTTGGACCTTCCCTGGCTCTTACTGAGCCCTTATCTCCCAAATCCTGCCACAGGGATACCACACACCACAATTTAATCACATGAGCAAGAAATGTGGCAAATTTATCAATGGGAAAACATCTGACTGCAGTGAATTTACAGCCCTGATTTGGATTGTTCACAGATGCCTTCTTATAGCAAACATGGCTTACCTATTTATCCTAAAAAAATAATCATAATTATCTTCTTGCATTCACATTGATTTGTCTGATTTTCCAGGAGGGAAATACAATTAACGACAAATAGGAACAAAAACCCCTCAAAGTTGACTGATGAGATGCTGTTTTAAGACACTCAGTTCAATTAGACTAAAAGCTTTCTCTCTTTGTTGCAACAGCACTTTCCAAATAAAATCTGAATTGCAACAGGAGTGAAGTGAAAACTCCACCGAAAGTTTGAGAAAGGACTTTCCCATAATTTCCTCTATTAAGTAGTGATTTTTACACATACCCAACACTAATTATTTATTAGACTAGTAGGTATAATAATGAAAAAATGAATAAATTCTTCACAAATAAATATCTTTTTTCTTAAACAGAATTGAAAAACTTGAGTCTCAGATACTGAAGTGGCTGAATGTGAATATGTTTGAAAACCTGTGCTTAGGTTCCTAAAATGTTCATCCAAAAGGCCCTAACTGAACAATTCCTTGGAATTGAGTTGGAATTAGGCCCAATAAACTCCTCTACTTTCAAAAATCATAACAGATAATAGAATTGACTTGCACCGAAGTTTATTGCACAGCCACTGGACACAAATGCACTCAAGATAATCAAGTTGCTACTCCTCATATTTTAATTATAGGAAAAGCATTGTAAAAGTCAGACTTCCATTAAAAACAGGCAGTTTAACAAGAACTAATAATAAAATTTTTATCAATGGGAATATGCAGAATTAACTTTCTGTGTACAAATTAGATTTTAAATGGCAGGTTCATTTCTCTGGTGATCTAATTTAGAGTTTGGTATCAAACAATGTCTCAAACACATAAAGAACCTCCTATGGTAAATCTTCATCCCTAATGTTTTCCAGTTGGTCTCTAATAACTATTCCTAATCGTACTTGTTAAAAAGTGGATTTATGAATTTCAATTAGACTGGTTTTACTCATCGTACAGCAATTTTCAGTCCCAACCACGACTATTTCCAGATAGAAAGAAGTTTTATGTGGGTGACCGCATAATTATGAAAATAAAAAAGAAAATGCCTTTTATACAACTTAATTCTCAGTAATTCTATTCCAATAATCCAAACCAGAAAATACAGCAGGTAATAACCAATTTTTGGCACTTTGTTCATTCCACAAGTTACAAGGTACTTTCATTACCAGGATATTCACTTTGCTTTGTGCCCTGCTGTGACCATAAAGATTTACATCATTCTCAGGGAATCTATTTTAATTTTCCTTGCAAACTTAATACCCTGACTCAGCAACGGATGGAGAGAGAAGCTCACTCTGAGCACACACGGAGGGCCCCAGTCATGGAGACGCTCCTGAAATTCCTGCAGGGCAGTTTGAGCCAAGTTCAGTCTGTGCTCACCTTTCAGGGGCTCAATCCTGAGCACCCAGCTAGCCCTTCATTAACTATTTTGCTGAGCAGTGTCCACTGTTGTGGAAGAAAAGCTCCAAGATATCCTTGCAAACCACGTGTCCCTCCCACGAGTAATCCTCACCCCAGTCCCAGTTCTCCCTTGCTCTCAGCACAAACACACACAATATACAATTTCCTGTCATCCTGCTGTCAAAGGGATTCCTAAACAGACTCTTTTTCCATCACCTCAGGGTGGGACTTCAGAGAATCAGATCACAGAATCCCAGACTGGTTTGGGTGGGAAGGACCTTAAAGGTCATCTCATCCACCCCCTGCCATGGGCAGGGACACCTTCCACCAGCCCAGATTGTTCCAGCCTGGCCTTGGACACTTCCAGGGATCCAGGGGCAGCCACAGCTTCTCTGGGCAACCTGTGCCAGGGCCTGCCCACCCTCCCAGCCAGGAATTCCTTCCCAGTATCCCACCTAATCCCGCCCTCTGGCAGTTTGAAGCCATTCCCCTTGTCCCCTCATGTAAGAAGTCCCTCTCTCTCCATCTTCCCCGTCGGCTCCTTCAGGTACTGGGAGGCCACAGTTAGGTCACCCCAGAGCCTTCTATTCTCCAGGGTGAACAATCCCACCTCTCTCCACCTTTCCAGAGGGTTTTGCAATTGGAACTCAGACACTGAACATCTCAGCCAGGTCTCTGCAGGAGTGTTCCCCACCACACAGGGGCACTTCAGCAAAACCAGTCAATGTGATCTGTGCCTGCCGTGCCACATTTGTGGAAAAGCAAAGCTTCCACTATCCGATGGGTGGAAAAAATGTATCAGTGACATAAACTGGTTTAGACCAGAATGCATCCCACCTATGGGAAGAAATTTCTGCTACAAATGAGTATTTTTATTCCAGTCTCCTACAACTTTCCCAGATGGCCAGGTAGTGGCTCTTCCTTGGGGGTCACCATATGTTCCACAATTAGTGACTCACGTCTCTCATTAACATTCAGCTCTCTGACAAATGCCCATGAAACCAGAGCTGGAGACCAGGACCCTTGTGCATCAGGAAGGGAAAAGGAGGCTCTTCCCCAGCAAACCATCAAAGTCATTATCCCTCATGTAATAGCCATGAACACTCTCCTTGAAGCACCACTTCCAGCCAAGACAACAGACCAGGCTGTCTTCGTTCCCATTCCTTGGGAGGCTGATTATAGACACAAAAATGCTATTTTTACAGCATTACATTACAACTTTGTTGTTGCAGCCAAACACTTTGGCTTGAAAAATCTGACTTGAGCTGGGTGTTAAGTAATGCACAATAAATTCTCACGCAAGCAGAAGTGCTGCAGCACGTGCAGAGCTGTGCTCTGGGCACAAACAGTTAACACAGCCCTGCTTGTCCACCCCCCGTCTCCCTTAAAAGCTGCTGGGGAAAAAGAAAAATCCGATTTCTCCCTGGAAGTTTTATGATTGAAAGCAGCAAGTTAAAAACAGCAATATTTTTATGGGCTCCCGTGAAGAGGATTCTCCAGTGCTCAGTAGGGTGAATCCAACCTCCTCAGAAACACTGATCCCATTATTCAGTTTTGGTAATTAAAATGTTTTCTAAATGATTGTTCCCCAGCAGGAGGAAATTGATTAATTTTAATGCATTATTGTATTTTAGCATGGCACAACTTTCTCTTTTCTTTTCCCCTCCTCTTCCCCCCTCTCCCATTTGCAGATGAATTATTTAGATGTGGAGATTTGTCTGCTGTGCTTGACGTGAAGCTTCAGGGAGCAAGTGGAGAAACCCAGGGAGTGCCTTGGCGTTTGCCAGTTCAGTTCTTCCTGGTTGGATATGGATTAGCACAACACAGACCAGGAGGAAGTGGCCTGGCTAAGGGAACAGAGATCTCAATGTGACTTTAGGAGAATGTACATCTTTAGAGCTGCATTTCGGAGTTCATTACGTGCTGCTTTTTAAAACAAGTTGTTAGAGTTGGGGGACTGGTTGGGGTTTGTTTTGGTTTTTAAATCAGGTCACAGAATGTTATTTAAATATATTTTAATGACACTATGAATAGCATTTATGAACACAGTGCCCAAATTCTGAGTCCTTTGAGCAACACCCATTAACTGGGGCTGGTTTTGGGTGAGGCTGTTAAAGGTCACAAGTGCTACAAAAGCTGAAGCCACAGATACCTGGACAGCTGCCTTCAAACACTGGTTCAAAACCAGACCCCATCCCATCTGCAGAGAAGAGATGTACATATCTCACACTTCTGCCACAGCAAGCAATATTTCAAATAATTAAGAGTTATTTGGTGTTTGTGTTCACCTCCTGCAGTACTTAGAGTAGAATCAATGCTGCCACAGGTGATCTGACATTAAAGAGTTTCTTGAAACACTCCAGTGTTTCTCCTGCTCCCAATTTTTTTTTTTGCTTTTTTACAAAGGTTTCTGCTTGATTAGAAACTAGAACTAGATATGCAAGCAAACTTTTATTGCCTGATAAGATCATACTGGATTTCCCTTCTACAGTCAAGCAGACTTCAGAGAGATGAGCAAACTCATCACAGCTTCTGGAACAAAACTCTGCTCATCCAAGGGACAAAATGCAGTGACAAACTGGAACAGAACTAATTGGCTTGGGATTCAGTGGCCACTGGCAGCAGCCACGTCCAGGAAATGAAGAGGAAGGAGCAGGGTAGGCTGGTCTGTGACTAATGCAAGGCTAAGTCACCTGGGGATGCCCACAGTGCTCCCAAGAACTTTGTAAGGATCTGGGAGCACTCACAGGGTCTTGGAGCACTCTACAAACAAAGCCAGGTTTTAAAGCAATATGGGCAGCATCAGCATGCGCAGCAAACAAGGCACTGGTGTTAGAGGAGTCTTGGACAAAGCCAAGAACAGGCTTCTCTTGATTCTCAAACACATCACTTTTCCTGGCAGTAGATTTACCCAATAAACAACAGTAACCAGAACATTTATGACTTATTATCAAATTTACTAAAGTGCTCAGGGGTCTCAAGCAGAATGAAGGCCTCTATATATTATGTAAAGACATCCAAAGAAGCTGTTTGTCCTAAAATACCCAGTGTCCTACATATCTCTGATGAAAGTCTCCTCTTCAAAGGAACGACAAGACTTCAGTGCAGCAGAATATCCCAACTGCCAGCACTTCCAGCAGCAGGGACTTGGTCTGAACCTCAGCTCTGACTCAGGCTTTAAACAATCCAAAGGGATGTCCTTCACACAGCAAATGTGTAAGGTGTGTTACAACACACCAGGGAGCACCACAGGATGGATCTTTGCCATCCAGTGTGTAGACTGAAGTCTTGTGTACCACTGAAAATATTTCAGGGTGAAGGGGAATGGCAGGAAAACCACCTTATCCTGCTTCCAAACACCTCAGCACCTGAAGCCTTTGAATAATTAGCTTTAGCTGGATGAGGAGAATTCTTTGCCCATTATTGGTTCCCACATAATAAATACCAAGCTATCGTGCTAATGCAAGGAAATATTTGCAGCAAAGTATTTTTATGCAACTCAAGACTCCTTTGAATTCCTCCACACGTGTCCAAGAGGTTTGCTGGGAAGAAAGAGTCCAACCAGCAGCTGGGGGTTCAGTGTGAAATGCAAACACTCAAGCTGTGCTTGCTGCTGGAGTGGATCAGATGGACTGAACAGGGACCACATCTGCTCACAGCTCCTCCTCCCCGTGGCCTGAGCGTTCACCTGAAGTGACACAACTTTGTAGGGCTGCATCCTTCACACTGCAAACAGGAATGATTCATGAGAGCAGATGTGCTCGCCCTCACCAAGGAGTCGGGCTGATCCTCTCCACCAAACAGGGCTATTTTTGTGCACACTGACCTACACAATTCCTTCTGCGGAACTCCAAGGCAGCAGTTAAGACTTTATGGTACTTTTTGTTTTTCCCGTGCAGTGGAATAAACAAGTGGCAAATGGAATATGGAAAAAAGATGGTTTTAAATCTAAAAAGTAACATTTTCGTAAGGAGAGCCACTGTTCTCGGGCACCAGGTGGGATTGTTGGGATGTCCTGTGCAGGGACAGGTGTTGGATTTCAATGATCCTTGTGAGCCCCTTCCAGCTCAGGCCATTCTGTGGTCCCTAAATGGGTGCACTGCAGTAAATCCAGAGTTAACCAAAAAAAAGCAGCACAGATACCAGTCCTTCCCCTCTCTGTGCTGCTTCAAGCACAGCTCAGGACAGAGCCATCAGACCCCAACATTACACATCCCTTCGGATACACACACCCTGCTCTAGTCCTCACATTTACACCTCAGCAGCACTTTTGGGTGCTCAGAATGTTCCCCTTGCCCTCAGCAGTCTGCACAGGGCCTGAACTCAGAGCCTATTTCATTCAGAGTACTTGTGCAAACACGATTCCTTTACAAAAGTCCACAGGACTACAGGTTCATATTCTGCTCCCAGTGCACGTTATTTGAATTGTTATTTATTATTTGAATGCCTGAATACAGAACAAACACCCCAACCTCAGCTCTGTGCTACACTGAGGACACAGACCCTAAAACCACCCTCTGCTTCATGTTCTACAGGTGTCCTGACAGAGGGAAACTTACACAAAGCCTAAAAGAAGGCTGGGGAGGGCAAGAGGAAAGACTTGCAGGGCAACAAGAGAGCAAGGGGACAAAAATCTGCTACAAAAAATTAAGAGGATGATTAGATTATCCAGAAGTCATCAGTGTTAGGTGCTGGGCACTAATTAGTGCTAACTGTTTGCCTCTCTTTCCGTTAAGCAGAAGGCTTTGCAGATCTTACACAGATGATTCCTCACTTACCATTCCCAACTCAGTAATCTCTGGGTGAGCCTTTAATCTGTTGCCGAATTTTATTTAGTTGTCCCTTTGTCCTTTCCTGTTTATTTTCCTAATTGTGTTTCTTTTTCTCGCTTTTTTCTATATATAAGTGACTTTCTGTGTCATCCCTACCCACACACCTCTGCCTGCCAAGCCATTTCCCATTGCTTTTCTTGTTTAACATTGTTTGCCCCTTATTTAAAGTTCCCACATTCTTTGCATCTTACAGATCAGAGCAAGAGGAACAAGCTCAGTTTCCAGGCTGCACTCAGATCAGCCACAAACAATCCCACGGAACATATTTTGAGGAATAAATTTCACTTGCATCTCTGTGAGCCAAAGTGGTGCAATATAAATCAAAATAGAGCAAGGAAAAGAAAACTTCTCCAAATTCCTGTGCATTGGAATGGATGCAGCATCTGCTTCAAGTGTTAAAAGCACCCACTGCGTTCCCTCATTTGTTACCTTCTGACCACAAGCAGCAGATGGTATTTTGTCATCCCACAGACCTCAGTTTACATAAATCCCAAACTCTGCCCTGCAGAATTTATAATCCAGTGCTGAGCCACCAGTGGATGGATCCTCTCCTGCAACAGGCAGTGCCACACAAATGAGTTCTCTTCCACAAATCTTTCTGTGTATTTGACCATTGGTATTTACTAGCAATGAATAATTTGTAAATATAATTCACCACTGCTGTAATTTCTGTGACTTATTCCCAGTGGCCCTCACTGCACCTAATCAATCCTCAGTTACTGTGCAAACACATCCTACAGGCCACAGAGCTCTTTCCTAATGAACAGATAATTACAGACACTACAATGGCACCAGAGAATCCAACCCAAAAGAACTTTGAGGTGATTTACACTCCCCCAAACATTTTTTGGAGTCCTTCATTTCCAACTATTTTGCCGTGCTCTGGACAAGTGATTATTGTGGTTCTAGTCAGTGACTGCAGTTACTGCTCCGAACAAACCCTACGTATCTCAGGGTGGTGATGTTTCCTGTTGTAACATCACCTGGATGGGTTAGGGCCACACCCAAAAATCCTCATTCAGGGACAGCCCCCAGAAAAACAGCAAAGCCAGGGCTCTTACAGGACACACGCTCAGCTCTGTCATTCTGGGACACCCCAGCTAGCAAAACTCATCACAGCCAAACTAAAGCTCGGAGTTACAAATGATCATTTCCAAATTTGTTCATTCATTCCTTTGCCATAACGTTTTTAGTCTTTCTTTACAAGAAAAATAAAAACTAGGCAGAGGATTCACCTCAGTAATGCAGAAGTTGGATGCCTGGCCTGGTCTGACAGTCCATTTCAGCACCAGGAGACAAGGATGCCTTGACTTCCAAGGAGGAAAGGGATGGGCACCATGTCCGGAGGGCAACTCATCCTGAAGGCGGTACCAGTTTCAAAACCAAGCCTCCAAAAGCCCAATCCCTCTGCAAACAAACCCAGGGACAGAACCCTCCTCTCGCTGGAGTCCCGTGGTGTTTGGAGAACACAGTGCACCACAACACCCAGAAGCGAATTTTCTGATGCTTGGATTTGTGTCTATAAAATAACTGACTGGCCCTGTTTGGTTGATAAAATACCTCCCTGAAATATGCAGAGGAAAGGAAATTAGAGAGGAGAAGGGATGAAGAACATTGCTACATCAGACATTTTTACTCAGGTTGAGGGATGGTAGGTGTTACAACTTTAATGGTTTTGATTTGCCATTCCATTTTAACACATAAGAGTTAACACAAGTTCAAATTAATCAGTCAGCACTTCTTTAACCTGATATTTACAGCCTGTACATTCAAATGAAGGCAAACAAAAGTATAATTTATGCTACAATAATGCCACATAAAGTATCATTGTTTTAATTCTTTAATAGAATTAAGCTAGCTGTGGCAAGCAGATAAAACCCCTTTGAATAGTGAAACATTGCCACAGTTTGTCTTGTCAAGGCTCCTGCTTCTAAGAATATTTATGATTTTCCTGTTCCTGAAGAACCATAAATGACATAGCAGGTCATCGAGACAGTTCCCCTCTCACTCTGGATATTTCCATGCAGAACCAGAGCATAATTCAGTCTCCATCCCCAGATAACCCCAGCCTTTCTCCTTCCACTGCTGCCAAAGGGCTTAGTGCTGCTCTTGCTCCTGAGAAACCAATTCCATCCCTTGTGCTGACCCCCAGGACTCCACCAGAGCTGCGTGGGATGAAAAATAAAGCGGGATTTCGCTGGGAATTAGGGAAGCACAACCCAACCCCCAGAGCACAGGGGGGCAGCGGCACTTTCTGGAGCTCCCAGACTGTGATGCACAACTCACTTGACACCCTGAGTGCCACTGGAGTCACCTCCCAGTGTCCTGTGCTGCTCCCAGCAGCCTGTTGGCTGCTAAATGACTTTACATCCTTTTTCCTTTTTCTACAGAGCCTATTTTAGAAAGGTTGTATATCAATCTGGAAAGTGCTGTGAACATGATGTTATCATAATGGTACCATATGCCAGTCGACTACTTACAAATCATCCATGCTTCCCTCACTTGGTAGATTTTAAAGGCATGATAAAGAACTTGATTCTCCTCATGCTTACACTGGATTTATATCAGGACACCTCCATGTTTTACACTGGTAAAAAAAGGGATAAATATTTGTATCAAACCCTCTAAAACCCTTTAAAGGCTCTCAAAACGCCATGTAAAAATAGAGTTTTTACTATTCGAGTGTTTGTCTCAAAACAGATGTGAGTGTTAAAGACTCAAACCCTGTGAAAAGGCAGGATATGCTCCCAAATCACCTTATCCAGCTGTACAACCTATGGAAGTGGGTTATATCCTTTAACTAGAGAGCTCTGGAGCTGTTAATTCACCTCCCCTGGTTTGGCCCCTTAAGGAGCCCACTGTGAATTCCAATCCTCCACCTGATCATTTCTCTACAGCTTTTTCCCCACTTTCTTTGTTCCAGAGAAATCAGATTTTCATGTGTTCACAACACCCCATAAACCCTGCAAAAAAATTATGTACCGTAAGACTTGTGATAAAAGAGGAGGTTAACACAAGCCTAGATCTTAACAAGGGATCCAAGATGAAAGGCTCAGTAAAACTTCAGCTGCATTATCTGAACTTAGGGGAACCCAGACCCATTTCCACTCATATCTACCACTTAAATATATATAAAAAAGATTGTTCACAAATTTCACACTTGGCCAATCTTGAAGCTGTCATGTTCTGGCAGCTCTCTGGTGCCTTTTTGACCCTTCACAGTCTTTTTCAGAGTGACTATTAGTGCTCATAAAATGTTTTGCATGAGAAAACTAGAAAATTAAGTACGTGGAGTTCGAGCAGAGAACTATTTTTGCTCAGCTACTCTTACTCCTCTTCTGTGCAAAGCACATGTTTAGTGAATCTGATTCCAGGCTCGTGCCTGTTCATTCATCAGCCCTTGTACTCAGGCCGGGACCAGGAGAAATTCCCCCGGTTCTCATGGCAAAGGGAGAAGTGAGTCCTACAGTTCTGCTCCTGTTTGCAAGCTGGGGAGAGCTGGGTGTGCTCTCCATTCCTGCTGTACTTCTGCGGGCAGGCCAAGTGCTGACCTTCACCTGCCTCTCTGAGAGAGAAGCTTTCCTACAAATTTCAGTCCTTTCCCTTCAGAGCAGCAACCAGACAAGAGAAACTGCCGAAGGCTGAGCACCACCGGTCACATCCAAGTGTTTGTAAACACACTTATCCCAGAGAATTCTGCACTTGTCTTTGGACATCTTGACTGAACGCCTTAGATTCTCCCTTTCAAGTGCTGAGTCTCATCTTCACAAGGGTGTGCAGTATTGTCTCTTCACAAATTTGGTACCTGATCTATATTAATTTATAAGGGAAGAGTCCTACTCTGCAAACTCTTAACCACAGTTCCTCCTCTCTACCTGAACACACCAATTTACCTCACTCACAGGAATCACACACAGTGTCACACGGCTGAACTCACTTGGCAATCTAAAGCTGATTCTACTGGGATCTGTTTCCTTTGAGAGCAGCTCTTAATTTTCTACAAGCTTTCTCATCTGCCTCTCCTTAACACACACAACTTCCCCACTGAGGTTTCAATCAGCTTGTGCAAAGGGAAGCACCAGTCGCTGGGGCAGCTCGGTCAGTCTGTGCAGAACACAACAGTGAGCCTGAATTTTATCCAGCTTTTCCATTAACATCTGAACAACCCTTTCTGGGGTTCACAATGGGAACTGTAACTACTGCCTTGATCCCAGGTTTTATGTATTAGCCATTTTTTGTGATATGGGAGACAGGCAGGGAAGGCTCAGCTGCCTGAACAGCGATGCCAAGGCTGTTTGAGACACGTGAGGAAAACCAGGATACCTCACTGGGCACCAGATCCAATGGACGTGTCATAGCTGGTGGAGGCTTGGAACTGGCACTGGGTTCTGGCTCTTGCAGCGCCACAGTTTCCTTTGCATGGACAGGCAGGGGAGAGAAGGGCAGTGGAAGTGCCTCCCAGGCCTCCCAGTGACACAACAAGAACGGACATGTTTGCATAAAATGACAACATGGCAAAAAAAATATGAACAGGTAACTCAAACCCAAAGTGGGGTCACAGATGGACAGTTTGTGGGAACCCACCACAGTCCCCATGCACCTGGAAGCACACAAAGGCCAGTGGCAAGCACACGTGTTGCAATAATAAAAAGGTAAAAACTAGTGCAGGCACCACACTCACACTCCCCAAAGGCTGCAACCCCCACACTTCAAGAAAAAAGACTTACAGCTTTTATATAAAATAACTGTGAACTGTAGAAAGTCTCCAGTTGAATTCCCGACCCAGAGATTTGCACAGCAGTGCTGCAAAAAGTAGTAATTATATAGAAGCTTTTTAATATGCAATGGTGTGCAGCACTTCTCGTTTTGAGCTGAGCAGCCAAAGTAATATCATAAATATTATATTTAAATAGTAGCTCAAACCACATGGTTTTGAAAACAATAAGCAAGCACATGCTTTGCAGGAACACGGAATTAGAAATGATTTCACATAGGAGGATAAAAGGTTTGCAAGAATTGTGATCACGCTACAGGGAAATAGTTTATACAAGGCTGTACTCGAAGGTACATTCCCAGTTCCAATATAATTAACTGTTTTCAGAGATTTATAGTTTTGCTGTATGCATTTGCTTAAATATTAATTCTGCTGCCTGGTGTTTAAAGCAGGATGGATTGTTCAAAGTGAAAATGGCTGAGTGCCCCATTCACGGGAAATATGGCACTTCTTACCAGAGAGCACAGGCTTCTGTTTGATACTTCTGAGTATTAATTTATATTTAATTGTAAAAAACAACAGATCAAATTAGTTTCCTTTGCACAAATTACAAGTAGGAGCAACATAATGCAGCCTAATACTGTATATTTAACTTCAGCCCATTTGGGGTTTTTCTAACTAAAATGACAACATTTTGTAAAGCAGGTGAATGGAGAGAAAGATAACACCGAAATCTTATTTTGGAAAAGACTGACCACATGACCATTTTCAATGTCTGATGTGTTGAAACACTTTCACCATAAACCTTTTACAATTCCATAACAAATTTACTCAGATGTCAACAAGGAGCAGAAATAAAACTAAGTTCAACAGTCTGAACATCGAGGAAGCCTCCAGAGGTTTTGCTGGCAAATAAGAACTCAGGCACTTGCCTTGAAACTAATCTTGCAAATTATCATTATGCTTGAGCACGGGTGCTTATTAGCATTAATTAACCTAATGCAAAGCCCATTCAGGTGTCCCACACCAACTTTAACAGACTCCACAGCAGGTCCCGTGAACATCAACTTGCCCACAAGCTTTTGCAAGCCCAGCTCCCTGGCCTGTAAAGAGCACAGAAAATCCAGTGCTACGATGAGGCTGGTGCTTTATTCACCTTTACTTAACACCACGATCACCAAGGCAGTACCCCTTAAACAATCTAACTACTCTGAGAAGGAAAACTCGTGGGATTTACCAACAAAGTGAACATGGAAGGCAGGTCCCAACAGGGAGGGACAGCAAAGCTCTGGCTGAGCTCTAAGAGAAGTCTAAGCATGGGAAGGATTTGGACTGAGACCTGGATATCTCAGAAAAATCTTCACGGAGTTACTCAGTCACATAATGTCAATTTAAGAGACACAATGTCCAGTCACCTGACTGGAGACTTCTGTTACCAGGGCTGGGCATGGTGGGGGGTGGGATCCCCCATCTGAGAGGTCAGGGAAGGCACACAGGCTGCTACATTCTAGTTAATTTTTATGTCATGTTCTAAATCAGGAGGTAATAAAGAAACGAACATCTAGACTTCCTTTTAGTTAACTCTGGACTCTCTTCCAGCTGGGGGGGAGGGCAGAGGCCAACCCCAGTGTTTAGTGATCGCACATTTAAACAACTTTGAGCAATGGCTGCCTTGGTTTCTCAAACTACTGATGCTCTGCCCACCTCCCGGGCCAAGCAGATGCCCCGTGCTTGCAGCTGAATAACAGGCATCAAACAAGGACAGGCATCAAACCGTGTGCTGTCACCTGCGGATCTCAGCTGAGCACTGATTTTGGGAGCTGATATCCCGACGCTCCATAACCTCGCTTTGTTAGGAGCCATCTGGCAGCGCGGCCAGAGTCCTGCCTAAGCAAAAGAAGGGAATGTTTGGCAGCAGCGAGTAGCACCAGCCAGAGCGAGATTCCACCCACTCCCCAAACTCAAGAAACGGAGGTGTCACTTACACGCCGCATCCTACAACTTCTCCTTGCACATCTCCCTACCCCAACCACCCTCTCGGCAGGAGCCCAGTTAAGCCCAGACTGGGAAAGCCGCTCCAATCCGAGCAGCAGGCGCCAGCCCGAGCCCGCTCGCCCGCGCAGCGCAGCAGCCCGAGGACGGGGACACGCGGGGACACGCGGGGACCAAACCCGGCTGCTGCAACCACAAGAAAGTTCGCGCCGATACAACACCCCAGTAAACCACGAGCGGGGGGGGAGGAAGCGGCTGATAGGGGAGAGTCCGAATCAAGGCGTACGATCTCACCCACGTACACATCTGCCAGCTCAGCTCTCCCAAAATCACCAGCGAGCACCCAAAGATCGAGGGAAGGGGCAGGAACGGGCGGCTGGGAAGAGACTGCCTCCCGCCGGCTCGTCCTGGATGCCCGGGCAGTTCCAGGAGAAGGAGGGCAGGGGGCTTCTCCCCTGGCAGCCGGAGCGTGCAGGGAGGGCTCCTTGCCCCGCAGCATCAACCCCAGGAACAAACAGGGGTGCGGGGCGCAGCCGCGACCACGGGGGCTCCGGTGCCGCGTCCCCGGCAGCGCCCAGGACCTGTCCCGACTGGCACCTACCTCGGGATGCGGGGCCGGGGCCGCGGCAGGAGGCGGCGGGAGGCGGCCCGGGCAGCCACGGCCGAGCCGGGGCCGCTGCCCAGCACGGGCGGGCGATGCTGCTGCGGGGGACTCCGGGCGTCTCTTTGGCTCTGTTAGGAAAGTTACCGCGGCCACAGGACCCACCTTAAACCCGCCTCCCCGCAGGACCCGGGGGAGGGGGAAGGAGGAGGGAGGGAGAGAGGGAGGAGACGGGGGTGGGGGCTCGGGGCCGTTCTCGTCTCACGGCGGCGCGGCTCGGGCTGGCGCTCCGGGATGCGGGGCTGGGAACACACCAGCGCATCCCTTCTCCCGCAGGCTCCGCTCCCTCCCCCGGGTTCCTGCTTTGCCGCGCGGTTCCAGCTTCAGAGCGCAGAAACTTTGCCGTTTGCTGCGGCGCTGACGCTGATTTTTGGCTTATTCATTTGGTGATGGTCGGTTTGGCATCTCGTTATTTATTTAACCATTTGTTGTTTGAGGGAAGGGGGGGGTCGGGTCTAGTCCTGATGCCTCGGGCGTTGTGTATGTGGTTTGGGTTTTTTCTCCGCCCAATTCCATTAAAATGCCTTAAATAGACTAGAAGGACAAAGAATCAGACCGGCATCCCGAGCAGCGCGTGAGGGGATGAGGAAGCAAACTATAACTGAGGGAGGAACACTTGGCGGCTCAGCAGAGGTAGGAGATGGGGGGGAAGCACCGCTCCCTGCCTCCTGCGGCTGGAAAACCGGGATCTCCAGAGCAGAGACCTCTCAGATTCCAGCGGGAGATCGTGCAAACTTCGGGAGCCCTTTCAGGGTGCCTCGGTTTGCACACGCAGCTCTCGGTGCCTAAAACCAGCCCCGGGATGGGGAGAAGCAGCTCAGAGCTGATACCAGGGAGAGGTGTGGATATACGAGGGGATGCTGACAGGGAAAAGCGCCGTGGAGAATTTACCTCTTCTCTAGCATCCTCTACCGTCCAGAGCTTCTGCCCTTGCGCTGTCACAGCGACTGCACCACTGCTGCCTTCGGGTGGCTCTGGATGCTCAGAGCGGCATCAGCCAGGGAAGGAATTGCACCCCGTGGTTGTCATTTTCTTCCTGAAAGACGTCCCAGAAGTTACAAACGTGTAATGATTTAGATCATTAGACCAAAAGGCTTATGACAGGTGATTTGAACAGCTGCACTCACTTAGCTCTTAGCCAGGAACCTTAAGCTTGCACAGGCTGTTCAAGATGAAATGCTCTACTTGTGCTATGTACTATTAGTGATTATTTTCTAATTAGAATAATAACGCTGGCTGCGTTTCCTGCTTTTTCATCACCTCAAGAATATATTTAAGAAACACAGGACCAAGCCCCCTTTTTGATAATACACCAAAATGGTTCACAGAACTTTTTTTATCCCCGTAGCCACACGATGAATCCCCACATTGTACAATGTTTTATGGCCATGGGAGGCTGCCAAAATCCTTTGTCCTGCACCGTGTGTCTCTTGGTCACCTGCCAGGGCATGACTGCAGGTGGTGGCAGCGTTTCAGGATGGAGATAGTTTGGGCCAGCGTTGGTACAAAGCTTCCATAGGGGACTGCCGGCAATGTCCCAGCCTCCCAAAAAAGCTCCTCCGCTCCCACACCGCGTTGGTGCCTCCGGGTTCCCAGTCTGCCCCTTGCTGTGCTGGCTGGTTTGCAGCCTCCTCGGGAGCAGCAGCAGAACGGGGCAGAGAGAACCGTGTGTGATTCCTGCTTGCCCAGCTCTGCTCCCTCACCAGCTCCACCAGCTATTTCTCTTCATTACCTACGACTATGGCAAACTAAGCGGGTTCTGCAGCAGTTCTGGTGCCTGAAGTGAACTCATCCCCCTCTTTCCCATCCTGCTTTTAATTATTTTTTACAAACATCCCAATGATGAATATCAATAATAAATTAGCAATCGTGTTTATTTATTAAATTATTTTCAATATTTAATACAATTTAATAGATCAAATTTGAACTCGATTTATTGAATAAATAAAGATAATTAGGTTTTGTTGTTTGCATAAGAATATTAAACCCACCAGTTGCTCTGTCCTGATGGCATTGTTTACAACTCAGTTTTGTCACCAGTTTCCAGTTGGGGAACTACTTAAGCATCCCAGATTTTAGTTTTTAAACACTAAGATGCTCTCTGAAATGCACAGAATGCTTAAAATTAATCAGGCCAGCCTGCTGCTATAATTTTTTTCAATTTTTTTTTTCTTTCCCTTTCGTAGTTCTCTTTAAAACTCCCAAAAAAAGTGGCCCGGTAAACTATGAGTGCCCTGGGCATCGATGAAAACCAAGATGTTACACTGTTGTGTGGCTGTTTGCAGATGTTTGACACAAAGCATTCAGCCCTGCTCCTCTTTCCCTTCTAAAACCCCATCCAGCTCATTTATTTCACTTGGAAAGTTCTGGAATTCTCTCCAGTATGGTTGTCTACTTGGAGGGCAGCAGAGGGTGGTAAATGCCAATGAATCTGGCTGTGGCTGTGTTCTACATTTGAGGGTGACTGCTAGAATATTCATTTATTATTGGCCTCTATTTAAATGCAACCCCCTTCTAAGAAGACATTCAGTACAAACGGCACTAGACTGCAGCAAACTGGTTCTAGTCCAGTGCTTCTGTTTTTAAAATGGGCAGTTTACAAATAAAGATATAAAAAGACACTTTGGCGCTTTTTTTTCCCCCCTCTTATTTTTGTTGACTCAATGAGTGTAGCCTAGAGTTATAACTCTGTAAAGTCCAGCTGAATCTCTAAGCTTAGCCAGATTCTTTCATAAATCAGAATGAGTTGTTGAAATTCTGAAGGACAAAATAACTCTCAGTTATGAGCGCACAGCCTCAGTTTGGCGAAATGATAACTGGTTATCCCCAGGAAACCTGAGCACCAACATGGAAATGAGAAAAGGATTGGAGGAAAAAAAGGCAAAAAAAAAAAAAAAAGGCAGGCAAGAGTGTATTACAAGAGTGACTCTGCACAGAAAACTGCTTAATAATTCTGCTGATAAAGTGTGAGCTAGAGAAGAATTCATTTCCCTCTCCCAGAGCTCAGCTGAGGTGACAGGAGTTTAAGAAAGTGCAGCCTTTTGGAAAGGTGAGCAGGAATGTCCTTCAGTGCTGACAATGGAGTTGGACAACACTGGAGTCACTGGGAGCTCTGGCTTTTGGGGAGGCACAATTTTACCCTGGGAGAACTGCTGAGTCAAAACCAGCCACTTGGACATGTTTTCTCTTCAAAGTCCATTCACCTTTCAAGAGCATTTTACTGCTTTCCTTGCCTTGCTTCTGCATGTCCAATTCCAAACTAGCTCCTGTCCACTTTTTCACTTTCCACATGTTCTTTTTGCTCAAAGGGGCAATTGGGCCTCAGAAAACATCAGCAAACCCAGTCCTGTTACTGTTTGTAAAAGCATCAGTTATCAATGCTCTGAAATTATTATTCTGTTAATGCTAGAGCTCAAGAAATTAAATATGCATCATTTGTGTCTGAATGAGCAATTATTATTGAAAATAATGCTTGAAAAAGAAAAACAAAGCTTTTCAGACATAACATGAATTTTAACTTGTGGGTTGTTTTTTTTTAGAAAACCAATCAGGGTTTTAGTTTATGCATCATTCTGTTCCCTGCAATAATACACTGTCTGTGCAATCAGTGATGATAAATGGGCCATAATTGTAAACTTGATATTGGTTTTCAATATTGAATTCATCATTCTGTCCTCTTAACACATATTAAATACTTTAAAGAATTTATATGTTTGTTTGATTTATCTGTGATTTTTTTTCCAATATGTAAAATTTATTAGTTTTCTGGTTTTTGAGAAACTAAGAGTAGACAACATCATTAATAACACTGAATAATAGCCTTGGCCTCATTTATGCACGACTCCCTTCTCCCAAACAAAGTGTCCAAACCCAATACAAACATATTAGTTGGAGGCAGGGTAGAAAATACAGCCTGAACTAGAGCCAGTTCTGCACAGGTTTTGTTTGAACTCCCTGATCTATCCCTGATCCCTCCAAATAATGATTGCAAGAATTTACTCTCATTTAAAGGCAACTCCTGCACTCATATTCCACTTTATTCTATGTCAGAATTGTTGCCTAATCTCTACAACACCTAAATTCTTATTAATGTTAATGAGAGTTATCCGTATGAACAGAGGAGTGAAGAGACCCCTCACCATGAAAAAAACCCTATGAACAGCAGCATTTATAATGCATAATTAATAGCAGTGTCACACAGGTCAGCAGCACCTTGGCTTTCTTGTGAAGGTTCTCTTATGGAAAGCTGCAAAGACTCCTTTTTCTTCTGTCAAGAAAACCCACATTGCAACTGAAGCAAGAAACTGCTTTACCCTCTGCATTTGAGAGCTACAGGACAATTTACCCACCAGGCTCCTGCTTGTCCCCAGGACATTCCTCCTCGTCCTGCCTGAGGTAGAATCCAGGCTATGGGAGGATTTTGACCAATTCCCAACTTCACACCAGCACACAGGCATTTATGGGTTGAACATTATCAGCAGTGCTTGGGGTTGAATTCACTATTTGATTATTACCAATCTCTTGAGTTTGTATCTCTTTGAAATTCTCTTTCACCTGAATCCAAAAGGGCTGGAACTGCCAAGAGCAAGCACAGACCAAAAAAAGGGGGCAGAGAACCAGCAGCTGGAGAAGAAGGTCGATTCACTCCATCTGCCTTCACCAATAAACTGAGCTTGCTAAAGTTCTGCTCCTTCCCAGAGAGGCTATTTGTTCTCCCTTAGGAGAGCCTTCAAGAGGCTGTTTTCCCTCAGGAAACTCCCCCTTGGACAAAGCTGACCAGAATTCCAAGTGTTAGCAAACCAGAAACAGAGTTAAAATAAGCAGACAGAAGTTCATGTGCTTGGCATTCTGAAACAAGCACAGGATATATTCATTTAGACCTTATTTACAGATGCTTCTAAATATGCTGGAGCAAATTTATCATCAGGCTTAACATGTTCTCTTCAGACAGCTGTCTCCAGACACACAGAATATTAAGGAGAGGACTTAATTCTGTAGGAAATGTACTGTTGCAGCAATTCCTGCCCAGAATCTTGGTCCATCCTACCTACGCTACAGAGATTAAAATTATAATGGACACTTTGAAATTGTGAGGAATTATATTCATTGCCATTCAAGCTGTACAAAGAAATCAAGCAAATCATAACAGAAATTTCTACAAGTTTTACCTCTGTTTTCAAAGAAGAGCTAAGAAAACTTGGCTGCAAGTATTTCTTTTAATTTTCGTCCATCCACAGGCACTCACGGAATGGTAAGTCAGGATCTACCAGGAGTTGATCCCCAAAATGAGAGAATGCTGCAGTGCATTTGTTTCTTGGGTTTGCCACTTTACAAGGGGAAAAAACCCACATTTCTAAGATATTTTTGGTAACATGTGACTAAGTAGCAAAATTAAAACTAGGAAATTAATAACTACATGGCATTTCAATCCCATCAACTCTAATCAACATAAATCCATTCTAATTAAAACCTGCAAATCCTGAGGATACCAAACAGATAGCCTTCTGTTGTAGGGAGATGGCTGCAACAGGCATGTTCCACACAAAGGGAGAGGGTGGAAATCTCTGAGAGAGGCAGAGATGAAGCTGTACTAGAAGTTGTATTTCCAGAGTACCATTAGGCCCTAATAATCTCTAATTGGTGAAATAAAAAAAAAAACCCTCATAAATTTTGTCCTTTAAAACTTAAAAAGCACTTTTATGAGCTAAATGAAGCTTCGGAGGCTGGAAAGGGTCACTAAGTTTATCACAATCACTGCTGCAGTTTTAGATTTACCCCTCGAGAATCCCTAATTGACAAAAACAAACATAAATTTTGTCCTTTAAAACTTAAAAAAGCACTTTCCCAAGCCAGCTGAAGGATGTGAAGGAAGTGTACAAACTTCCCAGGCTGCCAAAGGTTCCTCAGTTTATCACAGTGAAGTAAAGCAAGTTCTGATCAGTGTGATGAGTAACACACACCAGTTTAAAGGAGGGTAATAGAAATTGTGTAACTGCACCAGAGTCTTTGTTTCAAAGTCAAAACATCTTAAATCTTGAGTCTGTCTTAAGGACTTGATCAAAAGCCCATAAACATTAACAAGATTCTTTGCTCTGACTCCCCTGGGCCTTGCATGTGTCCTTTTTACAGCACCTTCACTCATCTTAAATCAGTTCAGGGAGCTCCTCATCTCTCCTACAATCCATTCCATCCTGCACTTACAATTGGCACCAGCTCTAAAGTACAGAACTGGAGCTGTCAAATCCACCTGCTTCTGGTGCCTTTTCATGCTACACCGACCTACAGGTCCCTCCCCTGCTCCTGCACTGCCAGGGGAGGGAGGGACCCAAACCGAGTTTTATAAAACTGTGTTTTATTTGTGCACGTCTGCAAGAGGTGACACTGGCACTGGGGTTTAGGGAGAGGACCCAGCTCTTTAAAAAAAGGCCTCTTTTGTCCACTGGCAGTTTTTCTCCCCCCCCAGCACATTAAAGAAAGGCACGTGGCTGTCGCCCTGCCAAGGAGCTGCCCAGCAAGCAAACAACCTGCTGCCCCTCCCGGGCCAGCAGAGTCTCCCAGCAAGGAGAAGGGATGTGCTCACATTCCATCACAAACTTCCCCCACCGTTGCCCTGGAATCACAGCAACAATCCAGAGCCGTGGGAGCGCAGAGCTGGGGGGAACCAGGGCCGTGGGTTCCAAAATGAATCTACGAAATCACAGCGAGCGTTGTCTTTATAATGTTTGCAACAACCACTGGCACTGAGCGGGGCTGGGGGCACAAGGCCTGAGGGCTGACTATGGTTCCCCAGACTAAAAAGCCTGGGAATCACTGATTTTATTCCTGCAAGCTACACCTGGACACCTCCTAACCTGTTCATTCAACTTGTTCTTACAAATGGTCAGTGAATGGTAACCCACAAACTCTTTATGCAAACTGCGTCAGAAATGCAATAAATGTGTAGAATTTAATACGTGTTCTTCAGGAATATTTAATGCTGGTTGTAATTTCCTTTTCAAAACTGCAAATTGTGGCTTGGTTGGTTTATTTTCCTTGCAAGGAAGCAAAAATGGAACATCACATATATAAAGGCTTGGATCACATTATATTTAGAAAAGCAAGAAAATAAAATTGATTATTTTTATCCATCCTACCTGTTGTGATGTCCACTGGTGATGGTTTAGTGAAAGGCCTTCTCCCTCTGTGTTTTCAGTGTGAGGCAGCAGTTACAGTTGGCCTTTGCCATATGAAAGCATTAATTCCACCCTCTGGAATTAGCATCTGGAACAGCAGGAGGACTTTGGTGGATAATGAGGAAGGCAGCTTTAGGAAGGTTCCTCAGCTATGAGCACAAACACTCCTCAGGTGCAACTTTCATCCGACTCTCCCCTGCATGCCAGTCCATTGGATCAAATCAACAGGAGAAGCTGAAAAGAAAACTGAGATAAAAATGTGTTGGGACACAGGAAGATGCTTTAATAGATAAAAAAAGCCACAGTTTCTTTTAGAAAGGATCTTTCCACTTTGTATTCCTATTGTCTGAAATCAGGCCTGAATAGAAGAAGATAACTTGATAAAATATAGGCAAAAAAAGAAATCATATAAGGAAATAATGGAAATGCTGTTATGGACTTTTGTGAGTATAAATAGTTTTGGAAATGAAACTGTCAAGCCCAGCATATGAAATGATGTAGAAATAAAGTCACTTTAATGGTCAGTCTGCTGCAACCACATAAACATTCTCTACTTCCTTTCATAGCCCAGCATTTTGTAAATTCTTTTTTCTTTTAATCTGACATATGGGGAGACATTAGTTGGAGACTCAAGGGGACAGAATCTGAAAGAGAAGCAGAAATGGATCAAGGGAAGATAAGGAAGAGAAATCATCAACGGGAGATATTAAATTCCAAAAATGAAACTGAAGGGATGGGACATACTAGAAGGGGGGCGGAAAAAAGGGTGGTGAGATAAGCTGGAAAATAACATGCTGAACTCAATTTTAAGCCAAAATATTAGACTGAAATTATCAGAGACTGTCTCTCCAGTTTTTCCTCTGCTTCTAAAGGTCTGGGCTGTGTCTGTGAGAGTTTTCCTGGCACCTGACTGCAAATGCAGAACTGTTCTGCCACAGAACTGGGGCTGCTCTTTGGCCTTCACTTGGCACCAGCAGAAGAACTTTCTCCCAGTGCAGCTGCACTGGCTCATCCAGCCCTGCTCACACTGGGGCTCTGCACTCCCTCCACACCTGCACACTGGAATGTGGAACTGGGACTAGAGAAGGGGTGGGGAAATATCTAAAATAAGCATCAATATAGAAAATCAGGCAGCAATCTCACTAGATTAAATGAGCATTTTGGTATTTGATTGGCATTCTCACGTCCTTCCTGTCCCCAGAAAGTTCCACATCTTATCATCTGCCACATGAAGGAGCTTCATTTCTAGAACTAAACACAAGAGTTTTCTCCACAGGAAGGGTTGGAACGCTGTCTTATCCCTGATCCATGGTTATAATGCCTTAGGCAACCTCGGGCAGCCTCCTGACCCCGAGGGATTCTCTTTGGACCACTCACAGCAGCAGCCACTTTCTCCCCAGTGCCCTGCAAAGCCAACCTCTCAATCCATGGTGGATTTTCCCTTTGGAGGTGGTGGGGACAGCCAGAGGTGACAGGCTGCCTGACTGTGCAGCCCAAACTACTGGTCCAAGGTTTCATTTCTTTCTCTGACGGTATTTTTTGCATCTTGTTTTTCCTGACGTTTTATCAGCCCATTAGACTGTTTCCTCATTAAAATGGCCGCTCAGTCTCTTTCAGAAACTTATAAAACACATAAACCCTTCCTAATATCTTCATAAACCAGAATTACATCTACTATTGACAGTCAAGGGTGATGAACCAAGGGAATGGATCTTCGGCTCAAGTCCTGGCTGAGCCACTCAGTTGCCGTGTGACCCCAGGCCAATAATTTGATCTGCTTTAATTGCAGCAGTTATAAATTTGGCTAAGAAGCAAGACCTTTCTGAAAAGCACCAGCCCTTGACCTCAGCTTGTGTGAGGAAATGCACCTCCAGAACCTCAGGCTGAATGATGCAACACTTTTTCAGTTATCTACCCCTAGAAACTATGTGGCTGCTCACAGAACTTGAACTCTTCAGCACAGCAGGGGATTATGGCACAGAAATGTTATCGGTGTGTAAATGGTCCCATCAGAGGGAGGGAAGAGAACAGACCCACGCGCTTCTTCCAGGAGGAAAAGCAATAGGCAGAAGCTGAAAAACAAGGAAGTTCTACCTAAAAGTAAGAAGAAGCTGTTTCATTGTGAGGGTGGTCAGGCATGAAGATGTTTCCTAGAGAGGTTGTGGAGTCTCCATCCTTGGAAATATTCCAAACCCAGGTGGATGTGGTCCTAGTGAAGTGGCTCAATAAGCAGGGTCTGGAGAGCTCCTGAGGTCCCTCCTGCCCTCGATCGTTCCAGGACGCAACACATGAAGGGTGTGGGTGACACAGGGAACACAGCACTGGTGTCCATCAAGCTCAGCCGGTGTGGAATAAACACAGTTGATGATCCAGACTCTTCCCATCCCCAGGTATTTTTCCTACACACAGAGGGATAACTGGAGTCCTGAGGCTGGGATGAGCAAGGCTGTTGGAAGTTGTGCTGGAAGTAATGTCTCAGCTAGGGCCTGAGTTGCTTTGACCCCACCCCATTTAAACTCAGTCTCACAACTAATCAGGTTATAACTGAACACCCTCTCACCTTCCCCACTCCAACAAACCTCTTTAACCGTATCAAGAACTAATTTTGCATAATGAGTGCAATATGCAGCTGTAACGAAACTATCCAGGATTCGTCATGGAGGCCTTAAGGACAATGACAAAGGCACCCACTGAGAAGAGGTTCAGCAGCAGAGTGTCCCAGCAGAGCCGGGCAAACACTGAAACCCATTTCCCTTGGATATTCATTTGAATTTTTAAATGGGTTTCTTTGACTGTTCACATCCCTTTTGTGCTCACTTTCCATGAATAGCAAATGAGCTTTAATAAGGGGGATAATCATGAAAAACACATTTTAAGCTTGAACATTTGCCAAATGAAACCCTCCAATTGCACAGTGGTTAGCAGTACATATGTCATTTTATGACTTTTTCACTAAATTAAAAATATTCACTGCTGGTCAGTTTTCACATCCACAGCAATGAAACCCAAATAATATCATTACAAGCAGAACTGAGCAGCTGAGGTTAAAGTATTATTATATATAATTAGATATTCCTGAATTATTAGCTGGCTGAGACTTAGTTCTTGAAAATAATTATGACAAAAGAAAGTATCTTGAAATCTTGCACTTTTTTCCCTTGTAAATTTTTTTTTCTTCTAGAAAAAGAGTAACCTGTTATTTATTCAGCCCTGCCAGGTAACATGATTTGCCAGAGGATAGAGCAGTTATAGGTATAAAATCTTTACTCAAAGGGCTTTTAGTGAGTAAAATTTAAAGCCCCTAAGATGCACAGGTACAGCCCAGAAATGCAGTGAGATATATTTCGCTTTGGTTTCAATATACATCACTGAGCTCTCAAGGAGAAACCTTTTATATCCCATTTGTAGAGCAGATCACAACAGCAGAGTCCCCACAAGTCAACCCCGCTGAGTTTCTTATGATGGAAGCCTAAGAGGGAATTAATCAGCTTCACTCAGAAACTCCTCCACAGAAACTGTGACTGAAAAAAGCCCCCCTGGCAATTCTGTTTTCTATTTGCTGGGGTATATAAATAAGTAAGGCTCAGACCGTGACCCCAAAGCTGAGCTGGATATACTACAGGGAGCAATCCCAATTTGGAAGTGGCTGGAAAAGGTGACCTGTGAGGTCTTTCCACCTCTGACCACCATTGCTCTTTGAACCTGGAGGCCAAGGCACCTCTGAGCATCAGTGTAAAGGCTCTGACCAAATCAAAGGCATTTTGATGACAAAAAGATTGATATGGTGGCCTTGTCCTTTGATCCAAATCGTTTTCATAACTTCCAGCACAACAAATACAAACCCATTTTATGAAAGCAGGAATTCCGGAATCCATCAGCTATAAATAACCTAAAGCTCCTCAAGCAGATAAGGTTTAACATTGTAATGATGGCACTAGAAAAGCTTTTTTCCCTTTAAGTAATATCTGAGATCTCTCATTACTAAATATAGTGAAAAGCCTGGCATAAACTAAGTAAAGTTACAGAAAATTAGGTGAAACAAAACAGTACATAACTTTGATTTCCGTGCTGTAAACTTTTGAGCTGCATCCACGGAGGAAAAGGGAGGTGGGAAGAAAATCAAATGCATACCACAGTAAATACCACGTATTGTGATAAATTACTTTTATGCTTCAAATAATTGTAAACATGGAGGAGTTTCATATTCCTGACATGCCTGAAGAGCTCTGCAAGCCTTGTTTTCATTATTGTTATAGAACAGCATCAGTTTCTAGTTTATTTTGTGGAGAAAATTGTCTAGTTACGTTATAAGCAACTCCAAGCAGTTTGTTCAGGGAAGCTGAAAGGCGGAATCTGAGCCCATTAGACACGGGCAGGGAAGCAAAAGGTCGGTCCCGTTTCAACCCAAACTCGATTAAATAGCGTCTCTCAGTGGTGGTACCTGCTATTGCAAACGAGAAAACCGAACTGAAATCCAGGGAGAACATTCCGAAGCGCCAGCAACGCACGAACACAAAATCCTTTTCTTGCCGCTAAAATAAAAAAGAACATTAACGTGTACTTCGTAACGCCATATAAATAATTTTAAAGGCTAAATGAGATAATCATCAGTGTCATATAACAGGAAGTCTAATTAATACGGGTGCTGACAAAAATAATTGAAGGGGGGTGATGTAATTAATTCAAGTGAACACGAGACCACAGAAAACAGACATTGTTAAAATAACTTGATATTTGTCTTTTTTATAAGTGCAAGGAGTGACACGTTAATCCTGACACCATTCTAGATGTGGGTACTATTTTTACAGAGCCAGCAATCCAGGAGAAGGAATCTCCAAGAGGAAAGACAGCATTTATCCAGTTTAGTGTGAGTTAGAAGGAGATGCTGAATTGCCAATTGCTCCACAATTGCTTTAAGAACGGAAGAACCTACTTCAAAAATGTGCTGAAAGATAATCAAATCTTGCATCCTCTACTTCAGTGATGGAACACTTGGAAGGAAGGAAAAAAAAAAAAAAGGCCTTTTTCACGTAAAAAGACATGATTTCTGTTGACTCCATGACTGCGTGGATCCCGGACTAACACTCTGTCTCTTGTTGGTGGTATTTGCCAAATGAGTTGGGCTTCAGGCTTGGCAAACATGAGCCACTCTGGTATTCTCCAGTGACTTCAAGGTTCTTTGTCAAAATACTGAGCAACTTCTATCCAAAGGTACCACACTGAAATTCTGAGCTGCACCTCCTCACATGGTTTTCCAAGCAGGGATTGCTCCTGAGAGGCTCAAACTTCCCATTCTAGGAAGCACAAACACACAACGGAACTTTAAAGGCTTCCCTCGCTCATTTAAAATAAAAGCTTCTCTAGCACTCTCTGGTGTTATCCAAGGAGCACTGTTTGAAGTGAGGAATACTCTATAAAAATAATATTTGTACCGATTTCTTGCTATTCTACCATGATTTTTTTCTTCACAACACACTTTGTGAAGTAAAACTGCAAGAAGAAATGTACGTGCCATCGATCTGCAGCCACACCGCGCTGCACCTTCTAATCTTGAGATCTTCTAATGCTGACGCGCAAACATTTTTGAAACTTTTATTTCAAAACTACTGAAAATGCCCTTGTTATCCTGTTAGTTGTGGCTGTTCCTGCACAAACTTCTTGCCCTGTATAAGGACAGTTACCAGACGAGCCTGAAAGTTCATCTCGGATCTCACAGGGGCAAACTCAGTTGTTACATAAAGTGTCAAGAGTTCTCCTTGGCTTCAGTGCCTCCAGCTTTGCCTTTTGCAATCACAGGAACTTGCTCTCCAGAAGAGGAAGGAAGGGGGAAACTGAGAAGGTTAAAATTGTTCTGAGTAGGATGTTAGAAATACATAAGTAGCTACTTGACAGCACCAGCAAGGCAGGATCTTGGCCCAAAAGGTCTCCCATTTTCCTCTGTGAAACAGTGAACAAATGAGAGCAGTGATCTCAGCTACTTTTCTTTAATTAACCTTCACTTTATTGCAGTCATTGAATGTCACTGAGTAAGCACACTGGTCTGTGTTCCTCACTGTGTCAGCACTCAGCATCCTCTACATTTCGAACTCAGTTAAATGTCCTTTCTCCCAAATGTTGTGTTTTTCTTACCCTTTCTCTCACCACGGGTTACTTCATCTTTGTTCCTACTGAACAAGAGCTCCATCATTTGGTCTCCATTTCCCCTTTCCTCTCACATCCTGCTTACATAATACATCTAAAATCATCCTGACTACCAAGCCCAAGTCTACACTTCGGTCGTCTCTCACTAAGTTATAACACCTCCTCCTCCTCAGATGTTTGAGAACTTGGCTTCTGCAAATCAGTTCCTTACAGATGGTGCTTCCATTTACTGGCACCAATTGGTTACTTGAAAGTATTAGTCATTGCAGATACACATTTTATAAAACATGTGAAAAATAAGAAGTGGAATAAACAGGAACATACAGTGACATACTGCCTTGGCTCTTTCCCAGTTGTTTTTTTTCCTCCTAAGGACAAACACTACACAGCTCACACCACATATTTATGTTCAAGTGAGGTTATGATGGAGGCACTTTGTGGGGAAAGTAGGAATGCTTTTCTAATAGTCAAAATGCCATATTTTCAGCATTACAGCCTTATTCACACAGCAGTGACTCAGACCCAGAGACAGTGCATTGGACTCATGACCTTCCACTGCTTTCCTGTTTCATCTTGGACTAGACTTAACCTGTCAGTGCCTTTATTTCCCCCCCCCCCCCATTGTTAAATGTGAAGGACAATATCGGTGTCCACCGTAAAATTGGTTGGCTTTAGGGTTGCAGTTCTCACACCCCCTTGCCCCAATCCCCACCTCAACTCCCTGAGTGCTGCAGGCGATCCCACAAAATCAGGACTGATGAACGGACCTGGGATCTCTCCTGGAAGACGCCAGGAAAACCATGGAGGGTCACACATATGCACTCATGCAGGTCTAGAGCTTAGGCACAGCAAGGCATCCTCGATTTGCTCTTGTTCTTCCCTGCATCCTTTTCAACCCTGCAGTGCCTCCAATACCTCCACATCACTGTCCTTGGAGTGAGACACCTAAAAGCAAACAGAAAACCCCACACATATCTTCACCCCAACCACCCACCCTCCTGCCACTGCAGCCTAACAGGGTTTACCTGGTTCTTCTCATTTGCCTCCCATGGACACCCCAACTACTTTTTCAGCGTTTTCTTCAGAGTCCCCCCCAAAATCTCTCAGTTTTTCCCTCACTGGAAGGGTGCGTGTTCCCTCTGCTCGCCCACCCACACGAGCTGGGGCTCAGCACCTGCACTGGCCGGGGTCCCCCTCAGCGCTCACCTGGCACCGACCCCTCAGAGCCTCCCGGTTCCCTCAGCTCGTTCCCCCCTGTCCCTCAGCTCCTTCCCGCCTGTCCCTCGGAGCCGCCCCTCAGGGGCCGCCCCGGTTCCCTCAGCTCGTTCCCACCCATCCCTCAGCTCCGGTTCCAGCTCCCTCACCTCATTCCCGCCTGCCCCTCAGAGCTCTCCCGGTTCCCTCAGTCGGCCTCAGCCCGGTCTATTGCGGTTCCCTCAGCTCGCTCCGCCTGTCCCTCAACTCAAGTCCCGGTTCCCTCAGCTCGTTCCCCCGTGTCCCTCAGGCACCGCCCCGGCGCCCTCAGCGCGTTCCCGCCTGTCCCTCAGAGCTCTCCCGGTTCCCTCAGCTCGTTCCCCCCTGTCCCTCAGAGCTCTCCCGGTTCCCTCAGCCCGCCCCGGTTCCCTCAGGGCTCTCCCGGTTCCCTCAGGGCTCTCCCGGTTCCCTCAGCCCGTCCCGGTTCCCTCAGCCCGCCCCGGTTCCCTCAGCCCGCCCCTCTCTGGGGCCGTTCCCCGCGGTGACCCCGCGCCCCGCCCCGCGCAGGCGCCCCGGCAGTCGCGGCCTCGGGGCCGCCGGTGCCCGGGCGATCCCTGCCCGTTCCTCTGCCACCCCCCGTTCCCCTCCGTTCCCCTCCGTTCCCGATGCTCCGCACGGAGAAGGTGCTGCAGCTGCGGGGCCAGCAGGGCCGCGCCGTGCGGGTGGTGCGGGAGCACTACCTGCGGGCGGACGTGCCGTGCCGGACCGCGCTGTGCCGCAGCGCCCTGTGCCGCGCCCGCGGTGAGTGAGGGGCGGCCGCGAGGGAGGGCGGGCACGGCCCGGGGGGATCCCCGAGCGGGGGTAATGATCCCTGAGCGGGGGGGATCCACGGGCTGAGGTGATTCCAGAGCGGGGCGAGCCCGCAGGGGGAGTGATCCCTGAGCAGGGGGGTGGATCCCTGAGGGAGGGGGTTGATCCCTGGGCAGAGAGTGGGTCCCGGAGCGGGGGGTGATCCCCGCGCTGGGGTTCGGGCCGTGCTGAAAAACCACCCTGGGAAAACAGCCCCAAATCGCGGCTGTAGCAAAAGTTTCCCTTCGAAGCAAGATCCTTCGGAAATCGAGGAGGCGTGGAGAAAGGAATCGCGGAGTTGGTTGTTCCAGGGCTTAACTGTGAGCAGTTTACAGGCACTGATAAAGGGCTGAAGGACTGTTCAGTTTTTACACTCCCCGTGTTTTAAAAGATCCTTAAAAAAGGCATTAATTTCTGCAGGGTGGTGGTTTATAGCGTGCATTAAATTCTGTACATACCTGTTAAGTATAACAATGGGGCCAAGCCATTATCTTGAAGCGACTGTAATTCTGCATCAGCAGTTCTTTCTGTTCAGTAATTAAATGTAATTGCCTGTGTTATATCAGAGCATTTCAGACACGGGAAGGCTGCCAGGCTCTGATGTCTGGATTTGTTGTTGTTTTTACAGACTGTGGTGCTGTTTATGTGCATCATAGATCATCACCTGGGCTTTGGTTGATATTTCAGTCTGGTTGTGTTGTTGATGTTAAACAGCACGATTTATTAAAGATTAATATCTAACCTGTTTAAATAGACCAAATTATTTGCTTTCCTAAAAGAAGAGGTTGAGAATTTTAATTCTTTGGAACTGACACTGACATAGATGTTGTCACTTTTGGTTTAGGTGTCTGTTGCAATTGAGGGCAGACAGTATATTACTTCTATTATTGCATTATATTACATAGGATGTCAGGCCTAGTGATAGTTACTGCTCCCTAATATATTGCAGTTGGGTTTGAATTCCCTGAGGATAAGTTATAAACACATAGAAACAATGCCTTACCTCTCCTGCCGTGCCAAACTTCCCCTCTTCTGCACTCCAGTGTAAATTGTGCTGTAGGTGACTGTCAGAATATGTCCCTTGGTAATTATTCAAGGTAACCCAGAGGTGAGGGGAACGTTTGTTTTCCTTCCTGAATTTGCACAGTGTGCTGAGCAAATTTATTTCCTGCACTGTGAGGGACTGCCTGAATAAATCACATCTGCAGGTGCTTGTAAGGTTGAGCTGTGCCTGCTCAGAAGTTATTCTGTTCTGCATGTATAGGTTAGGCAAGGATAGCTTAGTGTGGGCAGATTACATAAATCTTCCAGTGACATTTCACTTCTAATGCTCTTCTGAATTATTAATAAATATTAGCTTTCTTGTATGCATTCTGCCATCATCCATTATAATCCTTCAGTGGGACATGAAGCCAAATTACAGTTGTGCTGACTGGATCCACACTTCCAGTGATCACAGTTCACTGACAGATTGTCCTGGGTCAGCTTCTAGAAAAGACATGAAAATAGCCTGACTTGTCGAGGTTTGTATACTTTTATTATATATTATTTGCCTGCACTCTGGTGAGCTCAGCAGTTCAGTGTTCATAATACCATGAGGGTGAAATAGGTACCAAGAGAAAATACAGTGGAGATCCCCCCAGTCTGAAAGTTTATTGGGTAATCTTTGAAATACCAAAACCAAACTCTTTAATTTTAAGGTGTCATCTGTGATGGGCTGGCTGTGGTATTCTGATGGTTTATTCCTAAGGGAAGGAGTCCTTTAGAGAAGATTAGCAATGATGGGTAATAGTTTGGGTTCAAGAACATCTTCTCTCAGCTTTAGCATTGCTTTTCCCCACATGTACCCCTACCTGTGCTCTTTTATATAAAGATATACAAAAAATCCTGCTGTAAATGGGTGTTGTTAACAGAGAGAGCTGTGGGAGCAGCATAACAGAACTGCCCATGATTCTACACCCCTTGAAAATTCCATTAAAAGATCTTCTCTGCTAGATTTGTAATCCCTTTTTCACATGGAAGCAGAGAAAAAAAGGACTGTTGCCTGCACTCCTGAAGTTACAGGCTTTTCATAATGAAACGGTCTCTTTTTCACTCCTTTGGATAGAATTTACGCTGAATTTTGGCATCAGTGGATGCAAAAAGGGTTCTGTCATGAATTTAGAGCCTTGACCACAGAACTGTACCATAGTAGCCATAATTTTGTTCAGCAGAAGAAGAGAGATGTACATCTTGGAGGACACACAACGCAAACTCCCTGACGTCTGAACCAATGGTAGAAGTGACAGTTTAAGCCTTTAAACGCTGGATTATATTTCAGATGGCAAATTGCTCTCAGACGACGTCACACACTACGTTGTCCCCGACTGCAAAGTTGTGCAGGAGTACCTGGAGATTCTGGAGTTTCCAGAGCTGAAAGGAATTATTTTCATGCAAACAGCTTGTCAGGCTGTGCAGCATCAAAAAGGACGCAGGTACTTACCCCCTAAAACCTTATTTTTTATTTAGATTGAAGTAAAAATAGTGACTTTGTAAAATGTATTGTTTATACGTCTTTCAAGCATCTTAATATAATTTTCCAGCAGGGGAAGAACTGGGGTCCTTTGTGATCCACAGGCAACAATGCCTGGCATAGTTTTCAGTTGATAGGAGCGGTATTGAAACCTGTGACATTATTAATGAATCAGATGGTCTGTGACAGGAATGAATGAGACTTTGCAGTAATGATATATGGACAGGTTTGGGTTTGCTCTGTTGAGGACTGAGCACTTGTCTTTGGGGAGCAATTAGTACTATTCTGTGGTACTCGCCAGCCATTAACCTGGGTATCCCCACGGCATTTTAGACTTAAATTTGCTCCCAAGGCCTTCCTGTATTTCTGAAGCACAAATGCTTTTGCAGAAATAGCTGTTGTCCCAAAGTGACAAGATAAGCTCCTGAACGCTTAGGATGTTTTGTGGGGCTCGCTGGAGAACAAATAAGTTTAAATTAGAACGTTTAAAATGAAACATGTTGAAAATTAAATCAGAGTGTTTAAAATCATATGTTTAAAATCAGAAGCCTTCCCACTGGAAGTTAGAAAAGCTGGCTTGCAGGTGATGGTTTAGGTTTTATCATCAGTGTTGTGATTTAATGAATGCATTTCTTTGTGCCTGAGTTGCCTTGAGTTCTTCAGCTGTATTTTCACGTGGAGTTAGAGCAGCATTACCAAAAGAAAGCACAAAAGGATATTTATCTCTTTTGTATTCCAGACAGTACAACAAGTTACGAAATCTGCTGAAGGACCCCCGTCACGACTGTACGGTGTTTGCCAATGAATTCCACCAGCATTGCTATTTGCCAAGAGAGAAGGGAGAATCCATGGAGAAATGGCAGACCAGGTTGGGTTTAACCTCTGTTAAACCTCCTGGACAGAAGCATGGCTCTGTATTTAGGAACATGAGCACTGGGTACTGAGAGTTCATGCCCTTGCTCTGCTGGGTTTTGGAGCAGTTCACAGTCTCTGAAAGTCTAGATTGTACTTTAATGATTAAGGAAGAGTCTACAAATAAAGTTAAAACTTACTAAGTTAAATGCAATAATGCTAAAAAAAACCTGGTTCATTTTAAGGTTACACCACAGCATCGGAGCCCTGGCAGCTCCCCTTTGCTTTTTACGAACTTCCCCTCAGAGGAACAACATGTTGTGTTGCAGCCAGGGCACAAGTGGGTGTACTGGGGAGGAAACATCCTATTTTCCTCTCTTCTCCTGGGGCTTAGAAACACTTGAACATCTTTTGCAGGGAACAGG
Source organism: Pseudotriccus pelzelni (assembly GCA_035584735.1). Lineage (NCBI taxonomy): Eukaryota > Metazoa > Chordata > Aves > Passeriformes > Tyrannidae > Pseudotriccus > Pseudotriccus pelzelni. The sequence goes on along the minus strand of JAWMRA010000016.1, from coordinate 2,155,736 downwards.
TTTACGGAGCTTGTGTGTATCTCTCAAAAGTCTGCGTGTTAAACCAAAATCTCCTTTATGCAAAGCCAGCAAAAGTCTTGCAAGCAGCAAATGAGCTATGCCAGAAAAGTTATTTCAAACTTTGCTGTTCTAGGAATATTTACAACGCAGCAGCCTGGTATTACAACCACTGCTTGGGGCAGATGCCAGTTGTTATGGTGACAGAAGATGAAGACGCCATCAGGCAGTTCGGGAACGAAACAGAAGGAGTGTTTGTGATTTCCTTCAAGGTAACGTGCCAGGAAAATAGGAGGTTTCCTTTATGCTGCATCAAGTGCATTGAAGTGTATTGCGAATCATCCCAGAGTTTCCATTTGAGGAAACTGTGATGGCAACTCGTGTCTCCATTTCTCAAAGAAAGCAAAGATGTCACCTATGGGAATGTGAGAAAAAAACGATGGCAGGGATCAAAGCAGAGAACTGAAGAGAAGAACAGCAGCTCTGAAATTAGAGGCCATCTTTCTTTGGAGCCCTTTCCAGTGTTTTCTGTTTTTAAGGAATTTGGTGTTGATGAGCAGTGAACAGTCCATAAACAGCTGTACCCTTAAATATCCATCAGCAGCATCCTGCCAGTTCACTTCAGCCCGGACTGCTGAGGATACAGGGATGCCTGAGAAGATAATTCTTCATTTTGGTGTTGATCTCTGAAGCTGTTTTATTCACTGGGATGTGGGGTTGGGATATTTGTGTTTAGCTGGGAAAGGATGCTGAGTGAAAACAGGAGCAAACCAATTCACCCTGGTTGTATTTATCCATGATTTAGCTCGAATCCAGAATACACCTGTGATGTTTCTTGTCCATCGGTGTTTTCCAAATGCATTATTAAAGGAACAAGAGACCTCCAAATACCTTCCTTTCTGTTTATATTTGTGCCTACAGAATTACCTGGATAACTTTTGGCCTGACCTAAAGGCCGCCCATGAACTCTTTGACTCCATAACTCAAGCTCGGCGTGAACGGGAGAGTGAAAGCCAAGAGAACCACGGCAAGGAATATCCCGAGCACTTACCTCTGGAAATACTGGAGGCTGGCATCAAATCTGGAAGGTACCTGCAGGTAATCTGTTAAATAGAGAACATACCCAGAACAGGGACGTCTCTTGTGCTTGGGCCCTGCAGCCTGGATAAGACTGAAAAGAGGAAGAAACATTGCTGTGGAAGGGATTAAGATTCTTAAAGTATTTCTTGGGAATACGTGGATTTTTTTTTGAATCTTTTTGTGTTGGAGAACTTACAATGAGAATTGGCTACTGAGGATTTTAAATTTGCTGTGGATTTTTTCTTCAGGTTGTTACGTGATGTAGCTGTAAGCTCAGAAACCAGGTGTGATTTGAACCAGCTGGATCTTATTCTTAAATACAAATAATGCTGCACAAGGGGAGCAGTTCTTACTTCGTTTGCACAGAGGTCTCCCAGTCAGTGACATTAATTTATGGTTTTATGGCTGTTCAGGGCCTTAATATGGATTGTTGGTGGACAAGTGTCTTTCTCTTTAAAATAATTTAAATAATTAGGGGCAGTAATTTGTTCCTTTCTTGGCAATTTGAGCAGCAAGGCAGGAATAAAGTACGAACAGCGAGACTGAGGTTTTTCTTTCTTGTTGGAATAATGCCAGATTCCATGTTAAAGCAGGCAGCAAAAGTAATATTGCACTGCCTGTGGCTGGAATAAAATGGCCTTTCCCATCTTAGAGATAAATTGAGCATTTAGAAGAATTTACTGTTCTTTTCCAGATGTGAGCACTTCAAATCCTGCATCTTGCATTGTCCCCCTACAGAGGGAACAGTTGTGTTCAAAAACCCCCTGCTGATTTATGTAAAGATAATTGCAAACCCCAAAATGTTGTCCTTTAAGGTTGGCTCTTTAGAGGTGGGACTGTTTCCTTCTCTTGATGGGTTTGTTTGTTTTCCTTCAGGGCACCCTGAACGTCAACAAGCACCGAGCACAACTGGAAGCTTTTGTTCGGCTTCAGGGGTGTGGCAGCAAAGACACAGGTGGGGAAAAACACCGGTTTGCTCAGGGCCTTTCTGACTTTTCCCATGAAAGGAAACGTGGATGTGGCTGTTGTTAAACAAGATGAAAGCCGAGACACTGCGATGCTTGGGTGGTTTTCATGAGCTGGACAGGAGGCCTTGAGAGCAAACACAAGAGTCTTTATGGCCTTCCTTTCTTAGCACCTCTGGCCATGTGCTTGTTCTATTTAGGGGTTTCTCTGGACCTCTCTGAAGTTAAATACTAATGCCAGTTGTTACCGTTGTGCTTTACTCTGACTTCAGGTGACCACTCATTTGACTGCAATAAAAAAATAGGAAAAATGCCCTTGGATTAAACAGTGTTGTCTTATTGTTACCAATAAACACCGCTGAAGGCACAGCCCATTTTCCTTGCGCTGTCCCAGCTCTCAGCGATGACTTTGAAAGTTCCTGTGACAGACCCTGCAGTCAAACCACTGCTCAAGACACTGATTATTTTTTAAAAACTTGCTTTGTTCTGAACCCTGCCCAGAATCCTGAGGCAGTGGCTTCCACAATTTGACAGCGTTGTGTGTTTTTAAAGCTGCTGCCTAAGAACAGTGAGCTCTTCCCAGTCTCTGCTGCTTTTTCACCAAGAGTTCACGTACAGAATTGCTTAATATCTCCTTAAAATAAAAATAAAAAAGAGGAAAATGTTTTTATTTCCTTGCAATATTAATTACTTGCCAGTAGTCTTTTTTTTGGGAAGAAAACATACTACAAGTGTAATTTTCTGTTCTTCCAGCAGAATGCTGCCAGGAGTGGAGGGGTTTGAAATTTTTTTTTTTTAGGATTATAGTTCTATTTCTTTTTATTTGAAATACAGAACTGCAAAGCGACATCCTTATTTACGGGACCAAGGCTCGGAACCGTGCGATCCACGGGGATGTGGTGGTTGTGGAGTTGCTGCCTGTGCAGGAATGGAAGGGAAGGACTGTTGCCCTTTGTGAAAATGAGGCAGAGGACAAAGCCCCTGCAGACACCACGGGTGACCCCATGCCCACAGGTAAGGGCACAGCATCCTTTTAATGCCTTGCTGATGAATAATGAAAAACTCCAATTTTTAGGTGATAAATTATCCCAGTATGACCTGCCTGTGTGCCATGGGAACTTGGAGTCTTACTTGAAATTATTACTTTGCAGCTACAAGTTTGCTGAGGTCAGAGTTAAAAGTTTTAAGAGGTTAATTCTCTTTCTGCAAGGAAAAGATGTTTGGTTTTGCTCTGTCTCATTAAAAATTCTGTCTTTTTTACTAGAACTGGCCACATTCCAGCAGCAGTGGGAATCTCTGAATAATTTATGGACTGCATCAGTTCAAATCTATGCAATGACATAGTCTCCACATAAATAAAGCTTGTTAAAACCTGGCTGTGCCAGCAGTACTTTGTAACACACTGGTGTTGTCTGCACACCATAGGCTGTTGGCACTCGTGGCACACATTTGGGGACACGTTAGTTCATGTCATGGGACAAAGCAGTGAATCTTCTCTGCCTCTCACGTCTTTCCTTCGTGTTCCTGTTTCACTCTGGGACATCCAATGTTCCTTATTTAAAGGTAAAGTTGTTGGGATCACTCAGAAGAACTGGAGGGATTACGTGGTCACTTTTCCCTCCAAAGAAGAGAGTCAGTCTCAGGGCAGGAATGCTCAGAAGGTCCTTGTGACACCGTGGGATTACCGAATTCCCAAAATCCGGATCAGTACCCAGCAAGCTGAAGCGCTGCAGGTAACGGGACAGAAGTGCTTCTCTAGTCTGTGCTCCTACAAAACTGCGTGGGTGTTTCGTGCTCTAATGATGTTTCTCTTGGCAAAAACACGGGTAAAACTATTTAAGTGAAGTCAGAGGGGTTCAATTTCTGCCTTGAAGGAAGGTCTTCAATTCCTGTCAGAACTGCTCCAGCTTCAGGTAATGAAGCTTATCTGAGTTCTGAATTTGGGCCACAGGACAGGTGGACTTTTACACCACTTGTTTTGGTTTCTTTCTGATAAATTTAAGGTCATATTAAGGGTATAAGTTGTAACAGCCCTCATGGCTTTATTGGCCCCATGGCTGTACCTACCTTTGATGAAAGTGGTAAGGAGAGCTTTCACCCAATTAACAGTGAATTAAGATGATCAGCCTGCCGTGGCTGTAGAAAGAAGGATCATGGGTTTGTTCATTCCTGGCTGCTTCTACCATGGGTGGTGGACTCCCCATGCCTGGAAGTGTCCAAGGCGAGGCTGGATGGGGACTGGAGCAACCTGGGATAGTGGGAGGGGGTTAAAACAATATGACCTTTAAGGTCCCTTCCAACCCAACCCATTCCAGGGTTCTCTGATTTATTTGTAACATTAAGTAATTCCTGAAAGCCAAGAACTAAATTCCAGCTGTGTCTTTGGTGGTGTAACAATGTTTGTGTACGACGTCTTGGCCTTGCTTTTTTGAAACACTTCAAGGTGGAGATCTCTGTATAATGACCCTGGTGGGCCCTTGATGGGGACAGAAACGTAATTCTCAGTATTTGTATCTTTGTCACTGTGTCACTTTTTCCTTTCCATAAAGTTGATGGAGTTTCCAGTGCCTGTGGCAGCTCTGTGTGCCCTGCTGTCCATGGCCTGCTCTCACACAGGTGTCTCCCTGCAGGATTACAGGGTTGTGGTGCGAATCGATTCCTGGGAGTCGACTTCCCTGTATCCAAACGGCCACTTTGTGAGAGTCCTGGGAAGGATTGGAGATCTTGAGGGGGAAATTGCAGCTATTCTGGTGGAGAACAGCATCTGTGCTGCCCCTTTCTCAGAAATCCAGGTGTGTCTTTGGGATCAAACACCTTTTTCTGTTCATTTCTTTTCTGTTCGTTTCTTGTTCCTCAAAGAGAGGGACCCTCTTACAGCTGAATGGCTTCATTGCCAACGGGTGTTTGAAAGCTCAAAACTACTGAGAGTTTATTTTTCTGGAATCTTTTGGATCAGTGGTTCTAAAGATACTGCAAATTTTCAAGTCAAGAGTGATTTTAAGATAATCTGTTCTTTATGAGGAAGAGATTACAAACTCTTAATTTTGAGATGAACTTGTAAGATATTACTGTCTTTAATATGTGGTTATGGTACTGATCCTAAAGGCCTGGTCCTACTGAAATCTTTGTCTTAAATACTTTTGTCTTCAGCCCGGGTTTCATAAATAACTATTTTGATTATGCCTACAACTAATGGAAAGACAAGGAATGTAAAACCCCAATACGCAGTGGTGATGTGTGCCAGAGCTGCAGTATCCCAGTGATGTCAGTTGTCACTGAGATACTGCAGTACCACAGTGATATCAGTTGTTATTGATACACACAGAATTCTTTTCAATTCTGTTCCACGTTTTCCACAAAGTAAATGGAACGGACTGACTCGGAAAACGCAAGGCAAGAAGAATTTGAGAAACCAATTAAATCTCATTTGCTGGCTTTTTTTTTTTTTTTGGTAGAAAACACTTAAACCTGCATTCACCAGCAACGTTTTTGTGTGCAGATGAGCGAAATGCCCGCGAGTTCTTCCAAGAACCCGTGGCAGGTGAACCCAGAGGAGGTGAAAAAGCGCCTTGACTTGCGAGACACCCACCTGATCTTCAGCATCGACCCCAAGGGCTGCGAGGACGTGGACGACGCGCTGTCCGTGCGGGCCCTGCCCAGTGGCCGCCTCGAGCTGGGCGTGCACATCGCGGACGTCACCCACTTCGTGCCTGCAAACTCCTACACTGACGTTGAGGCCAGGGCAAGGTAAAGGGTTTCCTGCGAGGTGGGGAATGTAACGGGGCTCGGGAGCGTGTGACGCTGCCCAGGGAAACAGGGCAGGAGATGCTCTCTCTGTATCGTGGGAGCACCTGATTGGAACTAATGCATAACTGATGGCATTCTGCCTTTATTGGGATAAATCTTCCACAAAGTTAGGATTTGAGTTTATCTTTCCCTGACCGCTACTCTGCTCCATATTCTGCTTTAAATTCTGTGACATGAAGTATTTTTGCAATCCACGTGTTTGCATTCCAAGGGGGATGAATCTCCACACAGAGCACAGAACACCCGCAAAATGGAATTAAGTTTTACATGAATTTAATGCCAGAGGTATTTGTCAGGCTTATGCTTTAATACTCAGTCTGGTGTTTTAATGTGCCCCTATTTCATTCTCTTTTTTGAACTGATTTGAAGTTAAACTGCTGAATCACTTCATGAACTGTGTGCTTTGTAGGTGCAAACTGTGAAGGCAGCAGAGATGTTTGATGGAGCCATTAAATCACCTCTTCCTCACTGAGCATATTTTGTCCAGCCCTAATTCTGGCCTTAAAGGAGCTGAAATACCAAGGCAGGCAAAATCAGGGTTGGACTGTACAAACAGCTATTTAAACCACTGGACTTGGGTCTTGCACCTGTGTGTGCTCTGTAGGAATAACCTCTTCAAGTCCGGCTGTGTGTCCTGCTGAGCTGAAGCAATTTACACCCCCCGCCGCTGGGAGCTGCCCACCAGGAGCCCCCGGGGACAAGAGCAGTAACTGTGTTTTACTCCTCAGGGCCACCACGTGCTACTTGGCTGATCGGCGCTATGACATGCTGCCCTCTGTCCTCAGCGCTGACCTGTGCTCCCTCCTCAGTGGGGTTGACAGGTAAGGCTTTGTAATCCTTCTGAGGAAGGAGATTTCCACAAGTAATTTAGTTATCATTTAATTGTTATGACCATTCTCTGTGTTCAGATGTTTCTGCGTTGTTACTAAATCCTCAAGTGCAAGAACAGCGTACATTAAAAAATGCCTTTCGGTTCTACCAGAGGTAGTTGAAAGTATTATCCTTTGGAGTACTTTATTCTGTGTGTGCTGAAGCACTTTGAGCAGAACCTAGCTGAACACAGATGCAATCCAAGACTCAAACCATGACATGAAATCACAGAGAAGATTGAGGTTGGATTTTTTTCTTTAAACATGAAAAATGCATTCCTGAAATCATTTGTTGTTGACGCATTTCCCCACTAGAGAGCTCTTGTAATATTTATCTTTCATCATCGTTGAGTATTTTCTTGGATGAGAGTAACTCCTGACAGAAGAGGTGTGAAGCAAAAGCAAGGTTTCCTACCTGTGTTATCCCTGTTTCCAGAGAGCACCAGGAATGATTTATCATGTAAACTTCTTTTCTGTGTGATTTAACACTAGATGTTAAATGTCCAGCCATAATTCCATGAGCAGTTTTATGGAGTGGTACTCAGTGTTGCTGCCAAGAGGTGCATCCATGTGAATGGTCACATTTTTTCCTGTTGTCCTGTTCCTCAAACAGGCCATTATCCCATTTTGGTTGAGTTTCCAGGGTCACTTGGTGGCTGGCATGAGGATATGCAGAGATATTCATTGTGGATGCATCTGACTAATCACATAAAAATGAATAAAAATAACTACTGCAGTCTAACTGCTTTAAAATAGATGTGACCTTATATCTGAGGGGTTCTCTGCCTTAGATTGGATTGGATTGAAAACACTGCTGATGTAGCTGGTCCTTATTTATTAAGTCGATACATGAAAGGCAAGTGCATTAATTAGTGATGTTGCTGAACATTGGTTTCATGAAGAAAAAAACCCCAGAATTAAATTTGGGCATTTGCAGTAGCTGGCTGTGCTTGCAGTGAGAGCTGAAGTGAAGCAGAGCTGTTGCAGAGCCGGGGTGTTGTGTTTAAGGTACGCCGTGAGTGTCCTGTGGGAGCTGGAGAAGGAATCCTACGAAGCGCTGAGGGTGCGGTACACGCGGAGCATCATCCGCTCCTCCTACAAGCTGGAGTACGAGGTGGCCCAGGGACTGCTGGATGGAGACCCCGGTGTCCTGGGGGACATCCCGGAGCTGCAGCACTTGGATGAAGGGACGAGGCGGAAGAATTTGTCTGAGCTGGCGTGGGCCATATCCAAACTGACGGATATAGCCCGGCACATGAGGGCCAAGCGGGACAGGAGCGGGGCGCTGGAGCTGGAGGGGATAGAGATCCGAGTGCAGCTGGATGACAAACGGAACATCCACGACCTCATCCCACGGCAGCCGCTGGAGGTGCACGAGACGGTCGCAGAGTGCATGATCCTGGCCAACCACTGGGTGGCAAAAAGGATTTGGGAGGATTTCCCCCACCAGGCTCTGCTGCGTCAGCACCCTCCCCCACGGCAGGAATTCTTCACGGAGCTCCGGGAATGTGCCAGTGCCAAAGGCTTCTCCATAGACACACGGTACCTTTGAGTCCTTTAGTTCTTTAAGTTCAGTTAAGCAATTAACTGTTTGGCCATGTTATCATTACAAACCATTCCAGCTCTGAGTGTCGATGTTCACAGACGCCGCAGAGCAATTCCTAAAAAGATTTTTAATAACCTTTCTGATGATGTTCTGACCAGGAGAAACTGCTCCACTGCAAGTGGCAGTGGCTGAACCATTGTAGGCACATCCAAAAAAAGCATTTACTCAGTCATTGTGCAGTGGGTAAGCACTGCAAGAGCCTTGTTTGCACCATATGTCCTGTGTCAGGGAGTACGGGGTTAAATCAGGTAAACTCTGTGCAATGCAGTCATTTTCAGTGACTCAGAATAATTCAGTTACCTGGTCAGGATAATGAGAAGGCCATGAGCCTCATCACATTGGGAAAGTCGTGTCTGGACGTCACAGTGACTTGGGTGTCACCTTGTCCCATTTGTGCTGGACAGAAAGGTTTTGGACCAGCTCACTGTTTTGTGGTGCACAGGATGGGGTTTTGCTCCAGTCCCTGGTTCTCCAGGCTGCAGCAGACAGGCCTGTTGGTTAAAACTCTTTTTTTCCTAAACATTTTCCTCGAGCAGAGCTGTTGCTGAACTGGGGTGAAAGTTTCGGGATCATCCCGCTTTCCATTTCTGTATTAGTAGCTGTTAATTCCTCGGTGTTTTTAAATGCTGTTGCTGACTCCAAGCCCTGATGAGCAGGGACAGTGTCATTTCTTCAGGACTCACGCTTGTTTCCAGGTCTAACAAAGCACTGGCCGAGTCCCTGGACAAAGCCAACGACCCCTCGGACCCGCTGGTGAACAAGCTGCTGCGCTCCATGGCCACTCACGCCATGGCCAACGCCTTGTACTTCTCCACTGGCTCCTGCCCCGAGGAGGAGTTTCACCATTACGGTATCTGCTCGTTTTTATGTTGTCCTGGACGGTGGGGAGGCAGAGGATGGCTGCGATTGCTCAGCTCTGCTCCCCTTGCCCTGGCAGGCCTGGCCCTGGACAAGTACACCCACTTCACCTCCCCCATCAGGAGGTACGCGGACATCGTTGTCCACAGGCTGCTGATGGCAGCGACCCCGAGGGGAACCGCAGGGCCTGGGAAGGACCACGTCAGCAGCAGCAAGGATCTGGAGGAGCTGTGCAGGCACATTAACAACAGGAACAGGGTAAGGTGGTCCCTGGGGACTCTCCATGTCTGTGCCGCCGTAGGGAATGGGATCCCATCCTGACTGTCACTTTGGGGCACTATGAGGACACGGGATCCCTTTGGTTTTATTTGGAATGCTTTGGGGCTTTTTTAAATATCAGTTTTCTTCTGAGAGCGGTAGTAACAGTGACTTCACTGCACCACTTGTACGATTCCCTCTTAGATGTAACTTTTCTAGGGGATGGGCAAGGGAGTAAGTAATGGGAAAAAGCAGCTGTGGAAATCGAAGCCCAACACGCCTGTTGAGATCTTTATGTAGGTTTTTTGTCTTCTCTTTCTGTGGGGGGTGTTCCCAGGCAGCCCAGCGAGCTCAGAAACAGTCCACGGAGCTGTTCCAGTGCATGTACTTCAGGGACAGGAGCCCCGAGACAGACGAGCGCTGCGTGGCCGACGGGGTCATCTACTCCATCCGCACCAACGGCGTCCTCGTCTTCGTGCCCAGGTGAGTCCCTTGGAGCTCAGAGTGAGCTGGACAACTTACATGGTACCAGGAGGACCTCGGCTCCTTGGGACCAGCAGTGTTTGCACACCAGCCCACCCCTCGATTTGTGCCAGCAGGAAGCAGTTCTTTACATGGAACTAACACTGCACTGTAATTTCCGAGCTTCTCAATCTGTACTTTAAAAGTTTCCTAGATGTGCACGCCACAGGGTTGGCTGCATGGCTGAAGAGCCAGAACCTCCCCACCCAGGAAAAGCTTCCTCAGAGAGAACCCAGGGCAAACATGCCGCTGGTTTGAAGTAACTTTATTTTTAATGGAGAACTGCATCCCCACTGTGCTGTCTGGAAAAACCTGTAAAGCTGCCCCTCTCCCCTCACTGAGCCATTCCAGCCTCCACCCAAACCCTCAGATAAGGGATCACTATTTCACTTTCTCAACCGCTGTTGTCCTGTACTCCCTGGGTTTCTTTGGCAGCACCCTCAGTGTTCCTGCAGGATTCCCAGGCTGCTGTGCTTGCTCTTCATGTTGCTCTTCTATAACCCCAGCCAGTTCTTTCAAAACTGAGAACTGCTAAGGGTGCAGGTTCTGTGTGCTCTCTGTGATGTAGGTATGGGATCAAAGGTGCTGCATACATGAAGAACAAGGAGGGCTTGGTCATCTCGTGCGGAGGGGCCGGGAGCTGCGAGTGGAAGCCGGGATCCCTCCATCGCTCCCAGGGCCAAATCACCTCCACTACAACCGCCGGGGACTCGGTCACACTGAGCCTCTTCGATCACATCACAGTGAGTCTGGCAGCTGGGGGGAGGAAAGGGAAGCAGCACCGTCAGGAATTTAAAAAAAATAACCGCTCTGCAGGTGAGAATCCTGGTGCAGAGCTCGCGCTGCCACGCCGACACCATCCGGCTGGAAATCATCAGCAACGCCCCTCACCCCAGCGCGGCCGGCGAGGCTGCCCAGAGGAGCGGCCAGCTGGTCAGGTCTGACTGGGTAAAGGCAGTCACTCAGGGGGCAGAGGAAGCCCAGCGTGCCCAGGAGAAAGGCAGGGGGGAAGTGCTGGAGGAGGAATACCGGGAATTCTGCCAGACCAAGGGGCCCAGCCTGTACCAGCTGCTGGAGGAGATCCGGGAGCTGGCGCTGCTGGATGTGTCAACTGATGCGAGACCTGAGCTGTGACCCACCAGCAGCTGCTCCTGCTCACAGAGTGCTTGGGGGATGTTTTACAAAGCAGTTTTTTTAAGTATTCAGGAGTCCTTTTAATAAGAAGCTAAATGTCTATTTTAAATAAGAATTATTTTTATCTGATTGTGAACATGTATTGAGTTACCAAAAGATTTTATATGTGATAAAACTAATCTTTCAGACTAAAGGTAGTGTGCTGAATTCTTTTAAATATCATTCCAAAAATCGTTTCCTCACGTTGTCCATAAATTACTAAAACCTAAATACTTCCTTGTTCCACTCTAGTTCCATGAGTTTAACTCATATCTACAAGGACATAAAAGGCAAACTCCTCACACTAACCTGGAACAGGGAATTCTGTGTGGTGAAATGCCAGAGCTGCACATCAGCATAAAATCCACCCGTTGCCATGAGGTTACTGCTTCATTCAGTACTTTTGCTGTTGGAGGGGGCGATTCCTCTTCATTCCACAGAAGGCAAAAGCTGCTGTGCAGGGAAAAACCAGACTGTAAGAAGAGGATGAAGCAGAGCCTCGAGCACAGAGCAGAAACTGGTGAGGGTCAGGGACATGCTCAAAGCCAAGTCTGTTCCCTGAGAGCAGGGACCTGTCTGGGAAGAGATGTGTGACCCAACGGATGGGGAAGGCTGGAGGGCCTGGCCTTGGAACAGCCTCATACAAGAATTTCAGGTTTGACTTCTGAAATTTAATAACTTTAATTTTATAAGAAAAAGATGCAGGTCTGCATAAACATGTTAAAAAATTCCAGCCCCCATGTTCAGACCCAAACAGAGCTGTTGAAAAAACCCAAACAACGCAACTTTAATAGAAATTCACCTGTAAACACCCCAGGTAAATCAGTTTGGCATAAATTATAGACTAAATTCAAAGTAGGTAGAAAACCTCAATACATCCTAAAAATGTCGTGGGAGGTGAAAAAGATGGTTTAAATGCAGCTGGAGAAGTCTGTTCTGTGTCCTGCTGTGTGGGGCTGCTCATCTGCAGCCTGCAGGGAAGAGCTCTGTCCCACTGCAGCCCTGCCGTGGTGAGGAGCTCGTGGATGCAGAGCCAGCAACACCTCAGTGTAACGACAGGACTTAAAGCTGTGGGGTCTGGGGGTCAAAAAGGCATCCGGAGTGTGGGAACAGCTACTGCTCTTCCCTGGCACATTCCAATGCTCCATCTCCGTTCTCTGTAAGCGCAGCTGCAGGAACCGGAGCATCTTCAATAAGGTCAGCAGGATCCTGAGTGACCAGAGTGTGCAGCTCCTCTCCTGAGGAACTGGGGGGGAGCTCTGGGGGAGGAGAAAAGGGAAACCATGAGCAAACGCTTGCTGTGTTTATCTGCTGTTTCCAGCACCAGAATTCCCACCTGCAGGAAAGGCAGCTCAGAGAGAACCAGCCAGCTGAGCTCCACCGAGGCCAAAGCTATCCCAGCTGGGCACAGCAACCAGAGAGCAGTGAGGAGCTGAACTACAGGAAAACTTTAAATGCCAGAGCTGCACATTTTGCCCCTTATTAGCAAAGCAGCCCCTGCATTTCCTCTCCCCAGCAGCTGCTCAGGCCCTGCCCTGAGGGTTACCACTGAGGTTCTCACCATTGAGGTTCTCACTGCTGAGCTGGGCCTGGCTGAGCTGAGCCTGGCTGAGCCCCTGCAGCCTCGCCTGCCTCCTCTCCAGCGCCAGCTGCCTGTTCTTCTTCATCCGCTCCTGCTGCTCCTCTGTGAGAGCTGTGCCAGGCAGGGATTGGAGTTCTTCTGCATTCCCAGAGCAGGAATGCGCATCTGCAGCAGCTGCATCCAGTCCATTGCGTTCCTTTTCTCCTTCTGGGTAAAAATGAGGGGTGGGAGGGGGAAGAGGGACACAAATCAACACTTTAAACCCACTACACACCTATCAAAAGTTCATTTTCATGGCATTTCTATGTTCTACATCTTAAAGTTGTATTGGCAGCTGAAGATCATGCCAGAGTTTAGTTTTAATGGGTAATTTTCTGCCAAGGTGAACATACCTGATATCCAAAGGACAGAAGAATTGCTCATCAGAGATCCCCCCCAATAATCAGTGTCTGAGCACAGAGAGGCACAGCTCTGTGCAGTGAGGGAGATCCAGCAGCTGTGCTGGAGGAGACAGTAAATCCAGGTAATCCTTACAGAAAGGCCAGGAAATGTTCTTCCCACCCTATCCATGTGACACTGCCCTTTAGGAAGTGGCAGGAGTAGCTATGGGAATTCCAGACTTTCAAGGCCAGCTTGGATGGGACTTGGAGCAACCTGGTCTAATGGAAGGTGTCCCTGCCCATGGCAGGGGGTGGAACAAGATGAGCTTTAAGGTCCCTCCCACCCCAAACCATTCGAGGATTCCAGGAATCAGAGGTTCGAACATCCACACACTGAATACTTAGATTTGAATTCAGTTGCTCTGTTATGGAATGCTGGAATATTTACTCATCTGCCAGCACTGAAACATGTAAGATGAAGGCAGTTTAATCAGAGATGCTTCACCCACCACGAGAGCAGATGAGCACTGCCAAGGGAGTGCCCAGGGCTCTGCACCCCTTGAGCAGGAAACAGGAACGAGAGCTGACACAAGGTGCTGGTTGTTCCCACAGCACCCCAGCTCGAGGTTTGGGTTCCGGGAGATGCCCCCCCAGGCTCTGCAGAGCAGCTGAGAGCAGCCCAGAGGAACCCAAGTGTGTGGGACCATCGCACAGGACGCCCAATGGCTCTGCAGGGCCTGTCGGCAGGACCCACCGTCACTGTGTGTGGCTGCCCAGGGCTGCACCCACCTCCAGCCAGTGCAGCCACGGCAGGGCAAGCCACAGGTCACCAGCTGCCCAAAGAGCAGCCCAGAGGGGACGCTCCGCGAGCTCATCCCCCGAACACCATTCCCAGGCACTGGCAGTTTGGAGTCGGAGCCGCACGTGAACGCAGCGATGGTTTCAGGAGAGACTCCCGATGGGAGCGTGGAAACCTGCACAGCACCTCAGGAATGACGATGGAATTCTCCATTTCTGCTTCTTTCAAACTACCTCTGCTTCCTCCTTTACTTCAAACGTTGATGTCTAATCACAGGTTTCACAGGAGTTTGGTTTTAAAACAGAGACCACTCAACAATTTCTTCTACATTAGAAAAACGCATCAGGATCATTAATTTCTGGTAGGTAGAAGGGGAAGTAAAGTCATTTTAAGCACTGAAGCACTGACAAACATCACAGAGAGCATACCTTCGTTATTTTTGTAGTCTTCATGTAAAATAGGAAGATCAAGTCTAATCCTCTTTAGGCAGGTCTGCAAAGGAGAGATTAAATACTGGTATTTCAACTGTAGCAAGTTTTTTGGTCAACACTGGAAATAATGTTAAAACCACAGCACTTTGACACTTTATTACTCTGAAAAAAATACTCTTCACTCCATGTGTGTTCGACCCACAACTGTCAGTGCTGTGGATCATTTTTCCCCGTCCCACATCCATCACCCAGCCAGGTGCAGCAAACATTCTTCATCGTCTTTGGCAGGTTCAAACATGAAAAACCAAGCAGCAAAACCCCCAAACCCAACCACTCCCAGCACTCTGAACCAACTCTCTGTGGTTAAAGATGTCCTGAAAACGCTAAAGTCAGTTCTCTGAAGAATTAATTCAAATAATAATCCAGTATTTATATCTGAATATAAATACTGGAAAGGGCTTTAAACAGAGAGAAATTAATTTAAGTAACGTTATAATTCTTAGCAGTATGAACAACTTCGGTCTCCTTTTGCTGCATAACCGATCTCCCAAACCAACCTCTTGGACTGGTCTGTAGGGCACGACATACCTGGACTTCCTTTTTGTTTCCCAGATTCTCCACTCTGTCAATAAAATCCTCAAACTGCAATTGTGGGAACAGTCTGTGGGCCCAGTGCTCCATATGCTGTATGAGTGTCTTCAGGTCCTCTGCCTACAGCACAGAAAGCGACACCCGGCTGCTCAAAGCTGGCAAAGTCAGCAGAGGGAAAGGGGACAGCAACATTCCTGAAAACATGGAGTATCTGCAGCTGCAGAGTCTCTTGAAAATTTAGGCAGGATGAACACATGGGTAACTTTTCCTTCCCCCTCCCACCATCCAGTCTGGGTGTAAATTCAAGCTGTGAGAGTCCAGGAGAGCATTTGCATATCCCACAAAACGTCTGCCAGGCTCCTGAAGAGCTGCCCTGAAACAACCCAGGTCTGAACCCAGCCTGGAAAAACTCCACAGCTGGCATTTATCTATTTCTTTTTTTATTTATTACCTTCAGAATGCAGATAAAAATGTACATCTGGAGAAGCTGATCTAGGGAAGGTCTGTGCCCACTTCAGCAGTCCTGCCCTGTTCCTTTGTGCCTCCAATAGTCACGAGAAATGTTTACCACGAATGCTCTCTGTACACCAGATGCACAGGTGTGCTCCCAAGTGGGAATTAGGAATTGTTTGGGCTGGAAAAGCCCTCTGAGACCACTGAGGGCTGCACTGTCAAGGCCGGCACTGACCCGTGTCCCCAAGTGCCACATCCACATGGCTCTAAACCCCTCTGAGGGACAGGGACTCCACCACTGCCCAAGTCTCACCTCGTGCCCTTTCCCCTTGAACTTCACGTTGTCAAACATGTGTCTCAGGGCTGGAAGTCCCCTTTCTGAAGTTAATCTGGTAACAGGAAATGGGAGAAGTTATTTGAAACCCGCTTTCTTCTTTCAATTAACAAGTAAAAAAACCCCAAACAAAAAAAACCCTCTCACATTCCTTAAAACAGCTCAAAACCT
This sequence comes from Pseudotriccus pelzelni, assembly GCA_035584735.1. Taxonomy (NCBI): domain Eukaryota; kingdom Metazoa; phylum Chordata; class Aves; order Passeriformes; family Tyrannidae; genus Pseudotriccus; species Pseudotriccus pelzelni. Next base: position 2,139,860 of record JAWMRA010000016.1, on the reverse strand, counting down.
CCAGAGCTCTACCTGAAAGTACAGAATTAGAAGTCATTAAGAAAATGCACAAAACAGGACAAAGACTGCTGCAAGACCCACACCTTTCTGATCTTTTTAATTGACAGTACTTGTAGTCCTGGTCCAAGCAGCTTTTTGCTTTTGATTACAGGAAAGAGAATTGAATGGTCAGTTCTAGAATCTGTATTGGCCACATAAACCCAGTCTGATATGTGCCCATTATATTGAGGTTTTATTTAGAAGCAGACTTTAACTATACCAAGAAATCTACAGTTCTATGCCTGAAGCAAAATCAAGATGTTCAGGTGTAAACAATAAATATGTATAAATAGTATCTCTTAAAGTACCAGTCATGTACTAAGTCCCAAGAAGAATTCTAGCAAGTTTGACTAAGAATAGCATTACACAAGGTTCAGACACGGCATCCAAAAGGCACTTTGCCAATCTCCTGACCTTGCACTCAGAAGAGATCACAGGAACCTTCAGCATCCTCCCACAGCCAAACTCATCACAAAAAGAAATATCCTGTTAAAATTTACCTCTGGGCATCCAGTTTAGGCCTTGGTCGTTTAAGAGCATTCCGTGTGCCCCCAGCAGAGTCCTTGCTTTGTGTCTGCTGGTTCTCATCTGCACCCAGGGAAGGAAACACTTTTTGAGTATATCATTCAATGGACATCAGCTAGAACTGCACCGTGTACATTTTAAGCTTCTGCCCTACCAAAAAAGCAGCATCACAAGCAGGTACAAAAGTCCAAAAAAAAAAAAACCCTGCATGTTTCACGCTGCTTCTCCCACAAGACAGATTTTAAACAAATCTTTCTCTGCAAAATACGAAGAATCAACTTTTCTAACACAGTGGGTTCCTTGAAAGTGCAATTTTCTCATTTTAGAAATTTTGCACTTCTGATGACAAATGCATTGAGAGCAGATCCTGCTTCTGAAAGTTAAGAAGCTCAAGTTATCCATAAGCACAAGTTGATAGCGGTGTCCCAAAGTTTCCACTGAGAGAGACGAAAGGCAGACCTAAACCACCTGCAGTGCCCTCAGAAAACAGACAGAGGTGACGGGACAATAAACAATGTGTCTTTTAAGAACCAAAGCCCAAACACTTGTTGATTAGGACTCATTTATTATTTGACTAAACAGGCAAGGCACCACCGCCCATCTGATCTCAGAGGTAGCAATTATTATACTGGTTTCTTGGTTTATTGTTACTTTGATCCTCAGGAATTCAGAGGTTCTCCTTTTCACGCATCAAAGAATTAAATCTATCCCAAATCCTATTTTCTAGTGAACTGACAGACTGGTATTATTCCTGGGTCATATACTCTACAAACTCTACTAATAACTCCCTGGAAAATTACACTCAACACTCTCATCTTTTCTAAAATCCAAGTCATCACCTGTAGCTATAGATCATTGCTGGATAATTCTCTCTGCAGCAACACCTCGTCAGAAGAGCTTCAATTCCATCAAGATCCCTTTGTGTACCTATTTTGCACGGAATCCACAAAGATAAACCTTTCTCACAAGCTGGAAAGCACAGAATGATTAACAATTTAAACCTGCCGTTTGATTTCTGACTATTTTCAGGCAGCGAACCACAACATGGGTAATTTTGACGACACAGCGTTAAAATGGGGGGGGGGGGCCGGGGTGGGTGTTCACCTGCAGGAGCCCGAGCCCACTCAGCATCGTCTCTTCCAGGAGAGGCAGGAGGTGGGAGAGGTGGGAATGCTTCGTCCTCTGTGTTCTCGTAATCAGGGAGATCAAACAGGTTGTCCTCCAAAGGATCTAACATTGCCACAAAGCAGCTTTTATTCCCCTCCTTCCAAAAAAAAGAAAACACACAACACCAAAAGCCTTAAAGAGTAGCAGCGAAGCTGCCACAGCGGCAGAGAAACACCAATTATACACAGTAAACTACAGATTTTTCAGAGATTTGCCAAGCAGAAACCGGACGGTCACACAAATTAAGGAGAAAATACCGCGCAGAGGGATTGCCATGTTTCAACTGGCCGAAGTCATTGGGAGTGGCAGGAATAAAACAAAATAAATCCGTTTATAACCACAGCGCTTACCCGCGCGGCTGTGCCGCACTCACGCCCCTGATACCGAAGGTTAAGGCCGGGGGGGGGGGTGGGTGGTATAATTCCCCAAATTCTCAGCTTACTTGGAAACGCCGTCTGGAGGAGGAGGAGGAGGAGGAGGAGACCCTCGCTCTTCAGCGAAGCCAATTGCAGGGACTGCACAGGAGCGCGGCTGCGGCGGGCGGGTCCCGGCCGGGCTGCGCTCCCCGGGCACTCCGTATTTCGAAGCACAAACCCTTTCAGCCGCGGGCAGATCCCGGCCGGGCTGCGCTCCCCGGGCACTCCGTATCTCCAAGCACAAGCCCTTTCACCCGCGGGCGGGTCCCGCCGTGAGGGGCCCGGCAGGGCCGTGAGGGACCCCCACCAAGTCCCGCGAGAGCCGAGCTTCTCGCGAGAGCGGCGGCCGCGAGGAGGGTTTGGCGCCAAACGGCGGAGAGGGCGGGGCCGGGCGGCTGAGGGGGCTGAGGGGGCGGGAGCGGCCGGTCCGTCCCCGCTCCCTGCGGGATGTGCTCCCGAGTCCCTGGATGGGCTGAGGGGGCGGGAGCGGCCGGTCCGTCCCCGCTCCCTGCGGGATGTGCTCCCGAGTCCCTGGATGGGCTGAGGGGGCGGGAGCGGCCGGTCCGTCCCCGCTCCCTGCGGGATGTGCTCCCGAGTCCCTGGATGGGCTGAGG
>JAWMRA010000016.1:2124322-2136750 GCA_035584735.1 Pseudotriccus pelzelni | reverse complement strand
TCCCCCCTGAGCCTCCTTTTCTCCAGGCTGAGCCCTCCCAGCTCCCTCAGCCGCTCCTGCTGCTCCAGCCCCTTCCCTGGACACGCTGCGGCCCCAGGACAGGGAGCGATCCCGAGCTCCTCTCCATCCAGATGCCAGCCAGAGCCTCCTGATAATTTAAAACTGAACAGTTTGCAGTTGTCCAGGCTGGAATAAATATGCCGAGCCCTCAGGGACTTGGCAGCTGTGCCCAGAAAATGCCATGTAAGGGTTTGGGCTGCAGAAACAACAGCAGAGGCTCCAGGCTCCTGACTCCAATGCAGTTGGAGCTGTAAAATTGTTCTCATATTTTACAGCTCAGTCCATAGAAGGGTATCTGGCTTAAATTACAGCCTCTTCATTCAAACAAAATTATAGAAATTAATGAAAAATAAATACATTAAAGGAATTGGGTTTTTCCTCCTCTATAAATTCAAATTTGACATATAACGTTTCTGGTAACTTAATGTATTCCTTCTAGTATGACAAAATCAATTGAAGTTACTTTCTGGTTAAAGTTATTTTAACAGTTAATGTTTAAAATGTGTATTCCCAATTGCAGCAGCATCTTTTACAGTCAAGAATACATTAAATATAGGGAGAACACACTAATGGATTTTTTAGGATTGAATCCATTTATCTTAACTTTTTAGATATGGCCAATTTCTTCAGTCGACTGAGGCACTTGAAGTATTAAAATTAACACAAAGATTTAATAATAATAATAACAACCATGGATCAAATGCTGCCAATTTCCAGTGCAAAGCCCTGTAATTGTGTCATATAAAATCACTGAATATCAGATGTCTACATGATGAGCTCTTTGCATTGAAAATAATAGTCACTCTTTCTGCCAAAAAACCCTTACAAACAAAAAAAGCAGAAGATCACTCACAGTCTCTGCAGAGATACAGTGTTATAAAAGTGACCATATTTGTGCAACTTTGATGAATCGATATTTCTGAAGAGGGTTTAATTAGAGACTGGGCTTGGTGATCTAAGCCGTTCTTTCCAGTCCTGTGTTCCTAATTAAATAAAAAGCAAGTGCTGGCAGACATTGATTATTGGTTTTTCCTCAGGAAATGAATAACCAGCCACATGCTGATAAAATAATAAGTCAGGGGGGAAAAAAACAAACACACAAAAAAGCCCCAGCACAGGTTGCTTCTGTTCTAGAAAACCCTTCTGGTTTCTAGTTTAGGTGACATGGAAATATCACTGATTGTTTCTGTGTGGATTAATGTAATTCCATTAGAAGAGCTGCAGAAAATTCGCACCTTTTTTTATATTTCAGTCCCATTTCCTGGTTTGTTACATGTAATGTATGGCAGAGCAGATCTGTCAGATGGATAATTGCCTGTTTCTGTGCTTGAAGGGGTTTATTCCCAAGGGAGCAGCATTTGCTCTGCAAAAAAACCCTCTAAATATTATGTTGGCAAAGCTGTTCGTGGAATAAACCCTCGGCACAACTGGTCCCATTGCAGCTGTGTTAGTGGGAAATCACATCTTGGGGATTAAGCAAATTTCAGCTTTTTGGGATTTATATTTATTTATATTTAGATCTTGCTAATCCAATCTGAATTTCATGTTATACAGGCACTTTAAACATTACTTTACTATATCACAAAGCATTTCAATTTTGATCTGACCCACAGTGCTCCTGTTTCTTGAGGAAAACAAGGTGTTCAAGGCAGGTTGGGATCTGTCACTCTCTCTGTCAGCCCCCTTCGAATAATTGTTGATCCTGTTGGCCAATTTCAATCAAATTCGAACCAGGCTTCTTAAATTCCATTCCTTTATGGACTAATTATTTCCTTAACTTGCTTTGCTAACCACTAAATAGATTAAAAAGTATTAAATCTTACAAATAGGAGATTGTGTATGTTTTAGCAGTAGAATATGCAGCTTTATGTGGCAATGGAGTTTGAAAGGTTGGTTTCATTTCGTTGCAATTAATCTATACGGTAATTGTGTTTTTCTTTTCAGACATGAAATTAGAAAAACATTGTGTTTCCATAAGGGAAAAAAGTGGTAATGAAGACAAGTTTCTTTGTTCCACTTCTATTTACAGAGACAAATTACTTCTATTTTTCCAAGCTGTGGTGGAATCAATAAATCAGAAGCTCTCCCTGCTCTGAAGCCTCTCACAGAAATCGCACCCCCACCTATTTTTAATTCATCTTTTCCTCTGTGATTCACCCCCAGAAACACCTGTTTGTAAAGAAAACGCAGTTCCTTCCACGGAGAATATTCAAATTCCCCAAACACGCGTTTTGTTTTGGCTGGGGAAATGTACTTAATTTATAGTTGCAAATGCCCTGAGGCTCAATAGGTTTGTTTTACAGATGTTCAGACCAACCTAACAACGGCACAGAAATGATTTTTTCCGTGGTGTCAACCCGTACACACGTGAATTTATTTCTGTATTCAGGCAATCCAACGTATTTTGGGGTTTGTGCAACGGGCCAAAGGGATTTTAAAAGAGATTACTGAATTCAGTCATTTTTCGACGATTCCACAGCCCGATGTTCTCAGCGCAAGGATAAAGTGCTCCAGAGGAGGGAGCTGTCCCTTAATAGCTGGAATTGGATGGAGGGAACAGGTCTTTGAACGGCAAAGCCGTAAAAATAGTTAATTTAATCTTTTTTTTCAACTTTAGAAACTTAAGATGTCAGGAACTATGTAGTATTTTTTCATCATTTCAGTTAACGATTTGCTCATCATTTCAGTTAACGATTACTCAATGATTAAAACCACAATTTTAATTTTAGAACTGAAACGTGCAGAATTCAGACTGGTTCTTTACAGAAAGTATTTACAGTATAAATTTGGTCATGGAAGTTACTCCTGCACTTATTTTTAATTTGTGCCTGAATCAACCCATGGGAGTATAAGACCACAGCTGTAAAGAAGTTGTTCATTCAAGTGATGTATTCATACGTCTTGTACATGAAAAAGACTGTGAGGGAATATAAGAAAAACTGTGGTTTCTGGAAGGAGTGATGAAGAGCGTGTGTCTGTGAGCACTTCCCAGATGGAGGCATCCCCAGGCATTGATCTTTCTCTGCTCTCAGGCAAAAGGAATAAAGGACAGAAATACACCACCAGCCCTTCTGCTCAGTGCTGGGACTGCCTCACAAACTGGTTTGTCACTCCCGTACCAGCCATTAAGCACCACCTTAGCTCTGAGTTAGTGCTGCTGCTTCACTTCTTGGCTCCTGTGTGTGTGAGAGAGAGAGGATTCATCTACCACTTCAACAAATTTATCAGTAACTGCTCATGTCTCACCTTTGTTGACAGATGGAGCCCTGTGTGGTACACAAATGGACAGTGCAACGGGAGGAATGTCTCAGCTGTGTCAGAAACCGGAGGGAATCTGCAATCCCTTCCCAATGCATCACTTCTACAGGACTTAAATGTGAGTTTTCCTCTGGCTTCTGCTGGATTCAGGCAATGAGAAGTTAATCTTATAAAGAATCTCAAACTTTACCAAAGTTTCTCAGTGGCACAGACAGCACTGTAATGTCAGAAACCAAACACACAGAAGTCCTTTCATCTCTTCAATCTTACCATACGAGCAGCATCTCAGTGTCACAGTCCTAGCGCCCAGATTGGCTTTGTTGATCCGAATATTCCATACCCCACCTGTAAACGCAAAGGAGTCTGTTTTGGAAAAAAACCCCTCCAACTCCTGCTTATTTACAACACGTTTGAGGTTCTATATAAGTTACCCTCGCTCTTAGGTGGGATAAATAGCTGCCCAAGGCACCCGCTCACTTCTAGCGTGAATTATTAACTTCTGACCATCCCAGAATCCCCGCCTGGTTTGGGCTGGAAGGGACCAGCTTAAGGACCAGCTCATTCCAGCCCTCCTTCCACGGGCAGGCAGGGACACCTTCCACCAGCCCAGGTCGCTCCAAGCCCCGTCCAACCTGGCCTCGGACGCTCGCAGGGCTGCAGGGGCGGGCGCGGCCGGTGTGGGCAGCCCGGGGCGGGCGCGGCCGGTGTGGGCAGCCCGGGGCGGGCGCGGCCGGTGTGGGCAGCCCGGGGCAGGGCGTCCCCGGGCTCACACGGAGGGTTTTCGTTCCCGGTGCCGCCGCCGGCCCCGCGGACGGGGCGCTCTGAGGGCAGCGCTGATGGCGGCGCTTCCCCTCTCTCTCCCCCTCAGCGGGGGCTTCACTGCGCGCCGTGCGCATGCGCCCCCCCCCCCCTTTCCCCCGCGCCTGCGCGCTGCCGTGGCTGTCGGCGCGCGCCGGCGCGGTCGGGGCCGGGCACATCCCCGATCCCCGATCCCCGATCCCGATCCCGATCCCAGCGCCCGTCCCCGGATCCATCCCGGGCGGTGCCGGCCGAGCGCTCGGAGCGGGCGCCGCGACCCGCACCCGCCGCCTCCCGCCGCCCGCGGGGGGCAGCGCCGCCCAAGGAGGGACACCGTCGGCGCTCCCCGGCGCAGGAAGTGGCCGGTCCCGCCCGGAGCGGGGCCGCGGCCGCCCCGCACCGCCCCCGCGTCCCCGCAAGATGCCGAAGAAGAAGCCCGGGCCGATCCAGCTGAACCCCGCTCCCGATGGATCCGCCGTGAACGGCACCAGCTCTGCCGAGTGAGTGTGGCCGCGGGGCGCGGGGCTGCCCATCCCGCCCCGCGTTACCCCGGGAACGTCCCGGTTTATCCATCCTCACCCGCCCGCGGTGCCCCCTGGGCGGTACCTGCTCGGAGCCTCCGCTGCCGGCTAAAGGGATGGTGCTGTCCGCGGTAAACAAACTTCTGTCACATACGCGAGGTGGGAAAAAAAAAACAACAAAACACCCGGTGGGAAAGCAGAGCGAAACTTGACTAACTCTGCTCTCCTAGCCGATAAGGGTGTCTGCTCAATTCTTAGCTTACATAATTACCCAGTAAGTGCCAAATTACACGTTTCCAGCAGCATATTTCATCAACGCGTGTGTGGGAGAAATTGCGTCGAAAACCGCAGATTTGTAGAGAAGGTGTTTTTGTTTGGCTTTCCCTCTCCGTCCTTGGCGTCAAACCAAACAATCGCGAGTTGCAGTAAATCTGTTTTTCGGTGATTAACGTGTGCCGGGGACTGCAGGGAGCGTGTGTGTGTGGGGGCAAAAGCCTCTGCGCTCTGCTGGACGCGATACAAACATGACACTGTAACTTGTGGGAAGGTCTGAGCTGATCGCGGGGACACTTCTGCGAGAGAAAACACCGAATATTGGGCTGTTACATGTTGCTGCTGAACCTCTGTTACATGTTGCCAGTGGGTGAGCAGGGTGGGCTCAGTCGTGCGGATAAAGCTCCGGCACCCGAAGCGCTGGGGAAGGTTTTCATTTGGGCTTAGCAGGTCGGTTGATGACACCTTAATTTTTTAGGCTGAGGTGTTGGGCTGGCTCTTCCCTGAGCCGTGAAACGAGGCTGTGGCTCAGAGGAGCAGATTCCTGTCCCTGTATGGTCAGTTCGGGGCCCTCAGGGATGTGTAAACCGAGCTCGGATGTGCTGAGGTACCACCCTGCCGGAGGGATGGGAGGCAGGATTGCAGAGAGATGTGCAAGTCCAGGGCTTTCAAGTGCATTACAAGTGTCGTTGCTCATTTTCAGGCAGGCTCAGAGCTCATTAAACCACCCAAACACCTACAAAAAAAACCCAACCACAACAGAAATGTAACCCCCCCCAAAAATAAAAAAAATCAGCATCTGGCAGCTCCAGCTGTGGCATTTCTAGCAAACTCTTTTGATGATTAACTGGGAGATGAGCTGTTTAAAAACTGTTCTCTGGCAGGAGTTGCTGATTGTATCTAAGCATTATGATCTGAGTATGATGCAGCTTTTGTTCTGGATTGACAGGGGGAAAATACTGATATTTTACGTTTGCCCGTGTAGCATTTTCCAGTTGGTTTTCTTCAAGGCAGTTGGGGATACGCTGATTTAGCCTTCAGGGATCCCTCTGCATCCTGGTTTTGTTCTACAGAATAAATCTGATAAACCAGTCCCTTGCTGATGGTGGTACCTGAGGTCAGTCACCTCGCTGCCAATATATTAAATATCCTATCTCTTCCCTCAAGGAGCGCCATTAAGTTTAAATTGCATTTCCATGTCTGATACTCATTTACCTGTTGCAAACCTTTGGAGACACAGGGGAGTGTTGAGGCTTGTTTGCACAGATGAGCTGTCTTGCCTCATTTTCTGCTCAGTGTGTTGATCTGGCTGGGGGGGGGGTGTGTGTCTCCCAGACTTCTTTGTCATATGGAAGGTCTTATAAGCTTTTTCCAGGCTTAGAGATGTCCTGTATTGTTAAAAGAAGTAGCTTAGTGAAAGTAAATTCGGCAGCCAGTTGTCCTATAAACAGCCAGGATTAATTAATCCTGGAAATATCCCCTCATCCTGCTAATATTAAACCCTCATCAGAATTTGCTGCATCAGAATTTGGAAATGTCGTTGGAATTAAAGTTGAAAACGGTTTTGTTTTTCATTTCCTTCATGTGTGAGGTTGTTTATTTTTTTCCCCCCTCTCCTATTCTGTGCTTTCCCCCTGAATTCCGCACTGGAGGTGTTTGTGCACCGTCCGGCATTCCAAGTATTCCGTGCGTCCTGTGAAGCCTTCCTAGAGCTCTGTGCCTGCCTCCCTGGAATTCTGGCTATGTGAGAGCCTCCTTTGCTTCCCCCATGTGCAAACCTGTCCTTTTGCAGACGCTTCCCCGCTCCTTGGGGACGAGAAAGAACGGGAAGAGCTCAAATGACTGGGCCCAGGGAAAGGAGGATTCCAAGCGAGGCGATGAAATCCCTGCCTGGGAGGGCGTGAAGGACCCAAACATCCAGGAGGAAGGAAGTTATTCAGGCCCAAAGGCAGCGTTGGCACAAACCCAAAGGGATGGGGATGTGCCTCAGCCAGGGGCAGTTCCACACTGGAATTCAGAGGCGCTCTGGCTGTCACAGGGGGGGAAGGTTCTGTCGCTTATTAACGCTGTTAGGAATGAGTCCATCTGATGCTGGGACTTCCTGGCACAAAGGAAGGGGAAAGGGAGCAAAGGAAAGCAGGGGCTGGATGAATCAGGATGTCCTGCTCTCCATTTGTGTCCTGTCCTCTGTCTCATCCTTTTTTGGTGATGGGAACTCCTTGACTGGAGTCAGACAAACTCACAGGGCTGCAGGAGACCTGGCTCTCATGTGCGCGATTCTTTCCTCATTTTTATTTCTTTTTCTCTTTTTTTTTTTTTAATTTTTCCTGGCAAGGTAGTCTAAAGGAAACTTAGGGCACTTACCATTTAAATACACATTTAATGACTAAATTTAATATATATATTTATATACACATATATATATGCACACGCATTCAGTATGCAGTGTACAATATAAATGTGTGTAATATATAATATGAAAGTATGTAGTGTATAATATACATTTATACAATATACATTTAATATATACACACACACATTTAATGAATACACAATTTAATGAGAATGTCCTGATGTTTTTCCCTGACAACAGATTTTATTTGCTAAAAAAATAAATTAAACTATTTAAACTAATATATTAAATATATTAAACTATTCAAACTAATACATTAAACTAAACCCAAACTCTTTGTACAGGATGCTGTGGTTTTCCCTGGGGCCTTCCAAATCCCTGGCTCTGCCCTGTTGGACAATGGAGACAACTTAAAGAAAGGTTTTCCTGTGCCCTGAGCTTCCCCTCTGGTTTTGACACTTCCCATGGAGAGAGCTGCACTTTGCTGCTGCTCCCGAGCCCTGTGTTCCTTCAGATCATCAAAACCCAAGCTGACACTGCCCAGCTGCAGCTTTAATTTCATTCTGGTGCTTTTGAGAGCTGCACATTTATAATTGTGCAGATATTCTGCACAGAACACGGGGGGAAAGAAAAAAAAAACACAACCAAACCTGAAAGAAAATTGAGAGAAGGAACAGTGTTTGGGCTGAACGTGTTGTGATGGTTTAAAGTCTAAATAACCAAAAAAACCCCAAAAAACCACCAGGCCACTACATGCCAGAATAAGCCTTTATATCTTAAATCAGATTTTATACTGAGGTGCACAGTTTAGGGGTTTGGTTTGGGGTAGGTTTTTTTTTGCTTGTTGTTGCTGGTTGTTCTGGTTAAATTGCATTTAAAGAAGCCCCTGAGTGGCTGGTGGGACCTCTGAGTGCAGCTGCCTGGGTTTGATGGGCAAAGAAGAGTTTGGGGATTGTGCAGAACTGGTTTGAACTTCAGTTTACATCGTAATCTGCAAAAGGAGCAGTTGCTTTCTAACAGGGCATCCTGCAGTTCTCATCCTTTTCAGCACCTTTTTCAAGAGAACTTCAATCTGGGCTCTGTGGGAGCAGGAGGGATGGTCACGTCCCATCAGCTGTGGGGTTTTTGGTTTGGGATTTTACGCCCTTTAAGGTTCCTTTGTGGTCTCTTTCCCAGTGGATCTTGTTCCGAGAGGGTTTGTCCTCCACGGAGTGATTTTTTTTTTTATTTTGGTCAGTTTTCTTGGGTGTGAGTTCAGATGGAACGGAGGGGAAGCTTTTCCGAGGTGTTAGTTTTAGTGGTTTCTGGGTCACTCCTGCCTTGCTTCAGGGGGAGATTTTTGCTCCAGGGGAGATTTTTGCTTTGCTGTTATTTTTTTTTTCTTTTTCCCCCCTGTGGAATTCCCTGGATTTCAGGGAAGCTTTGGGCCTGTGTGGAGTGTTCTGGAGGATTAGACCCCGGAATTTTATGCCTGGTATGCCTGGATTGCAGTTGCATTCAGTATGTACACAGAATTGCTGCGAGCTTGTAAATATTTGAAAAAACAAATTTGAAACTTCTCTTTTTTTACTCCCTACTAATGAAGGATTAACCAAGCTTCCAAATACACGTGGCATGAGAGATATTTTAGATTCAAATATTCTCCTGCCCAGCTTTCTCTTTTAATGTGCATGAGCCTTCACTGAATTAGAACCAGCGTTTTAATGTTACTTAAGTAAACTAATAGAACACGTCATCTGTTCTAATAAAATAATGAAAAGTGAGAGCCTGCAGCACTTCACTGGCTTCTTATTTTATTTCTGGATGCATGTGCTGAAAAAAAACAAGTACACCACTAGTACAGGGCTTAATGCGAGCGGCACATTGACCTGTGCTGCTTCAAGCAGGTTTTAGTTGGCAATTATGGATCTAGGAAAGATTTTAAGACATTTAATGTTATGTTCTGACAGTCATATTTAAGCGTAGTGATGGTAATGGAGGAATATTTTAGTTAATTATGATGTGTATTTTTTTTTTTAAATTGGTTTAGGAGAGTTAAATAAAAACTGGGGTGTAAAAACAAATGTCGGCGAGGGAAGTGCAGCTGTAACTGCAGATCCAGCTGCTTTTCTTGTCCCTCGAGCTGGTCCTGCAGATAGTCAGAGGTGTGATTTCACAATGGAGGTTGTGCAAGATCCTGCTCCTTCTGCAAAGTCCTGTCCCCTCCTTCCTGGAGCTGCTCCTCTGGCACCAGCTCTCCCTGCGTCAGGTGGGGACTCACCCTCCAGAGAAGCCCACATGGGTTTCTGGGGGGGTCTGTCCTCTTGTTCTCGCAGCAGCACATGGTGGGTTCATCCAGGGATGTAATCCTGCTGAAAATGGGCTGGATTTGGAGTTAATTTTTCAATGGGTTACTTGGGAATGAATGGAACGGCTCAGGGCAGGACAAGGCAGAGCCACCTCCTTTGGCAGGAGCCCAGGCCTTTGCAGGATGAAGTGACTGTACATTCCCAGCCTGAGAGACACTGCTGAGAAATATGGAAATTCAGTAATTACAGCCGTTTCTGAGCAGCACATCTTTTAATTGAACAGTCTCGGTCTTTGTCTCAGGAGGAACAAATTACCTGTGAGACCTTCCAGTCTTATCTGTACCCAAAAGGAGGGTTTACCTTGTCCCTTTCAACCCCGCTGGCTTGAATTATTTATGGGTGTAACAACAGTGCTGCTGTTGTTCAGCTGGGAGAAGGGTCTTTGCTTTAGCCCTGATTTAAAAAAACAACCATGAAGGTCGTGGGGAATTTACACGAGGCAGGAAATCCATCAACCAGTTATGGGAGTGGGTTTGGACTCCATATTTCAGTGTATACGGGAGGAACATTCTGCAGTTACCTGAGGAAGGAATTTTCTGTTCTGCTTTGTAGACCTTTAGGTAGTTTGTTCCCTTTCAATTATTAAGTTCTAAATTTTCCAGTAAAAAAGCCCTGGCTGCTTTTTTTCCCTGTGTTACCCCTTTTACAGCTGCATTTGTTCTCCTCCCATTGCCCTGGGGGCTGACTGGGCTTTGTACTGTGGAAATTCCACTGCCAAAACACAAAAATGTCTCTTGGAGGAAGCAGTTTTTTGCTGGCAAAACCGTTTTCCAGGTGTCTGGATATTTGGGGATCAGGTTCTTTCTTCCAAGGACTTTTGAATTTCCTTGTTTGTTTGGTTTTTTTTGAGGAAGCGATGGATTTTCTTTCTCCGTGTTGCTAGAAATTGGTAATCAGATGATTCCTGCTTTGATACGTGTTCAATATTACTCAGACAAAATCTTGATTACGCTTTGGAACAAATGTACGAGGCTTCCTGCCAGTTGGTGCCCACGGGAACTGAACAACTGGGAAGGGCTAAGTCAGTGCTCAGCATCTTTTGGCAAACATCTGGTGAGGAGCCCTTGGCATCCCGAGTCTTGTCTGAGCAAAAGGAGAGGGGATTCCAGCAGAACCTCTTCCCTGCTGGCGGCAGGAAGTATCAAGTGGTGTCCATGAGTGGACAGCAAGGGAGGGTGGAAACGCAGATTGTTTCACCGAGACCTGGGATGGAGATATTCCAGCAGTGTGGGATTCTTTGGATGAACGAGTCTCTTCTGAAAAAAAAAACCCAACAAAACATCTCCTTATGGCTTTTTGAAACAAACCCTTGAAGCTTCCTGGCAACTCTTCTCTCTTCCTTTTGGGCAACTCAGCATTGTTCTGTGCTCTTCCAGAACTTTTCTTTCAGCGTGGTGGGAAGATGAGTCAGCAGGTTGCAGAATACATTATTTTGGGAGAAAATGTTCTGTCTGGATATAGATGTGTGTGCCTTTCCGTGTGAATATTTCTGTGTGTATCGGGACGGCACTGAGCGAAAGGTATTAATTTCTTCCACTCAAAGGCTGTGCTGAGGAGTGTGCTGGGTTATGCAATCCATCCTTTTAGAACATAGGCAAGGATCTGAGCCATCCACCCCTGGCTTTCTCAGAATCCCACTTACGGGAGTTTTTCTGATGCTTTCTTTTGCCCATTCTGGTAGTTTCCTTTCCCACTCCCTGGTCTGGGAATTGTGGCTCTGGACGGAGTCTGTGCTGCTCCCAGCTCAGCCCCTGCACAGAGGAGGCTCAGTTCTAATCCTGGCCTTGAAAACTGATCCTGTAACTTCATCTCTTTTATTATTGTAGTGTCTTTCAAAGGCTGTGTAACTACCACAGGACACAGTTGGGAGGGTACTGTTACCATTGCTATTGAATGTATTTACCCTTTGGTTCTGTCATTATACCGAACTCCTAATTCAGAGACACAAAATGATAGGAGTGCAGGGATGGGTAAGTGCCTTGTGTCAGCTGAGGACCAGGATTTACAATTCTGTGTATCCTCAGAGCTGTGTGTTAAATTCCTGAGAAGCTCATTTTTCAGTCCATAAGGAAATGTTGATTTCCCCGTGGTTCCCTTATCCTGATGATTTCCAGTGCTGACTGGGAAAAAATCAGTGGTGGGTGCACAGATATATATGGAAGAGAGATGGAAAACTTGCATTTCAGGTTCTGGAGATTTGGCTTTCGAATTTCTTAACTTGAGATCGTGGCAAACTTGGAATGCGATGCACCAGCAGGTCCTGAGGAAGCCTTTTCACTCGGGGAAAATCCCAACCGCCCCTGGTTGCATTGTTAAGGAAAAACAGCCCGAAATGTTTCATGGGATAAGTGGTTAGGCCAGAGAAAGAGGGAGGCTTAAAGCAAAGATCCTTCCCCAACAGCTCGGCCTAGAAGGAGTTCTTAAAGTTCAGGTGTCGTGTTGGTTGGAGGCTCAACAGGAGACTTGGAGTCAAGTCGCGTATTTTGTTCTTTAAAATACGTGCCTGCAGAAAAATGAGGATTGCCATTGAATTAGGGCAGCAGGAGCCGAGCAGTGCTCTTCTAACAGTTCTGTTTTGTGTGCCTTTTACCAAGAAATAGATGTTGATCAGGTGTCTGACTCGGACTGGGTCACTCTCTTCTCTGTTGGTGTTAAACCTCACGCTGCGCCCTGCTGAGTCTGTGCAGGGGGGAACCGGGTGGTGTGTTAGGTGTTGGATATTAGGAAAAACTTCTTTACTCTGAGGGTGGGCAGGCCCTGGCACAGGTTGCCCAGAGAAGCTGTGGCTGCCCCTGGATCCCTGGGAGTGTCCAAGGC
>JAWMRA010000016.1:2098404-2124146 GCA_035584735.1 Pseudotriccus pelzelni | reverse complement strand
GAAGCTGTGGCTGCCCCTGGATCCCTGGGAGTGTCCAAGGCCAGGTTGGACGGGGCTTGGAGCAACCTGGGCTGGTGAAAGGTGTCCCTGCCCATGGAAGTAGGGCTGGAATGAGCTGGTCTTTAAGGTCCCTTCAAGTTACAAGGGTAACTTATAAAGAACCTCAGACATGCTGTAAATAAGCAGGAGTTGCAAAGCGGTGTATTTTTCCCAAACAGACTCCTTTGCGTTTACAGGGAATTTGGAGCTTGTGGAGATGTTTTAACTGCAGGTTTTATGAGGCTGCCCTGGAGTCAGCCCAGACATTCACCTGTGCACTGAGCCATGAGACTTCTGGAATTCTGTTTATCTTCCATGTGATTCTGTGAGCTGTTCTTGGTTCAAGGAGAAGTTTCCTAGGAATTTGTCTTGTTGCCCGGGTTTGGCCCAGTCACGTAACGTAGTAGTGTGTGTTCTCAAAACCACAGCGTGTCTTCATGTTCCTAATGCTTAATTTCAGCTCCCTGATTGAGCTTGTTCATGGAAATTATGTAGAGAAGTGCCCGCTTTCTTCTCTAAATTGACAGTTGTGTGGGTTTGGGGAAAGCATTACTGTCACTGTTCTGGAAAACAACCCCCAAGCCTGTATCCTCATGTGACAGGAGATCTGAAAGTGAAAGTACTTCTTGATGCTTTCACTCACTGCTGATTGTTCAGCTTGCAAAACTGATAGTAATGGCTTTGAACAGATATTTGACAAATTGCTGTTAAAAACTGTCAGGCTTTTCCCCCCCCCCAGCACCACATTTTTCTTCTCTCTCTGAGCTAGACTTCAGAGCTGAGTTACAGCTTTGCTGTAGCCTTTAGGGTTGAGTGTGTGATTAACTTATCACTAATGGGAATTAAAAAAAAAACTCGTAGGGATTTGGAGTATTACATGAATTAAGGATTTATTTTCTGGGGTTTTTTTTAATGCCATTATGTACCAGCAGACTAAAGGCAGCATTTCTCTTCACGTTGCTGGTTCAAAGGGAGCAAATACGCTCTAAAAGGTTGATGTATCTCCTCCAGGAGTGTTTTCCTCGGTGCTGAGGTGGCTGTTCCCAAAATCAGCAACTGAGAAGCCTCCCTTTGCCTTCTGCTGCCCACGTTTGTGTGCAGGGTGAGAGCTGTGTGCTGTGTTAACCCTCCCTGCCCAGCCTGCAGGTAGGAAATGCAGGTTTGCCCCTGCAGCGCCTGTGTGTGATGTGCACGCTCACAGTGGTCAAAAATCCTGGGGGTTTGGATGTTTAAAAAGAAAGCCTGAAAAAAAATCTACAATCAGACTTAAAGGGAGCGGTATGATGGGCTCAGAAAGTGACCTGGTAGAGGGGATGGTGTTCGTGACGTGCCTTGTCCAGCCAGGAGTTTGTGGATGAGACAGTGCAGCTCTGGGCTGGCCAGAGCAGGACTAGCTCCAGGTGTTGCTGTGCATTTGCTGCCTCTTGTTGGTTTTGCCAGCCAGGATTGTTTTTCCAAAGCATCCACTCCTGGCTGCTGTCAGAAGGTGAGGGGCTGGGAGGAGGTGACACAATTTAGAGGGTCCATCCAGGTGAGGTGGCACCAAGCCTGCAGAGCTCCCAAGACCCCACAGTGATTCTCCTTGGGAAACCTTTCTCACCTCCACCAGCCGGCTGGATGTGCGTTCCCCCCGGGGTTTCAGACGGACAGGGATGGAGGTGGGGTGTCCCTGCACACAGCAGGGCTGGGTTTGGGCAGGTGTGGTGTGTCTGTGTGCTCGGAGTGCTGCTCTGCCTTCTTTAAACCCACGAGGTGACAGAAGTGCCTGCTGACCTGGAGGCCACGGCTCCGGCAGCACTCCCTTGAGCACAGCAAGGAAGAGGGGATGTTGACTTCAGGATCCTCCCTGATCAGGTGTGGGCAGAGATAATTCCTCCTCTGGTGCGTGGTGCTGCACTTGGAGGAGGGAGAGGAACAACCAGCTCCCCCAAAAACTTGCCCTGGGTGTGTATTTTTAACTTCCTGCTTGGTGTGGCAGTGGCAGATCTCGCAGTGTGTCTGCAGGCACTGCACTTTCTCAGAGGTGTTGTGTGCTGGCTGTACAACACATCCCGCATTTCTGCTGCTGGGTAAGGCCACGTTTGCTGGTGGTGTTCTGTGGGATTGCACTGTTTCTGTAACAAATGGGGAGAGCAGCCCTGCCCTCCCCGTGCCTTCATCCCTCTGATCCCGCTGGGCAAGCTGGATCCCGTCCCCAGTGCAGCATGTTTGGAGTGTGCTTGGCTTCCAAACTGGGAGCAGTAAATGAAATGATAACCTGCTGCTGGCACGGGGCAGCCCTGAGCTGATTGGATGATCTCCTGCTTTGATGGATCCCTGGCAAAGGCTCAGTGCCCTGACAGTGAAAAACACAACTCCGGGACTGCAGCAGGTAGTGGGGATGAATTTTAATGGGAATCTTTGAATAAAAGTTTTGTAGAAGATGAAGTAACTGCTGGTGCTCCTTCTGAAGGCACACAGGACTGTGCTGCTGCTTTGGGCTGCCAGAGCTTCCTTAACGTTTTCATGGTGTGCTGGTGGTGAACTGACCCAAGTGTTCCCTCTTCTGTATTTTGTATGTGCCTTAATTCAATTTGTGAAACTCCGTGTGTAATGACTGCTTTATCCACCTGTTTCTTGGTGCTTTGCACTGCAAGTTGTGATGTTTTTATGTGGGGAGGGTGCAATTAACAGCCCTGGGTGCCTGGCAGAGGAGGGTTCTTAGAGTAGTTCGAGTTAAAAGCTGAAATTTGTGAATTCCTGCCTCCTGGAAATATTCAGAGATTATTGCCACCACCAATTTTGATGACAGAAGTGCTCTTTTTACTTATCTGTTTGCATTTTAAATTGATTAATATTTCGTGCTTCAAGCAAAGGACCAGAATGGAAAAAAAAAATCAATTCTTTCCTCGTGTCTGTCACTCAGGTGCCATAAAACTAATTCTAGTTGCACTCTTATCATAAAAGGCAACTGGAGATGCTAGAGTTGCATTCTGAATAGGGATTCTGGCAGTGCATTTATTGGGTTAATAATACCTGTCACAAAAAGTCTTTCCCATCTGGGAGAGCCTTTGGAATTTCTTGACTTGGTGTTTGAGCGGGGACACCCCAATAATAATTTACACTTTCAAGCAACGAAATGCTTATTTTTAGTGAATGCCAAGGTTGAAACGGGCAATTTATTTAAAAAAAAAAGCTTTGTCCAGACAAACATGAGACTAAAGAGATGTTATAAATGCTACCCCAGCACATTTTTTGTTAGTGAAGCAGCAGCATGAGGAGTGTTTTGTTCCATCACACCAGCACTGGCTGCTCCCAGTCATGTGCTCGAGCATCTCTGTGTTGTCTCCAAGGCCAGAAACCCCCTTGTGCTTGAGAGAAGAACTGAATAGTTGTTTTCTTCAAAGCACAGCAGGAAAAGCCCCGTTTCATCCTGGTTCTGTGTCTCTGGATTTTTAGTTTTCCAAATGGACAGCCCTGCCTTCCTCAGCAATCCCTAAAAATGACAGCAAGTTCCTTCTCAAAACGTGTAAATAATGATAAAGGTGTGAGTTCTGTCTCTCACAGTGAGCAGATCTGAGGTAAAATATGGAGTTTGTGTCCAGCACTCTGGAATTTACTGTAGGAAAGTCAGGGGTGCTTTGCTTCAGTTTTCATCCTGTGAACACAGAGCTGGTTGAGCTCTGTCCTAGGAAAGACTCACTTCACTTGGACTTCAGGCTGGCATTTGTTGCTTCACTGCGAGCGTTTGAGGGGCAAAAATAATCCAGTGATTAATCTTTCAGGTTTGCTTTTTTTTTTTTTTTTTAATTTCAAAAATGTCTCTTTCTCAGTGCTTGATCTTTAAAGCAGAGTCTGTAAGTCGGACTAACTTGGGTGTCCCTGTGAGCCCTGCTCACCTACCCAGGGGAATTTCCCATCGTGGGTTTCCAGGATAATCCTCGTGTGAATACACAGGTATAAAACCTGGGATTATTCTGTCTTTCAGTGGAGTTTGGGGTTTATTTATCGTTGCTCGTGGAGAACCAACCTGACCAGCACCTCACATGGTTTGAAGTTAATGCTGTATAAAGTTATAAAGAGAAATAGTTGTCTTGGTTACTGGTGAAATTTGGTTTAATTTTTTAATGGGGAGCAGTTCAGTCTCGGAAGGAGTGGGTTCTTTCCCTCAAGTTTTTCGTCCTAGCAACACTGTATTCTCTGGAAATGTTGCATTAAATTTGGCAAAGCAAAACAGGTATTTGCTGTTAAATACTTACTCTTGCAGCAAGTTATTGTTGCAGTTGGAAGCAGGAAGTTTGAAGTTGTCATATTGGAGTGAGGTGTTTCCACAGGAACTGAAGTTACTGAAATCTTCCCGGAAAACTGAACTTGTGTCTGCAGTCCCAAATTTAAAAGTTTTGTACTTCTGTTTTGTGTGGCTTAATGATCTTAAAACTGGGATTCCAGCAGATGTGCCCTTAAACAGAAGGAAAAATAAGCTTAAAACCTTTGGGCAAAAGACTTCCATGTTTCCAGTGTTTTTAATGAGTTTGTGTTTGGCTGTGCTTGAGGTCTTTTTACTAAATGAGAAGCTCCTGAATGAATTGTTAGTTCTGTAGCTATGTGAAAATCAGAAGATAAAACACTGACCAAACTGTAGGAAATTACAACACAACCTTGAGAACACCCGACTAAAAATAGCCTGGAGCGCTGGGACTCAGGAGCTGAGCTCAGAAATGCAGAGTCATTAAGGCAGTTCTGGAGGGAGTGAAACTCCACGTGGGTTTGGACAGAACCTCGGGGACGGGGAAACCGAGTAAACCGTGTTTGTCATTGCTTTGTCTGGGATAAAACGCCGTTCCCTTAAATCGGAGTTGCAGCAACACAGAGTTACAAAAAAAACCATCTCGGTAGTGTCGGGTTCTAAATGACACGTTTAGGTGGAAAAATGTGGTGGATTTAATACGTGACCTCAGTGCTCCACTGCTCCTCCTCCAGCGCTGCTGGGGAAGCTCAGCTTAATAATGGAGCTGCCCTTTGTCTCTGGTGCAGGACAAATCTGGAAGCCCTTCAGAAGAAGCTGGAGGAGCTGGAGCTGGATGAGCAGCAGCGCAAGCGCCTCGAAGCCTTCCTCACCCAGAAACAGAAGGTTGGGGAGCTGAAGGACGATGACTTTGAGAAGATCAGCGAGCTGGGGGCAGGGAACGGCGGTGTGGTCTTCAAAGTGTCCCACAAGCCTTCTGGGCTCATCATGGCGAGAAAGGTGAGGGCCTCAAAAGCAGCTCGGGGCGTGGGGAGGAGGCTCTGAAATACAGGGGCTTCAGTTAGGGAAGCAAGGGGTGGTGACACACAGAAATGACTGTTTAAATGCCACCTTTCAGAGAATTCGGTGTGTTTCCGAAAGTAGGAAGGGCCGCACTTCTTCATCTTACCGAAATTTCCCAGTTTTTCGGGAATAGCGTCCCGTGTGTTAGTCATGAAAGGATGGGCGTTTATCCCTCTTCCCCCTCCTCTCCCCTCTCCCCCTGCTCTTCTCTCTTCCCTGGCGCAGAAGGCCTAAAAGAAGTTCCTGAGAGTTATAAATTAGGGAAAAGTGACAATGTTCTTGTATTCTGGGCAGTAAGTTTAGAGGAGTGGAAAAGCTATCAGCTGTCTTAAGAGCTTCCTTCCCAGGCTCACACCAGAAATGGGCCTCTGGATGACGCTGGAGAGAAAGAGACCTCGAAGAACTGGGAATGAGGGAATGCCCTGGAGTTCAGGGACATCTCCTGGGTGTAGCTCCATCCTGGGGTGCAGGTTTCTGTGCAGGGACTCGTCCTTGTGCTGGGAGCGTTTTTCAGTGCTTCAGTCTCATGCTTAACAACCTGCTCTGTGGGAGAGCTGAGAGTTTAATTCCTGTTGGCGACCGAAGTAGCTGGATGTTTTCATTCTCATTTGGTTTATGGGAGGAGCTTTCACTTCCCCTCAGTATCTCTGGGAACAAACTGCAGTGCAAAGGGTAGAGCACAGGTCACACTCATCCCTGGTCCCACTGTTATGCTGCACTGAGAACTTCCTTTTTTTTTAGAGAGAAATTAAAGATTTCAAGCATTTATTTTTAAGAAGGATACACTGCTGACTTTAAGAATAAACCACGCTCAGGACACATTTGGAAGAGAAGCAAAGAAAAAAGCCCAATTTTGAGGTGTGAGAATTACAAAATATCCAAGTCACTGAGGCTTTCTTGATCTAAATCAATTTAATTGATTTTTTCCCCCCCACCTACTGTGGGTTTAACAGGAAATTTTGCCCGAATTCATTAATATTTGATGGAACTGGTTGCTGAATTGCAGTCCTCTTTGATACATTAGCTAAAATTTTATTTTTGTAATGGCTCTTAATCTTTCATAAAAGAAACACACTTCTTGTATTGTGTGAGATGAACAGTCTGGTGGAACAAATTATTGGAGAGTTTTTAACTGAGGGATCATCCCATTCCTTCCACTAATGCTTTGCAAACACACCTGTACAGATATTTTTCAGCAGCTGCTTCTGGGTCCGTGCATCTTTGACACATTTCCTTAGGGAAATGTGCTGGAGCAGAAGAATTCCTGGTGGAGAAGTATTTTGTGAAAAGAAGGTGGAATTCCTGCATTTTTGTGGGTGCTGGGGTTACAGCTTTGCTGTCGTGGGTTGCAGTGCCAGTGAAAAAAATGAGGATGGGTGATTTTGGAGTTAAATTGTAGAGTAATTCCGGTTGGAAGGGGGCCTGTGGAGGTCCTGAAATGCAACCTGAGAGTCAGGGGGTGTTGAAAAGCTCGCTGAAGACCCTCGGGGAGGGCCCCGTGTGCCGGTAATAACCAGGAGCTGGTTGTTCCCCAGCTGATCCACCTGGAAATCAAGCCGGCCATCAGGAACCAGATCATCCGGGAGCTGCAGGTGCTGCACGAGTGCAACTCCCCCTACATCGTGGGCTTTTACGGGGCCTTCTACAGCGACGGGGAGATCTCCATCTGCATGGAGCACATGGTGAGCCCGGGGGCTTCATTAGAGCTTAATTAATGAGAGTGCTGGGGGGAAGTTCGTGTCTCCTTTCCGATAGAAGGTTGGGTGAGGTTTTGTATTGGCTCTTTTTGTAGGTGTCTTCCAGTGGTTGCCTCAGAGATGTGTCTGAGCTGGGTAATTAGCAGCCCATTAGTGCAAAAACCCTGAGTGCCAGAGTGTCACGGCACTGAGGGGACAGTGCTTGAGAGTTCTGTGCTTTGGGTTCACTCCGCAAAGCTGAGCTTGGGGTTTCTGGCATTTGTTTTACCTCCTTCTCCAGTCCCTGCTCACCTGTAGAAGTCGAAGCTGTACAAGTGCAGCCTCCCAAGGCTTCTCTTTTATCCGTGTTTTTCTATATATCAAAATATTTACCCAATCCTGCTACTTAATTACTCGTTCTGATTTGGGTTCAGGTTGGTTTTTTGTGCAGAATGGGCCAGACAACTTCTAGTTTTTTCCTTACTAAGATAAATCCACATTTTTCTCTTTTATTTTTTTTTTTTTAAATTCCACAGAAAACGCAAACACAGAGAGAGAACAGCGAACGAGCCCAGAAGGATCTTACACAACTTTTCGAATGCCAAAAAACCCCACATTTCTAACCGTGCTTCATTTTAATACAAAGTACACGTTCTTCTCGACATCTGTTTGCCTTTCTCCAGCCATATGGAGCCAAACATGAAAAGTAAATTCCCTGTAATTAAAGGACAGCCAGCTCTGTTGCCTCGCTTGCTCTGCAGAGCTTTTGAACGATAGGAAACACAACACATCTGCAGACCTTGTCCCCTTGGAAAAAAAAAAAAACAAACCAACCCCAAAACCTGTTTCTTTGGGGGAGTGGGGGCTGTGTTTTTGTGGGGAAGGTACATGTGATTGTTTTAATGCTTCTGTGGCCGCTCAGAATTTTTAGCAGGAATCGATGGTTGCTTAGGAACGAGCGCTCACGATCCAGTTCTGAGGCGTGCGAGAGCCAGGGGAAGGTGTGCACCCCCCAAAACGCACACCCCTGCGGGGGGCTGGGGGGAAACAGGCTCTCAAAACTGGGCAGAACGCTGAAAACCGGGAAAATGGGGTGTTAGAGCTCGCAGGGCACAGCTGCAGTCGGTCAAAGAGCGCGTGGACAAGGAGAGAGGTGGTGGTGGGGTGTGATCAGAGGGAGAAATAAAAAGGCCTAAAGACATCAATTCATTTCTCCGCGAGGAAACGAAGAGGAGTGATCGGTGTTTGCAGATCCCAGGGAATGATACATCTGACAGGGAGTGCGATGTTATCTGGCAGTAAACGTGTTTTCAACGTAAGGGAAGGCAGCGTGGAATGTGATGGTCGCAGGGCTGGATCGAAGTCAGGCCGGAGACAAGATTTTACACGCAGAACAGTTGATCACCAAGTTCTAAAATAGAAAAGTGGATTATTTCAATTGTAGTCTTCATTAAGCCATTAAGCTTCACGCACATCATTGGGTGGAAGTTTTTGGCCTCCTTTGGGGGAAAGGATGGGATGAAAATCTCCATTGTCTTTATTTTTTGCACGTACCTTTCAGTCGTTACCACTCAGAAATCTTTATTTTTAGCAGCGGGTTACAAAGCAGGAGTAGGGATGGGAACAAAAAGTTGGAGGTGGAACAGGCGTGGAACTTGAGTGTTTGATATTTTTAGGTACCTAAATTCAAGATCAGTGCCTGACTTTGCTCGGCAGCAGGGATTGAACAGGTGAAAGGAGTGGAGGCTGCTCCTCAAAGGCACTGAAGGTTCAATTGTGTTCAGCCTTGTCTGGTCCTCAGGGAGGGGGAAAAAGGTGGTTTTTTTTCTGTACAAAATCCTTGTTAACACACCAGTGTCTCAGCAGAGACAGCTGTCCAGAAATCCAGACTGCTTTTACAAGACATTTATATAGATGTTTCTTTCTGCTGGTGTATTTTTAATCAAGTGTGGAGTGTGTGGGTGTGTTTTTTTACAAAAATACACGATCAAATAAGTATTTATAAACTTCCCTTCTCATAGGAGTTTTAGCTTTCAGTCCTCTTCACATTCCAGTTTTTTTGCTTTACATGTTTTAATGGTGGTGAGAACCCCAAAGGATGGGAAAAGGCAGAAGGCAATTGCTTTCCCCAGCTGGGCTTTTATCTTGAGCACTGGGAGTTACCCAGTGCTGATCCAGACAGGAGGATGTTGTTTTAAATTTGAAAAATAGCTTTCTGATTTCTTCTTTGGTCGTGCAGCGTTCTCTGCTCTGGAGAGTCCAGACCTTCTGCACGAGCCCATTGTTGAGTCAGTTGCTAAAAATAAATAGCAATTTTTTCCCCCAGTTTTCCTTCTGCAAAGCTCTTGACAACAGTGGGATATGTATTTGCCTTTGCTGGGGGTGTGTGTGTGCAGTTTATTTAATCTGATAAACAAGGCCATCACTTACCACGGGACTTTTAAAACCGTTTATTCCAGCTTTGGTTCTTTCTGTGCCAGACCAAGCTGACAGAGTCGCCCCGGAGATGCAGAATAAGAGGCCAAGGGTGTCGGATCTCCTGATTTTCACGAAGAGAGCTCTGTCTTTTCCAGCGTCGTGATTTCTCATCCCCATAAGCAGGATGGCATAAAATCCTTCTCTCGTGGAGGGGGACAGAGCTCCAGGAATCTGTAGAATTCCTGCTGCTGGGTTTGGAGCTGTTGGCGGACAGAGAGCTCCAAACCACGGAAAGGCTGCGTGGAGGGGCATTGTGTGCAGTGTTTATTTGAGGGGATGTTGTTAGTGGCCAAATGTTTGTTTAAAATAAACAAGAAACTGGCTAATTCCTCCCGGGGAGTGATTTATCCGTGTCAGATGCGAACGGTGGGAAATCAAACGTGACGAGCTGCTTTTTCTGCACATCCTTAGGCTGTGGTCCTGTTTGAAGTGTTTGAGAGTCATTTAACTGAAGCTTGACTAGTCAAATATTTGTTCTCAGGATGGTGGCTCCTTGGATCAAGTGCTGAAAAAGGCTGGGAGGATTCCCGAGCAGATCCTGGGCAAAGTCAGCATTGCGGTGAGTGTGCCCGTCGGTCCAGGGCTGGAACGGGGGGCTCTCTTCTCACATCCACAGAGGCCCCTCCTCAGGATGAGGGACAGGGGAACATTCCCAGATTTTGCTTTCTTTTAAGCAGCTCCTTTGTGCCTGCCACTGGTTGGTAGCTCAGGGCATCGGGAAGGGGAACACGGGGTGTGCTTTGGGAACGATTCTCTTGGGTGTGCTTTGACTCTCTGCTTTTGGATCAGCTGATGCTGCTGGGTCAGAACTGAATTAACACTTCCTTAACAAATCTGGGATATTGCCTTTCCATATCTGTTCTGCAACAAGCTCTGTGTCTAAAACTTCCAGGAAGGGGTTGGTTGGCTGGTTTTCCAGTGTGAGCTGGAGGCACAAATTAAAACTCAGTGTTGATTTGCAGTGATTACATTTTGGGATTTCTGTTTAGTTGCATTCAATGGGAATTCTTATAGAGATGAAGCATACAATCAGCTCTTCTGCATCCTAAATTAAATTCTTGTATTTTATTTGTCTTTAGGTAATAAAAGGACTCACATATCTGAGAGAAAAGCATAAAATAATGCACAGAGGTGAGATAAAAGTTGACGTTGTAGCTTTTCTTGAATATATTTTTTTTTTACTCAAGATAAATTACATTTTTGTTTTGTGATTAGTTCTTTATAGTTCAATATGACTTTGGTTCAAGGGGTTTTCCTTGGGCAGTGTAAGGCAAACTTTTTGTTTTGAATCCAGATCTCTTGCCCTGACTGTTGTGTGTCTTCAACATCTCTCTTCCTGCAGTTTCACTGGGTTCATAATCTGTGCTTAAACCCCTGTTCCTGTGTTATTTGTCCCCTGTAAAAGGGGAGTGTTGCTTCTCCTGGGTCTTTAGTCACTTTAAAATCGATATATTGGATTATTTTCTGCTTATAGATGCCCTTTATTACAATCCAGCTCTTTCATTAGTCTGTTGGATGTTCCATTAAAGAAAAACGCCACTTGGGAAGGTAACAAATGAATTCTTGGTGCTGTGGGTGTCAGTGGAAGGCTGGAGATGGAGCAGTTCATGTTTGTGCTCATGTGTGCAGACCCACCAGCTGCTGGGGGAGGGTTGGACCATCTGAGATGGATCCTCGGAGTACAAAAATATCTTCAGCAGGCATGAATGTGTCTGGGTTTACGTTTGTTGCCCAGCCCAAAAGGAGCAATTAGCACTCCTGCCTTGTACAAGCTGTTGTGGGGGTCACCTTACACCGTGTGTGTAACATTTGAACACATTCCTGTTTGAAAAAACACCCCAAACAATCCGATATAGCTCTGGCCTGGAGCAAGGAGGCTGGAGGTGAAGATTTCTGATGGTAGCTGTAAAGTCATTTGTCTGTTCAGAGCGGGAGGGAGACTCCTGGGAAAGAGAGCATCTTATTTTAGGGAGTCCTGGCAGTTACTGCCGTGCCTTGTGGGTCTCACTCCAGCCACAGCAGGGCTTTCTTTCTGGGTTGGTTGCTGGGGGTTTTGGGGGCTTGTTTGGTTGTTCTTGCTCAGCAGAGGCAGCAATCATTATTTATTTGTTCCTAACCAGTTTTACAGTCTCTTAAGTCTGGTAAATCCAGAATGCAGCCCTCCTGCCCTTGTTGGAGTGCAGCTTAAGCTCTCAGTGCTTGCTCCATCAGAGGTTACACTCCATGGAGCAGCAGAAGTTCCCCTTCTGCACTGCTGTGACTGTGCTGAGTGTGCCCTGCAGTGTGAAATCCCATGGACACGTGGTGATTTTTGGGGTTTGCAGCTCAGTTTCCTGCCTCTGCTCTGTCCCCCAGCGTGTCTGTGCTCTGGGCTGCCCTTCCTGCAGTACTTGGAGCCCCCCCGTTTAAGTTATAGTGCAGGTGAAGCTTTTTCTGGCAGTTCCACTTTTCCAAACTGCCTGTTCCTTGAATCCCAGCTGAAAAGAAAAATAGTGCTGGCAAAAGCACTTTCCTCCTGCTCTGTGTCAGCATTATTTTGGTGACCCAGCTCTTATAATTGCAGGTTCCTGTGCTTGGCTTTCTCCAGCTCTGCCATAGCACCGCACTGACAGGGTGTGAACAGCATCTCACAGGGGCTGTTTGTTCTCACTCATCCACCCCGGGGGAAAAATGTGTGACTTGGTGGGCTTGGTGTAGTAAGATTTGTTGGGTTTGTGTTGTGGGGAGAGTGGGTGGCTTAAAAACGAGGAGACATCCCCGTGAAACAGGAGAACACAGGGCCAAAAAAGCTGTTCTTAAATCTAAAGAGAGCGAGGCTTGGGAGGGCTCGTTTTCAGGGGGGAACTCATCCCATTATTGTGGTGTGTGGTGTGTGGCAGTGCCAGCACGTTTGTAATGCTGAGCCTCAGCTGCTCCCACCGCAGGCGTGCCCTGGAGTAACCGTGAGGAAAAGTGTTCGCTGGGGGTTCAGGCAGCTCAAGGAAGGAGTTACTGGGGCATATTGGAGCAGGAATGGAAAATACAGTCCTTTTATAGAGTGTTAGTTCATCTGGAGTGCCCTGCTTTGTGTTCTGGTCCGTGAACAGACTTGGTAGAAATCACAAACCCTCCGGAAGCCAAACTGGTGGGACACAAAGAGGGGGAGAGTGGCTATGCTGGATATTTTCAGATCGTCTCCTGTTCTGTGAAACGAAGACATTTATGGGCCAGGCTGGAGCGAAACCCTCTCTGGAAATTCTCTTTTTGCACAGAAACTGCTTTGTGAGGCTTCTGAACCCCGGGGTAGGAGGTGCCACACAGCAGAGGGGTGTCAGGGGGTCAGTTCACAGTGTCCTCGTGAGATCCTGCCCTGGGACGTGGAAATCCATTGGAAGATCCCGGTCATGTGCTGGGATGTGTCCTCAGTGTCTCCCTGCTCAGTGACTGGCGCCCGGTGAGCTCTTGCCTGATGGTGTGATGATGCCCTTTCAGAGCTGGGTTTGTGCCCGTGGGGCAGAGCAGAGGGTACAAACCTCTTCCAAGAGACATCTCCAGACATTCTGGAAAGTTCTTTGTGTTAACTACCTCCCTTTGCAGTGCCAGGTATCCCTCCCTAGGAGGAATCCTCTAGAATTCTCTTCCTGGCTTGTCTGGGGTGATATATCAAATTTCTTTAATTTTCTTTAAAACTTAAATACTTACATAACACACTTTGTGTTCCTTTTGTCGTTTTTTAACAAGTCCCAGCACAGATTTTGCAGGATGCCTTGGCATTCCTTGTTCTTCTGGCAGTCCAAATCTCTGGTTTCCAGAGAAACTGCTCAAGCGCTCAGAGGATCCTTGGAATTAAAATAGCAGAGGTGCTACATTTAGGGGGGTGGGAAGGCAGCAGCCTCCCAAACATCACGCTGATCCCACTGCCTGAGGAGAGTGGAAATGCTCCAGGGAAGCGAAGCTTTGTGCAGAAATGCAGGGAGGAGACTCTTGGCTGGGCTGCTGGGACGGGGGCAGCGTGGCTTTGTCACTGAGGGTCAAAGTGAACTCATCACTGCTCCAGGTGGATTCTGAACCACCTAAAGGTGCTTAAAAATAGAATCTTGTTTGGGTCACTGGCAGGGGAGTGCTAATGATCTTTTTTTGTCATCTAATTATGAAGTATTAATGAACTCTGGAGATTAAAGGGAGGATTTGCCTCTTTGTTCTGAGCTGAACCCGTGGATGTGCACTGGGAAGCAGCACAAATCTGGGATTTGTCCAGGCTCTGCTGTGCTTCCAGAGTATTTTGAAAACACTTTCCACCTTGTTTTTGCACAGAGCTGTAGGTGCAGATTCCTGTGCAGCTGGGAATCTCTAAGCTCTGCTGCCTCCTTCCCTGCACCATCTGCTTGGGCTTTGTGTTCGTGTCTTTTCTTGTTTTTCCCTCCTGCTGGAATTCAACTGGAAGATGAGGCTCCTGGACTTGCTGCCCGTGCTGCAGCTGAGCTTGTGCATCCCCCAGATCATCACAGGACACATCCCAGTGTGCCTGCACAGCTTCGGTCCCCTGGGAAGGGAACGTCAGGGACCAGAAAATGGAGCTACGCTTTCCAAGAGTTCCGACTGTCCAAACTTTATGTTGTTCCTTAAAAGGAGGCTGGGGGGAGAAGCAGCTGAAATAGAGCTTTGTCCCCATTTCCAGTCCCCGTGGATGTTGTTCAGTGGGCAGAACCCCCTGCCTGGAGATCTCTCTCCAGTGGTGAGGAGTCACATTCGTGTCCCGTTCCCGGGGCCATCCCAGTGACACCCTGAAGGAAGGTCAGCTGAGCTGAAAGCTACTTGGGCAAGCAAAGGAAAACCTGCTGCACACTCTGGATTTCTGGGTCTGCTCGAAAGGGAGATTATGGTTCCCTTGCCTCAAAACAAATCCCTAATTCCTTTTTTTTCCCCTGCAGCACTGCTTTGCCACCGTGGGCTGTTGGTTGCCTGTTTTGATGATGTGTTGGTAATGACCAGCTAAGCAGTGAGATACGTTAAAAAACGTTCTTGCAGCTAGAAAAGAAACACCAAGCACTTGTTCCCTGTACCTCTGCGTGCACAAAGAGCTGTTATTAGTTGCTTGGCTACCAGTGACCCTTATTAAATTTCCATTTAGCAAGAAGTGATGAATTCAAAGTCGTGAGGGGGTTCTATTGCAGGGAAACCTCCAAGTACTTTAAATACACATTTTCAGTAGCAGGATAATTATTTTTTCAGAGCTTTTTTTGAAAAAAAACCAAACCTCAAAACCCCAAAACCAACCAAACAACCGACCATCACCACCCCAAGGGCAGAACACACTGCAGGGAGTGTTTTGCTGTAGGATGATTTGTGCTTATGTAGATATGAAGAGATGATAGTGTGGCTGCTGTAGTTCACTGACCTTTGTAAATTAAATATGTTAGGGCCTCCTTATTGATCATTTCCAGGCAAAAGAGCATCCTTCAGGAGGGGTTATGCTGGCATGCACTTATTTATCTCAGAGGAGATAATTCATCTGCAAAGGGGTTGCAGGTGCCCAGACCTAACACGTAAAAGCCAGGAAATGGGGTGAAATCCAAAAACTGATAACCTTTGTGTCAGTTCAGATAGTTTTGTTTATCTGCAGTTAGAGAGTCTGAGAGGGAACCAGATCTCTTCTCTGCTCATTCCCAGAGAAGGGACAGAATTGTGTCGTGGAAGGGAAACAAAGGGAGACACAGAATTCTCTCCTCTCATGTCACTTTTATTGTCAAATTCCCATTTTATCTCTTGTCAATATGAATCATCCATTTGTTGGTTTGTTTTGGTTTTTTTTTTCCCCAGATGTCAAACCCTCCAACATTTTGGTAAACTCCAGAGGTGAAATCAAGCTCTGTGACTTCGGTGTCAGTGGGCAGCTGATAGATTCCATGGCGAACTCCTTTGTTGGCACTCGCTCCTACATGTCAGTAAGTGCAGATTTTACAGCTTTTGAGTGTGTTGTGGTGGAGTTACCGAACTTCTGGAGGTCAAACAGGATCCCAACTGTTGCTGTGCCCGCTGCTGTTCCTAGTTCAGCACTTCCTGCATTCCAGGGGTATTCCAGTGTCACACCAGACTCCGTGTGCTGCAAGAAGAGCCGCGAGCTTGGAATGTTTATAACCCTCCAAGAGAGATGCAACTGTGTCTGCATTCCAGAGTCCAGTTGCTCAATGCATTTGGGCTTTGTGTAAGTGTGTCTCCAGAAAAGCCCAACGTTTGTGGGTTGTTTTCCCTGGGGAATGTGGTGCTCTTTGCACTCCAGCATTTTGCTGGGGTCCCCCGTGCAGGGGAAGCGCGGCCTGAGCAGTGCTGCTGGTGGGATTGCTCCCACGTGCCAGCAGAGGAATCCCGGCAGTTTCTGGTGTGGGCAAGGCCGGGGGGGCTCATCTGGGACCGTTCCCAGAGCGTTCTGTGTTCCTGGGGGTGAGGAACACCTTGGAACTGAGCTCTCTGCAGGGTGTGAGAGGCACAGCTGATGGAAATCCCAGCTCTGTTGTGTCACGCGCACCTCTCTCGGCACTCCAGGAGCTCGGGCAGTTGCTCAGAGATTTGTCTGCAGGGTTAAAACTGTGTGGGTTTGGACTTCAAGTTAAAGAGAGCAATATGCTGGCTCTGTCCAGCAGGGGACCTGCGTTTCAGCAGCAAAGACGGCATTGTCATGTTGTCATTTAACACCGGTGACATACTTGAAATCAAACTGTGCTTTGTGTTCTCCGTGTGTGTCTGGGGCTGCTGCTGCTGCTGAGCAAACCCCAATTTACAGCTCTGTTTCGTCCTGCTGGGTCTCCCTTTTCCTTTTAGTGGAAGGAATGAGAGCCAAGTGCTCTCTGCCCTCAGATTTCTTCAGTTTATTGTTTTTACAGGTGAGGTTCAGCTTTGCTCTCTGGCCTCACGTCACAGCCCAAGCCACGAGGGTGATTTTGCTTTCACAGTGTCTGAAGTGCCTTTTTTTTCAGCAGCTCCCTTTCCACATTTATGTACATATGGAATTGTTCCGTGCCAAACACCCTTTTCTGCCATCTGGAGGTGTGTTCAGTCAGCAGTGTTAGCTTGAGCAAATGGCTAGATTTGAATTGTTTTGTTTTTATAACCACTACTCTCCACGTTTCCTGCTTTTCCTCATCCACTCACTCCTTCCTTTCCACTGATGTTTTATGGAAACCTTTGGGTTTGGGCATCCCATCTGTTGTCCAGCTGTGTGGTTTATCCAGGGGACTTTGGAGCTGACAGAGTTGGGACACTGGAGAAAGCTCAGCTATAATCTGATTTAACAAATCTCTCACCTACCACGGCAGAGGGAAGAGACTTCACAGTAACGCTGCATTCCCACATTCTATGGGAGTAAGGCTCAAATTACAGATGGATTTTTCCAAAATGTGCATACAGTGGGACAAGAATCTGCACCATTTCCATAAAATATGAGTTTGGTTCTTAAGAAAGAGAACAGGAAAGCAAAGTGAACGTTTTCTTCGAGCAAAAATGGATCCAAGGGGGACTCAGAGCAGCCTCTCAGGGAAACCAGGGGAACCTTGAGCTGCCCATCCCAGTTTGCTTTCTTGCTGTTCAGTAGTCCCATCATCATTAATAGCTGCAACATTCAGATGTTGTGCCAGAGAAATAAACCAGCAGCATTAATTGCACGATTTCTGAACAGTCTCCAAGTTGCAGTGATGGTGTGTGAGGTTTGTGGGACTCCTGGACATCCAGATGGGAGATTTAAAAGAAAATATCAGTGAGTCGCTCATTGGAGCATGTCACACTAATAAGTTGGGGTTTCATCCTTGACTTTATGTATTTTGCTGCAGAATTCAGGTTTTAATTTCTTGTTTCAATGTTCTCTCTCCTCCCCCTCCCTTTTTCTTGCAGCCAGAGAGGCTGCAGGGCACTCACTACTCCGTGCAGTCGGATATCTGGAGCATGGGGCTGTCACTGGTAGAAATGGCTATTGGCAGGTACCCAATCCCCCCTCCGGACTCCAAGGAGCTGGAATTAATGTTTGGCTGCCCCGTGGAGGGGGATTCTCCCGTCACAGAGACCTCCCCCAGGCAAAGAGCACCGGGTCGACCGATGAGCTGTGAGTTTGATTCTGCCCTAAGGCCCTGCCCTGTTACCTGGAAGGGGGTTTTTAGCTGATGTTGGTCTGCACAGTGTGGCTTTAAACTTTGGAAAAACCAGGCTTGGGTTGGGCACCTGGCTCAGCCTCCTGTGAGGTGTCAGAGAATTGAGGAGCACAGATCCTTTAGGTCCTGGTGCTTGGGGACAGCCCAGCTATCCCGAGCCCAGTCTGCTCTGGTTCCTCTCCGGGATGCAGTGCTGATCCAGGGCGATGCCCAGGGGAGTTCGTGCTTTGGATCAGACCTAAAGCTGTATCTGCTTGTGGGAAACTGTTACCCAGTTGCTGTTGCACCTCTTTTTCCTGTAAACCTGCTGGGAGCTGTGTAACAGCAGTGCCTGACTTGGGCTCCCTGAAGTCCCCCCTACCATGCAAGGAGACTAAAACTGTGTTTCTCCATTCTCCAATTCCTTCTCAGCCTATGGACCAGACAGCAGACCCCCCATGGCAATCTTTGAACTTCTTGATTACATCGTCAACGAGGTAATTTCTGCACTTCCAAATTTGATCTCACACGACTGCAAAGTATTTTAAAGCATCCCAGAGTTTGAGGGGACGTGGGGTCGGTGCTGTTTAATTGGGTTTAGTCTTATGTTCAGCCAAAACCACAAAAATACCTTTCAAATAGCTCCGAGGCTTGTTAGAGACTGATATTTTAGGATTGATTGTGTGTTTCCAGTATTTCCACAAGTTCTGCCGAAGCTCACGTGACTGCACTGCTTGTGTTCTTCAAAAGAAAAGCCATGCTCGTGTCAGCTGTCCCTTGTGAGAGCTGGATGATAATTGTTCCAGGGGAGGGAATTAGTGCAAGGGTGTCCAACACGCCTATTTAAAAGGCACAGTTGGTGTCTGGGTCCCTGCACTGCTTGTGCTGCCGTCCATGGACTGACAAATTTTCCTGTACCTTGTCTGCTTGCACAGTCCTCTCACATCACAGAGCTGCTTTGCACGTTGTGTAACACTTTAATGTGCCAGCACCAGCTCCTGGAAGAGAGTGAGCTCTGAATTACTGGAGCTGCTGTGACCCTGCTCCTGGAGCATCCCTGAGGGCTCACTTTGAGCTGAAAAGCTGCAGTAGTTGAGAATTTGGCAAGATTATCTCCTGCCACCTCTGACTGAGTACAGTCAGACAGGAGCTGCTCCCTCCAACCCAGTCTGTGCACCTGAGAGCAGGTCACACCTCTGCTCTGCACGTACAACCCCCTGTAAGAGTCTGCAGGACCCACAGAAGGAAAACTTAACCCTGGCCCTGTAGCAGATGTCCTGGAGAACAAGGCAGTAACAGGCAGATTTCTGCAGTCCCTCTGCTTTATGTATCAGAATTCCTTTTGAATTCAGAGCCTGAACAACCTCATTCCCTGGAACAGAATATTTAGAGCCAAATGATTGTGGAACTAATGAGGTGCAGGACATTTCCCCCTCAGTAGTGTGGAGAAGGACACTGTGCCAGTTCCTGCCCTGAGCCTCAGCTCAGCCTGCCCACCCCACTGAGGGGTGTGTGTAGGGAAAATAAACCCACCCAAACCCAGCCCACACCTTAGAAACTGTCTCTGATTTATTGCTGAAACCCCCGAAGTCCTGCAGCTGGGAGGGATAACCCAAATCAGGCAGGGCTTCACAGCTCTGCTCAGACGTAGGACGTGGAGTTATGCTGAATGACTGCTGATTTTAAACACTCATTCATTTATTTATTTATCTATCCATAGCCACCTCCAAAACTGCCCAATGGTGTTTTTGGTTCTGAATTTCAAGATTTTGTTAACAAATGGTGAGTATTTTCCTCTCTGGGGGTCAGCCCTGCTGCCCTTCTGAATCAGTCCCCTGGCAATCCATGTCCCTGCTCCAGGCTGTGGCAAATGTGAAGTCACTGCAATTAGCACAGTCCTCCCGGTTGTGTTAATTTTTTCCCAAAGCTCATTTTACAGCTTGACAGCACAGAGAGAGCCCCAAAGCTGAGAGCTCTTCCCCTCTTTCCCCCTGAATTTGTGCTGCTCCGTGCACCTGAGATCAGCACTTTGTCAGCCCTCAGGGACTGATCCCAGCCCCTAAAAAGGATCATCGTTCTGGGGGTAATTGCACTCATCCTGCAGGGGCTGGGCCGTGGGGTGCAGGACCCTTGCAGGCTCCGGGTGTTTTCCTTTCCCAGTGTGTCCCAGCAGCCATTCCCCCATCCCTTCACCATTCCAGTGACACCAGCACTGAGCCAGGATATTCACTGCTAAGGGAGGCAGCTCCTTACGCTTTGAGAAGTTAGTTTATTTATGAGATATATGTGTTTCCAGTCTCCAAAAGGAAGGACAACAGTGCCACAGCCCTACCTGATGCTGAGCACGAAAAGACTTGGGTAAAAAACCTGGAGAATAAAAAGTGGTTCCTGTTGTTTTTGTTTAAATGGGGGTTTATCTCTCCAGCTTGGCTGTAGACACTCCTCCTGCCTCCACTGGAGAGGGTCACCACTGAGGGTTCCATCCCTAAATCTGTACCTGTGGAACCCACAGAAGGGAATTACAGCCCCAGATCTGTCTTTGGGGGTCACCACAATGCTTTTACCTGCAGTCACCGGAGCAAAACACGCCCAGCGTGGTACAACCCCAGCTCTGTTTTCAAAGGTAACCCTGTGTAACTTGTGCCACACTTTGTGTTTTCCCAGTTTAATCAAAAATCCTGCCGAGAGAGCCGACCTGAAGCAGCTGATGGTAAGTGAACGTTCTTTGTGTGAATCAAGACCCCCCTTCCCTGCAGGTTGGCCCCACATCAGGTCAGAGCACATGGCCTGGGGTGTGTTTGTGGCCCTTGAGATGAGTCTGAGGAGGAACAGCTTTTCTAATCCAGAGGTGAAGGGGCTGCAGGTTCCACGCACTCCTAGAACAGGGAGACTCAAGGAGACCAACACGGGTGGGGTTTGGAGTCTGCCTTTTGATAATCACAA
The DNA here is from genome assembly GCA_035584735.1 of Pseudotriccus pelzelni. Taxonomy (NCBI): domain Eukaryota; kingdom Metazoa; phylum Chordata; class Aves; order Passeriformes; family Tyrannidae; genus Pseudotriccus; species Pseudotriccus pelzelni. The sequence continues at coordinate 2,103,627 of JAWMRA010000016.1, read as the reverse complement.
TTAGTCTTATGACTTAGTGCTTATAAATCAATTATCAGAAGAGTTCTCTCTTGCATTTATTAGTCATTAATAAAGGATATAAATTATTTCTTTGAGGGTGACAAAAGAACGAAATTCCTCATAGTATATTAATAGTTAAATACATTTTTATCGTCTGTTATGAAACACAAAACTTCTCTCTCTTTTTGCCAGCTTTGTCTTGCAAAATCCGTAGAACCAGGCACAGACAAATCCTGCATTTCTTCATGTGGAGTGACCACATGAGCCTCAGTGAATCTTGTCACGGTTTTAAGTGCAGTGCCAGGATTTGAGCTGTGCTGCAGAGAATCAACTTCTCCCTGCCCCGTGGTGCAAAATGCAAACAGCCTCAGTTACAGAAAGCCTCTCAGAGCACAGGCAGACGTTTTCCAGGGTATTATCTCAAGTGGCTGAGTCACATCCTTATCATACAGAGTGGTGTGAGTGCTCTGCAGCAGGCTCTGCGTGGGCAGGATTGCTCGGGAAGAGTTTGCCATGTGCACGTTTCGTGTGCCGGTTGTTTGTCCTGCAGAAAAGGATTGCAGGAGGCTAGTTAGAGATGGATATTCCTCTGGAATACTTTGCCACGTGCTGGTTGTTTCTGTATCCTGCAGAAAAGGATCGCAGGAGGCTAGTCAGAGATGGATATTCCTCTGGAATACTTTGCCACGTGCTGGTTGTTTCTGTATCCTGCAGAAAAGCCCTCCTGTCACTCCCTGTGCTCGGCCAGGTTTCATTACATGGCTTGGCCACCGCGAGGGGAAATCGATGGGATTTCTTGTGTTTTGTGGGGTTGTTTTTGCGCAGAGCGAGTGCCTGACTAACCTGCTGTTCTCCTGTGCTCAGATCCACGCTTTCATTAAGAGATCTGAAGCAGAGGAGGTGGATTTTGCGGGGTGGCTTTGCTCCACCATCGGCCTTAACCAGCCCAGCACCCCCACACACGCCGCCGGAGTCTGAGCTGGGGCAGCAGCCCCTGGGCTGTCCCTGGGGACAGAGATGCTGCTCCAGTCCCATCCCCTCAGCTTGTACCTGTTCAAACATGTATTTCACCTCTTAAGGAAGAATGTCTTGATAGCATGTGCCAAATGGTTTTCAACTTTGTCATAAACTAATTGGTATCGTTTCGGGTCCCGTTCGTCCACTGCCCAAAACGTGAGCTGTGTGAGTTCAGTGCTTGCTGATTTTAGGTGATTATGGATATTCTTTCTTAACGAAAATAGCACTGGGGGAGGGGGTTTGCCCCCCCAGCTCGTTTGAACTTTCTCCAGACTCTTTGTAAATCGTTGGTACTTCAATCATGCTTTACCTGGTCTCCCCCTGCAGAACGGGATAGGGATGCTCCCAAACTGTCTGTCGAGCTTTGCTGCTGCCCAACTGTACCTGAAAGTTAGGCCTAAGGGTTCCAATTGTGCTCTTGTTCAGAGATCTCTCTTTCCAGGTGAAGAAGGCAAGAGCTCTGCATTTCTTGGAATGTACAGGGCAATATTCTAATTGTAGACTTGTTCATATTTCTATATTTATTTTTTTCGAACATATCATCCTCCTTGGGTTTAGTGATGTTTGTCTTTCTAATTGATTTTTAAGAGTTAGTTCTTGGAAATGTCCTATGGAATCAAGACAATGATCCAAGCACTTTGCTTTCTTTTAACCTAAAGATTCATGACAACTGTGTTTAGTGTCTAAAATGTATGAAGATCCTCTATTGTTTTATTCTCTCAGATGTTTAGCAATGGATTCTCTTAATAAATATATTATCAAGTAACTGCTTGAAGCTTTCTTTTAAGACTCAAAAACAACTTCACCAAGGCTTTAATCTGCTCGCTACACTTCATAGTGATCTCCTGACCAGGAAATGCCTGAAATTCTTTCCCAAAAGGACTCCCCAGCAGCCTGGACATGAACTTCCACATGGCCAGCAGTATTGAGTATCAAAGGGATAGAAAATCCCTCAGCCCAGCAGAGCAGGAAGTGACTCATTGACACATCCAAGGTCCCTCCAGCGTGTCCTGGCTGGAATGGGGCTGTTGGAGCAGTGACAGCCGGGCTGTGTGTAAATTAAACCCTTCCCCGAGCTCTGCACGTGGGTGACACACAGAACTCCACGGGGCCCCTGCTGCTGTTTGGGAACAGAAATGTGCAGATCTTTAGGGATTTAACTCCAACTTCACATTTCCCCCCCCCCCAGCCCCCCAAACCAGCAATAATTTGGACACTGCAGGCACAGGTGTATGGAAGGACAGCAGGGGAAGAGCTTTATTGCAACATGCAACAGAACTGGTCTGCTCAAACCCAAAAAGCAAGCAAGGGGCTTGTTCACAAAAGGCATCAGGAATTATATCCATGGAAACTACTCTGCACCATGCTGGGCACAAATAACACTTCTCAACAGTCCCAATCACCCTTCGGAGCAGAAATGTGCCGAGAAAGGCCAGGCTGGCCACTGAGCTCCTCCCACACCAGCTCTCCTCACACAGACCTGCAGGGTCCGTGACATTTTCAGCTCAGACTTTTGGGGGGTTTTTACCAGTCAGTCTTGGGAAAGCTTTGCTAAATCTTCTGCACTCCTTCAGACATCCAGGATCCTCAAAACCCAGTTTGCCTGGCACAGGATGAAGCTGCATTTACATCCCAACGTTCAGTTTCTATTGGTACAAACCAAATAAAAGCCAAACCAAGACAATCTCTCGTTGAACAGGGGCAGGAACTCACTGGAGGCTGAATGGTGTGTTCTGCCCACACTCAGGATTCCAGACCCTTCTCCAGGTACAGCAATTGTGGAGGAGACTTCACATCACCTTCCACTTATAAGTAAGCTCTTAAACTCCCCCTTGAAGGTCACAGGAAAGCAGGTGGAACTGCCCTGATTTATGAGGTTACCGTGAGAGAAAAAGTAAGTAACACCAATTTTAAATTCCTTGATACAAGCACCAATTTCTACTGTACAATTTGTGGACAAATAAAAGGCTCCTTGGCTGCTACTCTGAAGAGCAGGAAAGCAGAAAGAACTTCCCTGGACAGACTGACAGTAGTGAAGAGCACCAGTGGGGACGGAGGGACCTCAGTGCTGCGCTCACAATGTGGTTGGTGGCACTGGGAGTAACTCCAGTTTTCCATGGAGCTGAAAATATGGCAGCTGAAAGCTGGAGCCAACCCTGGACACATCTGATCTCACCATGTACCTAAAATTCCCAGTTCAGGCAAGTGAGGTTGTAATATAATCATTAGCTGAGCACCTGATTGTGTTTGTCAGCATCAGGAAGGGAGAGCAGGTGAGTTATTGCTTTTAGTGCCCACAGTTCAATTAGTCTGGCTGATTAATTACCTCTCCCTTCCACATCCAAGGACGTTGTAAAAGCTACATTAGGTTTGCAGTGTGGAATGGGTTGTGCTACATATTGGTGCAGCAGACCTTCATTCTTTTCACATCTGAGTCGAGATGTGCCCAGCCTGTGACATTTGAGTGCCCAGTGTCACTGCCCTGGACTCTGCCTCACGCATCACATGGTTCACATCCACACACAGCACAACATGGAAATCACCTGGTGAAATTTTAAATGAATGCAGAAGAAATTCCTGAGTCTGTATCAAAAACCATCTCTGATTCCACCCCCCCCTCCTCAAGAATCGGATTCTTCCTCCTCTTCCTCCTCCTCCTGATGGCCCTGAAGGCTGAGGTGTAGCTCAGTTTGATTGATGGCAGCCTCGTTGTCCATCTGCCCGAGAGTCTGGCACAAGAAAAGAGCTGATTATCAGACCCCAAATCGCTTCTCAAATCAGCATTTAGGCTGTGCAGCCCCCCTGTTAATGAGAGCTCTCAGAGCTGCTGGCTCAGAGCCCTTCCCAGCCACGAGCACTTGGTCACGGAGGAGTTTCACCTGGTCCAGGCTGAGCGTGGATTTAGTGAGAAGCTCAGAGGGAATCTGTGCCCCCATCCCACCCTCAGCGGCTACACCAGTGTCACAGCTCAGGGCATCAGACATCGTTAATAAACAGTGAACTCAACCTACACCGAAGTGGTGCTTCCCAACCCCCTGGAAACGGGGATGGGAAAAGGCAGAACCCTTGAAAGACAAACCAGCACCAGACCAGGCACTTCACAGCTGAGCTCTGCAGTGTCAACACGAGGAACGTGAGACCCCCCCGGGCCGCGGCCCTGGTCGTGCTGACCCCACAGCCTGGGGACGGCCGGGCCCTCCCCAGCCCAGGCACGACCCCCTCACCTGCTGAGCGTCCCCTGCGAGGGCCGAGGAGGGGACAGGGACGTTCTCCTCGCTGGACCGGATCATGGACTGCAGCGCCAGCTCCTCCACCTGGGAACAGGGAGCAGCGCAACCCTGAGCACCGCCCGCATCCCGTTAAAGCGTTCAACGCGCAAACCCAGCAGCCACCACGGGGGATTTCACTCTCCACAACATTTTCGGCTCAGACTCTTGGGGTTTTTTACCTGCCAGTCTCGGAAAAGCTTTGTTTCCTTCCGCACTGCCGTTCTAAGATCCTTCATTACCGTGCCCAGGATTCTCAAAACCCAGTGAGTCTTTAGTTCAGCTACATCACCCTATCCCCTCTCTGTGCAACATCCAAGAAGGCAAATCATACACTCGCAATTCCATTTACGTATCCAACACGCACCCATAATCCCATTTACCCCTTAGAGATGCACCCTACATACCACGCGTGTACCGCACACCTCGGAGGTAAACGTGAGCGTATCCCCTCGGCTCCCCCTTTCACCTGGCGCCCTGCGGGGATTGATTTACCGGTGCCCTTTCACGCGGCCTGACCGGCGCAGGGACCGTCCTGCCGCTCCTTCCCGGCCCGGGGCGGGCAGAGCAGGCCCGCGCACCTCGGGGCGGGGCGGGCCGGGCCCCGCCGCTCCCATCCCGCTCCCGGTCCCCGTTCCCGCGGTCCCCGCGCACCCGCAGCCTGCGGAGCTGGTCGTGCAGCGCCGCCTTCACCCGCAGCAGCGTCTCCTCCTCCCTGCGCAGCTCCTGCAGCCGCCTCAGCATCGTCCGCCCGCGCCGCCCCCCGCGCCGGGCCGGGCCGGGCCGGGCCCCACAGCGCCCCCGCCGCACGGGAGGAGCCACCGCAGCCACAGCCCCGCTGCCCCCGCGCGGCCGCCGCCGGGCACGGCACGGACCGGGCACGGCACGGACCGGGCCCGGCACGGCCCGGGCACGGCACGGACCGGGCACGGCACGGACC
>JAWMRA010000016.1:2072333-2098304 GCA_035584735.1 Pseudotriccus pelzelni | reverse complement strand
GACCGGGCACGGCACGGACCGGGCACGGCACGGACCGGGCACGGCACGGACCGGGCACGGCACGGACCGGGCACGGCCCACCGCCCTCTCCTCTTTTTTCCCCCCCCTCTTGCTCAGACACCCACAACCGACACCGTTTTCTCTGTTCCAACTGCTTTTATTAGTTGCCAGCCCCCGGGCACGGCCCCTGCAGGGCCCCAGGGCAGCCCCGCTGTGCTCACGCTTCGGCCTTGGCCTTGCCCGCGGGCTTGGCCGCCTTCGGTCTCTTGGCTGCAGGCTCTGCCTTGGGCGCAGGCGGGGCCTTGGCTGCCAGCTTGGCCTTGGCCTTGGCTTTCTTCTCTTCCTTGAGTTTGTGCTGCAAAGGACAGAGAGATGGTCAGTGTGACACCCGAAGCACCAACCCAGGTGTGCCTGTCCTGCTCCCCCCTCGCTCACGTTCTGGGCGTGCCGCAGGATGGTGTTGCGGCGCATGGTCTTGGCATAGGGGTTCAACTTGATCATGATCCTCAGGTTCTTCAGCGGGTTCTTCTTCAGGACCCTGCGCTGAATCTTCTTCCTGAAAAGCACAGACACAGAGTGTCACCTCATCTTGCAGTGGCAGCTCTGATAAATTCTCCCTGAAATTTGGGCAGCTTAAATTTCTGGTGTTTATACCCAGAAATGAAGAAATCCCAGCCCTACAACAGCCCAGCGCAGAGATTTCTGACCCCACAACAAGACCTCATGTTTAGCAGTGACTAGGGAGACCACACATCACATTCATTAGACAAAACCACTTACTTTGGAGCACGCAGGGCCTTCTGGATTTCTTGGCTTCTCATGATTCTTCCAATATCTGTATTGGTCATCTTGTGCATTGGCAGGCTGCGAAACAAGCATTCCGAGTGTGAGTGGGTGAGAAAACCACGGCTGATTCACGGAGAACAGGCACTCAGGTAGAAGTCCCGGTGTCCCTTTTCCCCCCACCCCCTGGGCTGCTCTCCCAGCCTGTGTGAGGGGCTGCACTCACTTGTAGTCGCTCTTGAGCGTGGCCGCCTTGCGCCAGGTGCCGTACAGGTCGTCGAGCTTGCGGAACGCGCTCTCCGTCCAGATGCAGAACCGCCCCACGTGGCCCCCAGGAGCGAGTCGCAGCAGGTTCAGCTTGTTCACGTTCAGGAGAGTAATTCCTGCAGCAAACCAGGCAGAGAAATCCCTTTAATTTGTAATTAAACCAAGGAGGACACAGAAACATTTGTTACAAACACCTTCACTATCACCAGAACAGGTTGTTACAAAGAGCGTTATCAGCCACTGCAGCGGGTCAGAACTTCCACTCAGTCATGTGGTTCAGAAACACGGACCAATGAAGTGGAATCTCATCATTCCAGGCAGGCTCCTGCCAGAAGAGCGGGCGTGTCCCCCAGTTACCTGGGATGTTCCGGAAGGCCCTGATGATGCCGTTGTCCTCGTTGTAGATGATGCAGGGCCCCCTGCGCTGGATGCGCCGGCGGTTCCTCATCTTGCCCTTCCCGGCCCTCATGCGCTGGGAGGCATAAACCTGGCACAGGGGGAAACCTGTGAGCATCCCAACAGCCCAAATCCCACCAGGCACACCCCACCCCCCAGACCGCTTCAGTCAGAACGTCACCATCGTCACTGCATTATCTGCAACACGGACCAGTGAGGAGCTCATCACTCTTTGGGGTCGAAACACAACTATTTGGGAATTCCCTCTGTAGGGCTGAGTCACCTGCTCTTGGAAACACACCTTACCCACTCACCTTTTTGATGTCATTCCAAGCTTTAAGCTTCTTAAGGAGCAGAACAGCTTCCTTGGTTTTCTTGTAACCCTCCACTTTGTCCTCAACAACGAGAGGAAGTTCTGGGATCTCCTCAATGCGGTGACCTGACAAGAGATTGCGTTACCGCTGATCTTGGCTGGACCCATGTGTGAAAGTCACTGCCTTGTGTATTCACAAATGATACAACACGATAAACTGGAAATTAAATTATTCATTCAGCACTGGTCTGGTGGCCTGGAACAGAAAGGGTTCATCCAGGGAGTAACACTGTGATCCCCCCAAAGTCGGAGCTGCTCAACTCCAGGCACCAATCAGAACTTCCACTCAGTCATGTGGTTCAGAAACACGGACCAATGAAGTGGAATCTCATCATTTCAGCAAAACAAATCCTGGTTATTATTAGGAGAAATTTATTCCTAGTACATTAACGTACTTGATTCTGACCTAAGATGTTTAACATATTTTTAAGCTTGATCTCTGTTTGGAGGTGCAACTGAGCTCTGCTGTTAAATGAAATTACTGAATTAATATTCAGGCACAGGAACCACAGCAGTGAAGTTTCAGTGAGTCTCACAGGTCTGTCTCAGACAGGACTTGCTGCACCTGAGTATTAAGCAAACCTTTGCTTCCATGCACAGAAAGCCAACGGCACTGCCGTGCGGTGCAAAACTCCTCTGGAGTCATCACACAGTACCCAATGCTGGCTCAGGCAAACATTCCCAGAGACAGAATTCCCACCTTTGGACATGACCAGAGCTGGCAGGGCAGATGCAGCCAGGGCAGAGCAGATGGCATACCGCTTCTGTGTGATGTTCACTCTGCGGTGCCAGCGCCGCCAGGTCTTGGTGGGAGCGAACATGCGGCCGCCTCGGCACATCTGACGTGGAGTTAAGAACAACCCTTTGGAATATTCTCTTCCCAGAGTGACTCTTTAGTGCTTGCTCAGCGTTAGTGGGTCGTCAGCCACCTGTGACAGGACACTGACAGCAGGCAACTGTCCCTGAGCACAGAGTAAGACGCAAATTACGACATCACGGCAAGCCAGGATGTATCAGGCGGTTCAGGAGGTGCAGAGGGAACCACTGGAGCATCCCCGTTCACTTTTAAACACTTAGAAATAACTTTTCAGCTGGCTGAGTTCGGTGCCCCTGCTGGAAGCACAGCCATGGAAGGATACATTGCCAAAGGCCCCCTGGCCGGAGCGGTGAGTGCCACCCCCTCGAACACGAGGGATGCGAGCGACGGCCCTGCCGGTACCCCAGGACTCGGCGCTGGTCTGGTGACCTGCAAGAGAGACAGCGTCATTCACAGGCACAACAGCGACCCTCCCAAAGCCAGGGGGCTGCTCAACTCCAGGCACCAATCAGAACTTCCACACAATCACATGGTTCAGAAACACGGACCAACGAAGTGGAACCTCATCATTTCAGCAGAACAACCTGGATCAGATAAGCTCATTCTTAGCATATTAATATACTTGCCAGTGATCTGAGATGTTTAACACACTCATTTTTAAAGCTCGGTCCTCCGTTTGGAGGTTTAACTTAGGAATACCAGGCAGTGGAAGGATTTCAGGAAAATTTATTCCAGGGTTGAGAACACCAGGCTTAACAAAGAAAATTTTAATGGTTCTTTGAACACCAGGCCTGAGAAAGACCTGCCCCTCTGCTCCTCCTTGGGCTTTATCATCTCATAACTTAAAATAATGTTAATAATCAGAACAGCCACCGTGCTTTCTACACAGATTCCCACTAAAAGTGCTTCTCTAATTCCAATTCCCAGCTGTTAGACAGCAGATCAATTATTATCAGGTCAGAACCACCTCGTGGTGAGTGTGTGTGTGTGTGGAGGAGGAAGGGATGGGTTGAGCTTCACGGAGGTGGAGTGGCACCATACCCCCAGGGGAGCCCCAGGAGCCACATGGGACAGCCCTAAATCATTAAAGAAATCCCATGGGAACAAGCCCGTGGCTGCTTTTCTTGAGGTATTAAAGACCCCAAACCTACATATTACAGTCAGACTCCTGGCCAAGCCAGCGAGCCAGCAGCTCCCGGGGATGAGGCACCCCCGGCAGGCCTCGTGGCCGCCCTGGCGGTGCCGGTACCTGCGAGCTCGCTGACGGCGTAGGGCTGCCGGTTGTTCTTGCGCAGGTTGGTGTGCACGAAGTTCACCACGTCGGGGCGGATCGGGGCCTTGAACACGGCGGGAAGGGTCACGTTCTTCCCCGAGGCCTCCCCCTTCTCCGAGTACACCGAGATCAGCGGCCGAGCACAAGCCTGGGGAGAGGGAGCTCTTAGCACAGGGACAGGCGATTCCTGAATTCCCAGCCTGCCAAGGACTCGATATTGCTCAGAACTTGGGAGTCGTCACCCGGCAGCGCCAGCGCACTGACAGCAGGCAACTGTCACTGAGCGCTGGGTAGGACGCAAATTACGTCATCACAGCAATATTCCCTCTGCACTTGGCAGTGGGAAACTCCACAGCCAGAAACTACACCCGAGGTTTCCAAGGAATTTGGGCAGAATCACTCTAGCACTGAATCTCAGCACTCTTTGATAAACGCCTTCTAAGCTACTTCCCACCTGCTGTTAAAAAGCCCATGGAAAACCCCTGTGTGATATTTTATTAATATTAGCATTATTTAGGTTTCAAACTTCATGGATTTCCAAGGAATTTAGGCAGAATTACTCTAGGACTGAATCTCTGCGCTCTTTAATAAACACTGTCTTAACTCCTTCTCTGAACTATTTCCCACCTGCTGTTAAAAACCCCATGGACAACCCACCTCTGTTTGTTTGGATAAATATTTACTTAGGTAATTAATTTATGAATATTAGCATTATTTAGGTTTGAAATTTAACGGATTTCCAAGGAATTTGGGCAGAATCACTCTAGGACTGAATCTGTGCACTCTTTAACAAACACCTTCCAAACTACTTCGCATCTGCTGTTAAAAAAACATGGAAAACCAACCTCTGTTTATTTAGATAAATGCTTATTTAGATAGTTCATTTATTAGCATTATTTAGATTATGCTTAACAGCTGAAATGCTGTAACCAACTTCTCCCACACAATTCAGACACAATGACTCCAGGCCATCAAACAGTCAGAATGAGTTTTTTGTGAAGTTTGGGCCCCCTGAAAAAAAATCCTGGTGTTTTAAAGTTTGCAAGGTGAAGATTTAAACTGCCCTCAGCACCAGCTGACTGAAAAAGAGGCTGAGAGGATGCCCCAAAAATAGTTTGCCAGTGTGAACGGCACCCTTTAAAAAATAATCTTTTAGCGTTATACTGTATTATTCCTTCCCTTTCCCATCCCAAATTCGTTTTGGAGGTATTAAAAGTGCTAAAACCGTCAAAATGAACCAGCTCGTGGCGATGGAAGCAACGCTCCGGCCCTGCCGTGGGTGCAGAGAGCCCAACACAAGCAGCAAACCTGACCGTGGTGAGGCGACCAGAGCACAGCCTCAACTTTTACTGGCAGGAAAAGCTGTTCATCTGCAACCTGGTTCCAGACCAGGCTCCCCTAACGCCTGTTTCGCAATCAAATAAATTAGAAAAGGTTAAAAAAAAAAAAACAAACAAAACCCACACAAATGGGGCGTTTAGAGAAGACTTTCTTTAGAGAGTTCTTTTTCATTCCACGTGGGCCCAAACGCTCCCGTGGGGCTTGTTTTGCTTTAGATTAATACGCGAGGTAACCAAAAGGCCCTGCCAGGTGGCGATGGGGGCCCAAACCCCGCTCTGCCCCAAGAAGGGGGGACTCTGGCCTAGCCCGGCCCGGCCCGGTCCCTCACGGTCCCCACGCGGCCGCTGACGGGTCCAAAATGGCGGCCGCGCTCCCCACGCCGCCAGCGCGGCCCGAGCGCTGCCCGCGGCGCGGCCCTGCCCGCCGGGCCCGGCTCTCCCGGCCCAGCCCCGCTGCCACCCCAGCTCTCCCTGGCCTCCCCCCCGCGCTCCCCGCTGCCGGCTGCCCCGGCCCGGCGCTCCCTCACCATGGCGGCGGTGCCGGAGCTGCTCGCGGCCGTCTGCGCCGCGCCCCGCCCGGAAAAGGAAGGACGCCTCACCCTCCCGTACTTATAGTTCGTGTCCCTCCGCGCCGTGCGCGCCGCTTCCGCCGCGCCGGCCGGTCGACTCCCGACCCAGCCCCAACCCCAACCGGGTTCCCGTCCATCCCCCGGTCTCTTCGACCCCCGCCGCGTCTCTCGGTGCCCTCCCGAGCCCTCCGGCCGCCTCTGTCCCTCTCTGTTTCCCCCCAAAGCGAGGGATTCTTTTCCGGCGGAGGGATCCGGCGTGGCGCCTCGCCCTCCCCTCACAGCGCTCCAGTGGCTGCGGCGCGCGGGCCCTTCGGTTGTGGCGGCGATGGCGGAGCGGCGGCGCGGGGCGGGCAGCGCGCTGGGCCGGCTCCTGCGGCGGTGGGACCGCGGTCATTCCCGGGGATATTCCCGGGGATATTCCCGGGATGGGCCGGCTCCTGCGGCGGTGGGACCGGGGCCGTTCCCGGGGCCGTTCCCGGGGCTATTCCCGGGGTTGTGCGGGCTCCCGCTCCAGTGGGGATCTGGGACATCCCGGGGCTATTCGGGCTCCTGCTCCCGTGGGGATCGGGGCTGTTCCAGGGGCTGTTCCCGGGGCTGTGCGGGCTCCTGTTCCCGTGGGGAACAGCTCCGCGCTGAGGGATTTGTGTCCCCGGCGGAGCCGCCGGTTGTGCTGAGGTTTAGTGAGCGTGGGTAATTGGCTGTTTAACTGGGAATGCTGAGGGGAAAAGGTCATGGAAGTCAATGTTTTCTTTCAGAATATACAAAGAGGGAAGGGAGAGTATCCCTGAACATCCATATCTCTACGAGGTAAAGTCATGGAATGCTTGTTTTAATAGCTGCGTTGATCTCGGGATTTTTGTAAGTTTGATAATAGTTCGAAAATAAAATCAGGTGGTTATTTAAATATGTAGTAATATAAAAAAGCAGACCAGATATAAAGAATCAGTCAATGCTTCTCTGTACGGGGAAGCTTAAGCAAAAATTGATATTCCTTCATTCTTGAGACAGAACTAATTTTTGTAATGTCTCCAAACAGCGTTTAGAGCTCTCGTGAGACATTCAGAGAAGCAACTGATTGGTGTTGAATGTTACTTTAAATGAGTATTCTCCATCTCAGGGATGTCTGGTGGCAGCAGTTGATATTTCAATGTTCCCCCACAGTTCAGATTCTCTGAAGTTTTGTTCATAGAACCAAATTTCAGTCTCTCTTAGAATCAGCTTGTTGGAATTTAGATTTTCTATGATTAGTTGAAAGTCGTTGCGTTTTCACAGTTGAGTTAATTCCACCCCAAAGACCGGGATTCTTAAATGGATGCGGTAGGGTTGGAAAACAGGCCGTGGAATTAGTTAATTTTGCCATTTCTGGCACAAAAAGTTGCTGGAATGCAGCATTCCTATGTAGCATATCAAAAAGTTTTAATTATTATTTTCCAGACTGATGTGGAGATCTGCTTGGTTGGTGGCAGTTGCAAAAGTCCCGTTGAAAGATTTTGGAGTGGGAGCAGCCCAGTGTATATTTTGCAGAGAGCAGTAAGTTTGTGTCAGCTGTTGACTTTTTAAAACGTAATCCAGGCTTTTGAATTCCCCTCAAATATTTGCACACACTTTGCAGTTTCTAATCTACCTGCACGTTTCTCTTAAAGACACACAATGAAGAAAGTGACTCAATGGAAGAATCAAAAGCAGATGAAGCTCTTTCTCCCTCTGAACTTTTGCCAAAGGAGAGTCCTGGACCAGCAGCTCTTTCTGTGGGAAGAGCAAAGTAAGTCTCAAAGGTTCCCCTGCCCTGTTGATGTAGTTTTCTTTTGCAGCTTTTGCCCCTCTTCCCAATATTCAGAACCTTTCAGTCCCCAAAATAAAATTGCTCATTAGTTTATGAGGAGATTTTACCATTTTCCATCCTGCAAAGTTGTCTCCTGGTTAAAAGTTTTTAACAAAGCAGCTCAAATCAAGGTATTGGAAAAGCAGTTGTGAGCTGTGCCACCGTGGGATTCACTGGGTGTAGCAGACCGAAAAAAGCTTCCTAAGACTTCAGCGTTTGGGGTTTTTTTGCTAAAGCTTCTGTTAAAAAAAGCTTAAAAATCTGATTGGGGTCTTTGGTGTTATTAAAATACCAAGTCACGGTAGCGAAATGGGATTTACCCGATCAATAGATTTTAATGAGCTTAAGGTGTACAATTCAATATGATTTTAGATTATCCAGTCTAACTTAATATATTAATTATATTTTGAAGGATGATACCTTAGACTTCTTCTTTTGGGACTTTATTGTGCTACCTCTAAAAAGAGGGTTATAATCCTGCATTCTTGTTGTAGGATGATTTGAGTCTGCTAACAAAGCATGATAGAGATGAGTCAAGTTTTAATAAGGGATAGATTTAGGATATAATTTTCCTCCTGTTCCCATTTGTAGGCAGTTGGTTTCCTTATATGCAATGGTGCAAAATCCAAACGTGACCCACTTGGGGATGAGTGACCTGGTGGTGCTTCCTGCCCTCTGGATCAGGTGTGATGGTTCTGACCCTGAACACACCTTTTGGGTTGGAGCTGAGCCTCTCGGAGCTGGGCAGAAAATCACAGGCATCAACATTTACACGGTGTCATGTGAGGGTAAGCTTTTACTTTGCACATAAAATTAAATAAGCAAGGCTTAAAAGTGCTGGAATTCTGACGTGACAAGGCTGTCTTTCCTCTTTGTGTGATGTTGGCTTGGGAACGCGCTATATTCCTGGTTTTAAAAACCCATATATTTTAAAAACCCTATATTCCTGGTTTTAAAAAACAAAAGGGATTAAAAAAGGAGAGAAAAGATGTTTTTAACCAGTGCTGTGTGGGGAAAATAGCCTTTTAATAGAATTAATGCAGCTGTGCCTGTGCAGTCTGACTCACACTAAACACTTCTGTGTTCACACCAGTTCTTATCAACAGGACAAATGCAAAGAGAATCCCTGTTTTCTAAAGGATATCAGGAATCATTCCTAGCCAGATGGAGTATTTGAGAATGAATTTTAAGTGTCAGATTTGAGTTGTGTCAAATGGGTTTTTTGATTCTCACTTTTTTTCCTCTCCTAGGTCCTACAGCTGATAAAAGCTGTTTTGCAAACCTGGAAGAGCTCAAAATGGAACATAAAAGAAGACATCATTCGTGTGTTGTAGGTTTTTACACTCTGTCACGGCTTCAATTTCAGTTTAAAACCTCTTATTTTGGGATTTATGATGCTGGTTTGGAGAAGCTTTATAGATTCTGTATAATAAATGATTCTGTGGTACAGCAGTCTGTGCTGAGGCAACATTTGTAATGCGTTTGTCTGATATTAACTCTAGTTTGTGTATTTGTGAAGTGCTTTTAAAATGGCTTTGCCTGCAGCCAAACCAATCAATGCTGTGGTGGTTTTGTTGTTTTTATTTTAAAATCTGTTCATTCTCAGGTGACAACAAAAGGATTTGCTCGGTATGAACTGATCCAAGTTGCTGCAATAGAGGACACCATTGCAGAATCTGGAAGCAATATCTCTGTTGATATTACATGGAATATTGTTGATAAGATCCTGGAGACTCCCCCACTGATTTCAGCTGCCACTCTGGTAAGTCCAGCTGGGAAAATAAAGCCAAGTTCTTTGCACAACTTACATTGTGAGCAGTGTAAAGGATAGAAAATAGAACAACAAAACCTGTTCATAATCTAAACTGTAAGTGATGCATTTCACCGGGGACAGCTTTGGGATTGATTTCTAAAGTTTGGACCTGACTTAAGCTTGTGGAACTTCCAGAACATTTCCCTGGAGTCTGGGGATCCCAGGAGTCCTGTATACCAGGTGTATCGGGAGCTGCAGCTTCTCCTGGTGAGTACCAGGGAGAAATTCCAATTTCAGACCTACGTGAAATAGGGATTTTGTGTGTTAATAACTTACTTGATTTAAAACTTCATCGCATTTCAAAGATAAGTCTAAGCTTTTATTTTAGATTAAACTTTGAGTTCAGTTTTAGTTTTGAATGCAAAGAGGACAACTCATCCAGAAATTCTGAAAGTTTCTAAATTCCCAGTTCTCTGTGCAGAGATTGATGATTCTTGGCAAAGTTACGTACATTTTGAAGTGTGACTTGTGCAGAACCTCCCAGAAGGCCTGATTTGTTGCTTTGATTCTCGTGCTGCCTTTAGGCTTTGGCTGAAGGTTTGAAGATGGGTGTGACTGAGTGGCCTGAACCGCCAGAGTCTGAATCAGCTGTTGAACTGGTCCAGGAACTCCTGACTGGTAATGGCTGCTCGTTCCATGGGGAGAGGGGTTTCACAGAAATAAAAGGAAGTGCCACTTACAATTCCTAAAGCATTAGAACTGGAGTTGTTAATTTTTGTGCTACAACCACCTGCACAGAGTAGTTAAATAGCTTAGTAAATATCTGTCATTTTAGTTTGTCCTAACATCATGTGTAAAAGTAATTATAATAAAAAATACTTTAAAAAACCCTTTTCAGGCTGTATCTTTACCCAGTAAAACCATTTTTAAAATGAACACATTTTGTGGGTTTTTATCGTGCACCTGGGGATTAATGCAATCGGTGTGAGGATATTGCTTTTTCATAGTGGTGAAATTTATTTCTTTACCAGATTTAAAGAAGAAGCTGGATGGAGATTGTGGGTCTGGGAGCAAGGATGAAACAGAGGTTTGTGGCATTTCCTAGCTGTGTAAAAATAATGGAAGAAGGTCTTACAGGCAATTCTATCATTAATTTGCTTTTCTTGCCTAATTTAATGATTTCATGTCGATGTAATAGTATTAACTGGATATCTGTCCTATTTATTAGAGGTTTATGATATTTTAAAGCAATGGACAAATTAACACATAAAAATGTGTTTGGTTATATAAAGATTTTTTCCCTTTCAGTCTGCAAGGAAAGGTTTAGGTCTATTTTCTACCAAGAGAGAAGTAGCATTTTGTTGATAAGCTAAAAATATGTTGATCTCTTTATCAACTAAACCAGAAATATTCTGTATCAGGATAACAGGCAATTAGTTCTCTGTTTGGAGATTTTGGATGCATTTTGGCCTCCCAGGGCACTGCTGGGTGCACAGACAGCACTTGGCTGGGATCTGAAGTCTCTCTGACAGGAGGCTTTGCTTCCTGATCCAAGGCCAGCAGATCTCCAGTGGGATAATCCTGGAAAGAATCAGACTCACTTTTAAATAAAAATATGCTTCCAAGTTACTATGCAGTGGTAGTTTCCCTGGAAAAAGGGGAAAGAAAGCTGGTGATGCAGCCAGTTTTGATCTCTGGAGAAGTTCAGGTATATAAAGTTTGTGAATCTCAATCGCCGTTTTTATTGAAGACCACCAAACTCTTTCAGAAAATCAAGTGTGACACAGCTGCAGTGGACAGTTACATCAAATCCATCTTCAGTGAGAGAGGAGACCTGGATTTTGCTGAGCAGTTATGGTGCAAAATGAGAAGTAAGTGTTTGGTGGGGTTTTCCTTTCACTCCCCTGCTCTCTGTGTCTGCTGGACCGTATTGCTCTGTCAGGGAAATGGGTGGACATCTCTGACTTGCAAGGTCTGATCAGCTGTTCAGGACCTGGGTATGAACAGTCTCCAAAAGAGCTCATTTTGGGTATGTAAGATGATGCGCTTTCTTACAACATCCAAAGGCAGACCAGCATCCAGCAGCAGATCCTGGATTTTATTTTATTTGACTGTAAAAGGTACTAAACAATCAGTAGTGCCCATCTGCTCTAAAACTAGGGAAAAAACGTATACAGCTTTCAGTTTAGATCTGAAAGACAATTTTCAATGTAAATAGAGAGGATGATGCCCAAATCTGTGTATGACAACCTGCTACTGCTGTGCTCTAAATCATACACAGTTCAGTGCTCTCTGATAATTTATGTTAGTAGTGACCTTTATTAAAGCCAGCATAGGACAGAGTTACCAAAAAGCGGTGCAGTCTGTCATTCCAGCTCTCATTCTTTAATTAAAGGGTTTTATTCTTGTGTCTTGACTTACTGTTACTGACTGAACAGTCCTGGACTGATAATTAAATTACTGTGTCTCTTTCTTTGCAGGTGTCAGTTCCTACCAGGAGTTGATAGACTGTTTCACACGGGTCATAAAATCCCTGGAACGTGGTGAGATCCAGCCCTGGGTAAGTATTTGCATTTCACAATAAAAGATTTTGAGTAGCGTCAAGTAAAACGGATTTCCTGTCACTTCCCTGCCCTCACTTGTGTTATATTGTTGTCACAGTTTGTTTCTGTTTCTGGTGCTGAACTTCTAAACAATGTTTCTGCTGTTTCACCTCACAAGGCCACTTTTTCCACCTTTAGATCCATCAAGGGAGCAGCAGTTTCCTACGGACGCTAATTCAGCAGTCCTACCATGGCAAGGTGGAGGCGGTTCCCCTCAGTGGCATCACTCCCATTCAGATGCTCTTCGAGATTGGGCTGGATAAGATGAGGAAGGATTATGTCAGTTTTTTCGTAGGTGAGCCTGAGACCTGTTACATGATCAGGAATCCAAGAGAAAAGGTGTTCCCTGCAGGAATAATGAACTTCTTGGTAACCTCCATCTCTCTTCTGTTCCCGTCTGCTGAAGTGCAGTTTCCAGCCTCCTTAATAACTGAACTTTTTACCTTTGTTGTTACCCCCTTCATTTCCTCATTCCTGCTTTGCTCTGTCATCCTGTTTCCATTCTTTGTTTCATTTGCTTTTTTATTTTCAGTACTCGTTAGCCTGTGTTCCAAGGAGGGGGTTGTGTAAAGCATGGAATAGGTTTCTTCATTGGGCATCCTTCTTGGTAAATAAAATCATGCCTCTACCAGCCCACTTGGCAGGTTTTTTTTCTTGTTTGGAAGAGCAGTCATGCCAGTAAATAACATTTCATTGCTAGTAACTTTGCACTTTTCTTAGGTAGAGTTCCCTGTCTGATTACCTGAATCCTGCTTATATTTCATCTGATGTGTTAAATTTTAATTATTTTTAATTTCTGCTGGTCATTTTACAGGTCAGGAACTCGCAACATTAACATGCTTGGTGAGATGCTTTATTTTTATTTTTAAACTCTGAAAGCAGTTTGAAGTACAAAGTAGAGCAAGCCCCGCTGATGGTGGGATGAATCTCATGTCATGCTTATCAGCTGAGAAACTGAACTGCAGATTGTGGGGCTGGAACAACAAACTGCAGGAATGTCATTAATATATATATTATATTATCTCTTTTATATATATATAATAAATTATATATAATTTGTTTGCTATTTGAGAGGAGTCACTGTCAGGGCAGTGAACCTTAGTTCACATTTGATGGAACTTCGTTCTGAGTCTCCTGGGCCTCTCTTAAAATTCTGGCTCTTCAAAAGAAGCAGGAAGGTTATTTTAATCGATCGAGGATGTGCTTTTTGTCTGTAGAAATTCAGCGCTCGGGTAGGAGCAGAAGCTCTTTCTGTTGCAGGATTACTTCATTTCCACATCAGTGGATCCACAGGAACAAGTTCTTCGTGTCCAAAAGCTTCACCATATGCTGGAAATAATGGTCAACTGCAGAGTCTTACTCCAGTTCAGACATGAGAACCTCTTCCCTTTGACACAGTAACTGTCTAGTTTTTACTTCTTGCTCTTTAAATAACAATAAAAAATAGAATTTCTCTGACAGTTGTAAAGGAGCACTTCAAAAAAGCAGCCCTTCTTAATGGTGATGTTTGTGAGATTGGAGAAGGAGTAGCTGGGTCTTGCTGCTGAATGTTGCTTTTTGGCTAAAATTGCAAACTAAAGGAAGTAGTAAAGCATGGGAGCATAGTTAATTTTGCACAAGCATGTCTCCAAAGAAATTAACTGGTTGATATCTGTTGTAGGATTTGCATGAAGTATTACAAGGAAAACCCTCTCAACGAGAAGCACGTGTTTCAGCTGCCCATCAGACCAGCTGTTGTGAAGAAATTCTACCAAAAGTAAGAGAAACCTCAGTGTTTGCAGCATTAAAATTCAGATGGGACTGAACTGTGATGGCTTTTTTATTCTCTCAGTGAACACCCTGAACTGTGGAAGGTGGAGATAAGCAGTGGGCACGGAGCAAAGGAGGTGAAAACAACGTGGCAAGTCAGTACTAACCCTCCTGTTGAACATGTGGCATCGAACAATTCAGGTGAGGAACGGTTGGGATGAAATAAAATAATGAAGGGACACACTTCAAACAAATTCAGTCAGTGGGTCTGAATTTTTTTGTTTTATGTTGACTTTTCATCAAAACAAAATGGTGTTCTGCCTTTTAATAAAAGAGTGAGGTGGTATTTAGAGAACTGGATATTTCTGGGGAGTGGTGACTTTTGGCCTTCTCACCCTGACTGAGTTATGCTTTTAAAACTGAAATGACAACACAGTTCCAAATATGGTTAAGTGTAATCCAGAAAATCTTGCAACTTATTTCTAAAATCTTTGCCCAGTTTTGCTGCACAAACTGACCTCTGCCATTTCCAAGAACAGGGACTGATCCCAGCGTTCCCCTTTGTCCTCACAGGTCTCTTCTGTGACTCCACAGTGAATGGAAGCACTGAAGAAAGGCTGTATTTTATTGCAGTGACCAAGTGCAGTCAGGTGCATTTCACATAAATCCAGGGTCCTCTGCGGGAAAGGTACAGTAAAGGGAAAGTTCAGTGTCTTCTGTGTCCCAGCAGATAATTTAGGAACTCTGATTTAAAGAACAGCTCACCTCACTGAGCTTTTGGCTTTAATATGCTTCAGTGGGACCTACACAGCCACAGTTCCCCTCTAGGCACCTCTTTTGTTTGTAAATATTGTGCATTTAAGCCTGTACAGTATAAATACTTTGAAAATGCTGCTTTCTTTTTTTCTTTTGTTCTTTTATTTACAAGCATTCAATAAAGTTGTGCACTTTGGGGTTTCATATTTTATTTTTATTCATTAAAAGTGCAGTCAGACACTGTTCAAAGGGTCAATTATCTTAACCAACAAGCCAAGCAATAATGTCATGTTTTCCTGGTATCAAGTGACGCTTCATCATCCTCACAGATTTGGAAAACTTTTCATCCCGGGTCCTGGGGTCTTCTGGCAGTCTGGTTTCCTTTGTCTCTGTGTTTATCTTTTGGAGTATTTGTATTTGGGAGTGTTCTTGGACACGCTTCTCTCTCCTCTTCAAAGGATTTTTCCTTTCCTTCGACGTGAAGTGAGTTATTTTAACAGCGTTGGCTTGTATGTTTTGCATAATTTTTGAAAAGCCAATCAGTGTAATTGGCTGGGCCTAATCATTTAAATCTGCTGGGTTGGCAGTTGCAAGTGTCATGTTGGTTAGATGGTGTATAGTCTGATTCTAAACAATTCCATAGTTCGTGCTGACTAAATAATTTGAAACAGAAACATTCTGCATAAAGAAACTTCACTAGTGATAAATAAGAATAAGCAAAACCCCAATATTCATGCCTTTAAAAACTAAACTTCCACCAGTTCTGGTTTCTCCTCAGTAAATCTTATTTCTTACTCCTTTCCTAATATTACATCTTAATAAATAGCAGTTTAATTTGAAGAAAAGCTCTCATTTTGTATTCGAAAATTAGGTGCCTGTCTCTCTTCCAATAGCAATTACATGGTAATTAAATGTCCGGTGATGAACAGACTGAAATCAGAACTTGCAAGCAGCTTTTAATCCTTTGAAATTTGTGCTGTCAAGGTTGGAACCACTTTAATCTTAACTGTATTTCTGGTGATCAAATCTATAGCATCTTTCCAAAATAATGCCAAATCTGCTATACCAAATTGATATAGAAAGAGAAAGTACTTTGGGTTTTGATTTTAAAAAAAAAAAAGTGATGTTTTGGGAATTGAGCAGAAAAAGCTATAAAAGCTGAGGTGGATAAGTCAAGATTCTTTACAGGGGTCTAAAAAGAGGCATCTGTGGTAAACTTGAACCCCTCAAAACGGTTGCATCTTATCCCTTTGGCAAGGTGAAAGCGTGTGAACGTGGCGTTTTAGGCGTGGTTTCGAAGGTAGACTATGAGTAGGACAATGCAGATGAGGATGCAGAGTGTGAAAACTGTAGGAAGAACAACCTCTGTCACCATTTCCATGTGAGTAATCAGGGAATCTAGAATTTGAGAAATGAGGAACATGTAAGAATTTTATTCCTTTGGATGCACTAATTTCTGAGAGTTAACATAAATAAAAGATTTTTTGGAACATAAAATTGTTGACATAGGCATAAGCAGCAAAGAAAACAAAATTTCATCAATCTGCAAAGGCTGGAGCAAATCTGTGACAGTTTTCCCTCTTTTTTTCTTTCTGAGGTAATTTTTGGAAGATATTCTGTGCTCAAAGGGCTGTAAAAATGATGTTTGCTAGGAATTAGTTTCAGTGTGATTTTTATTTCCTCCACCTGGAGGAGAAAGGGTAGAAAATTATCCAAGAGAAATCCTTGGGAAGCATTTGGGCCTTTTTATGATTGTCCTGTAGCTGTTTGGAAAATTAAAAGGGTTTTGTTAGAAGGGTAGAATTTTATCCCCTGGGAAAGCCTTTAAGAGTGCAGGAACCCCAGTTAATTCAGAACATGGAATTCGGGATTTGAGGCTGAGCAGGGTAAACTTGGGATGACTGACCTTTCCTACCATGTGGGATTTAGCTCATCCTCCTTATAAGACTTCATAATACTAATTTATCTTTCTTAAAAGCTGCAGAAATCCACTGTGTTGATTGTTCTAGCTCAGGAATTATGGAAGGGCCTGGATTACAGCAGGAATGCTGGATTAGCCTGGCACTGGAAGCTCCAAGCAGAGGCTCCTGTGTTCCCTGTTGTTGAGCAGCTGCTCTGGGTTAGTGTTGGCTTTGTCAGCAGAGTAAAGCTTGGCTTAAACCTTAGGCCAGTCCTTTGCCCTTTGCTGTGCTCCCTGCCCTCAGTTCTGAGCTGTATCTCTGCCAATCCGTGTATTCCACCAACATCCAGAGTTAACCCATCCCCCTACACCGGGTTTAGTTGGAGAGAGGAAATAAACACACTTTTCTTCAGAGGCTTTTTGTGCTTTCAGGGAGAAAATCCCTTTTAGGACCTGCTAACAGGACTGTTCACAGAGAAATTTAAAACCTGGAAGTTCCATAATGTGCTTTATAAAGCCAAATAAGACATGTTGTTACCTGCAGCGAGGTGGTGGTGTGTGGAAGAGCAGGAGTCCATGGCCTTCCTATACCAGTTTTCCACCTGGGAATGTCGACAGCAGTTCTGTTACAGTGCAAGATTGTGCCCCTTCTCTGCCCCTCAACACTTGTCTGCTGGAATAGACTTAAAACTACTTTATTCTCTCAAAATCTCAATGGTTTTCTCCAAGTTTCTTTGTCTCTATGGGGGGTTTGTTGCAATATATTTCTCCAAGTCAATTGCTTGATAACATTTTTAAAATCACATCCTAATAATTGAAAATAATATGGAACACGTGCAGTTTTCTGCCCAGAAATCTGACAGGGCACTGCTAACTTCTGATTCAGTAAGTCCAGTTAGAGTTTTTGGAATGCTTTGGAAACAGTAATTGAGGCTGTTCCCATTTCAGTGTCTGGAGACCTGTGTGTTAAACACATCCCTAATTTACACAACCAAAGTATCACTTCATGTACCAAATTCAGCCGAGTCTCCTGAGATATTTGCCCATATATTGAAATAAAAAGGAACAAAATCAGCAGTTCACATCACCTCTCTTGGATTTGGGAATCCATTTGCACTGATGATCTTTTTGTAATAGTCAGCAGATGCCTTTGGGTAGCGTGGTTTGTCCTTGTTTTTGAAGTCGATGTGGTAAAGCCCGAATTTCTCAGAGAATCCTCTGTTCCACTCGAATTTATCCAGCAGGGACCAGGCAGTGTAAGCTTTGACGTTGACTCCATCATTGAGGGCTGGGAACACAAACCAAAAGAGGCTGGTGAAGGTGTTTGGGGCACTTCAAACTTGGGGCTGTAGGTGTTTGGGTTTACACCAGTCAGAGAGGGGGAGGAGGAGAGAAAAAAAGCAGAAGAGAAAGTCCAGCATGAAAGAGCTGTTTCAAGTTACCTTTGAGTATCTCGTTGATGTATCCCTTGAGGTAGTGGATCCTGCCCTCGTCGCACAGCTCAGTGCACTGCACTGCCTCAGACACGCCGTTCTCCGTCACGTAAATCAGGGGGTTCCCGTACTGGGTCTGCAAACAAAGGGTCACGTAAAATATAACGCCTTAAAAGCAATTTTCTAGGTTTACTTAGTAAGAAAAAGGTAACTAGGAATTTAACTACAGGTTTAATTTTAAAGTGATTGAATTCTGTAGGTTTCTGCACTGAAATTAAAGGTGGGGTTTTTTTGGTGGGGGGGCAAAGAAACTTCCAGGCATGACAAGATAAATATATAGGGTGGAATTGCTGAAAATCTCAAAGAGTGTAAATGCAGCTCCTGTGTGTAAGCAGGCAGGTTGTTGGCTCCTTTTTAATAAAAGATCTCCGCTCACCTTGATGAAGTTGAGCAATCTTCTGAACCCCCAGGGCACAGAGTAAAGCCATTTAGGACCTGGAGCTGGCCAGTTGGGGTCCACCAGCTCAGCCAAGTCGCTGTCAGTGTGGTAGCCAGACACTTGGAGAAAGGGAAAGTTCTTCTGCAGGACATAACGAGTGGTAAAATGCCCTATTCCCAGGAAATCCGAGGTGCCTTTAATGTAGGTTTTCTCTTGCACTGAGAAAGTTGGCAATCTTGACGCCCCCAGGCCCTGCTGGGCACTCTTCCTACCTATCAAAGTAATGACAGGAAAAACTTCTGAGGAGCAGGGAAATTAGTTTGCTTTGCCTCACCAACAGTAAATCAGAGAATCGTGAAATCCTGGAATGGTTTGGGTTGGAAGGGATCTAAAACTCATCCAGTCCTCCCCCCTGCCCTGGGCAGGGATACCTTCCCCTATCCCAGGCTGCTCCAAGCCCCGTCCAACCTGGCCTTGGACACTTCCAGGGATGGGGCAGCCACAGCTGCTTTGGGCAGTCTGTGCCAGGGCCTCCCCACCCTCCCAGGGAAGGAATTCTTATGATTTTCCTGAGCTTGGTGTAAGTGTAGAGGCCACTTGGGTTTGATTGCTTCTTTAAGATGAAGGAATCTTTCATCTGTTTGGTTTGGAGAAGTGAGTTGGGTGCAATACATGGAAAACCAGCTATTTAGAGTGTTGTGGTGTGTCCCCAGATTGCTCAGGAGCCGGGCCCAGCCTGGGGGCCATCGGTGTCTCACCTGTATCCTCATCCTTGACTGAAGCACATGCTGGCCAGGAGCCGTTCCCTGGCAATGTGCTCAGAGTGTGGGATTTAGTTGGTTGCTGGGACTTACCCACGTAATTCTTCATGACCTCGGGGTAGTCCCCTCTGTAGATGGGGTTTGCAAACCAGCCCAGGTGGAACTGGATGTACCTCTCGGCGGCCTCTCTGTCTGTCTGGCTGTGTGGGTCCACGGGTTCCCCCCAGCCGCTGGTCAGGGAGATTCCCACCATCCCTTAAAAACACAGAGGGACAACCCTGCTGTTTGTGCACCATCTCTGAGCCCTTTAGCATAACTGAAGGATAGGGACAGGATGGCTCCTGGTTACCTCGCTGCTCCCTGCGCCACGTGCTGTTGTAGGAGTGCCAAACCTTGGCGTGGGTCTGGAAATCAGAACACAAGAAATCACCTGCACACTGGACCCTGTGGTGCCAGGGGCAGCATGCAGAGCTGGGGAAGAGCAGGTTTTGCACTAAGATCTGCCTGAAAAGGCTGCAGAATTTCTTCCAGGCTGTATTACAGAAGCTTTCACTTTGTGTAAGAAGTCAGAAAGTGTTTATGTCAGATTCCTTCCCTGAACTGGAGATCCCCAGGGAGGGAACACACAGTCACTATATATGCACAGTCACTGCAGTGTTCTGGCCATGTCTCCAGTCTCTGGATGTCTTTGCCTAATTTATTCAGGCAGATGAACATTAATTTTAACTATTTCCTTCCCTCCCTGAAGTCCCTTGCAAAATTCCAGTTCATTTCAACAGGTCGGGGTATTATTGCTTGTTTCTGGAGTAACCTGGATATTTTCTTTTCAACCAGATTGAAACTTACTGTGAGGCACTTAAATTACAAGGAAAATGGAAGTTGTTGCAACAGTGTCACATCAAGCACCTACAATTTCAGGCTACACTGGAATATTCACTGGTGCTTCAAAGGCAGGTGATAATTTCAATGTCCTACTTGCAAACTCCATTGTTGTGAAACTATATTTCTGTTTAAAGAGTAGAATTTGCTAACAAGTTCTTAATTAACATATGACTTAAAGCATGATTTCAGTGTTACTTTGATGATGTGGTGAGCAGCCTTGTACGCTCCACACCCCCCGAGCTTCAGTCCTGGGGCGTGTTCTCCTGTCTCATAACCATTCTCAGCAACTGCCTGCAAAGACACAGAGTTAGTTCTTCTCCAAGGAATGTGCTGCCATCCTCTGGGTGGGAATTCTGTGCTCCCCTGCGTGGGCTGTCCCTCTCCAATCCCGTTTTCCCTCCCCTTGGCTCCCATCTGCTCCCCCCCTGCCTGGTTGATACCATGCGGTGGCTTGTTGGGAACAAGGTGCTGGTGACTGGTGTCACTGGAGGGGTCTGATGAAATCCAGGAAGGGCCTCTCTGATTCCTGTCCTTCCTTGATTCCCGTTCCTCTGTGATTCCTGTCCTTCTTTCCAGCTGGTGATTTTTTAAAACTCCCCTGGAATTTTATGTTAAAACTCTGCTTTTGTGCAAACTCTGCCCACTGAGATTTTTGGCCACGAAGATTAGTGGTCTAAGTCTCTCCCTTTCCCTCCCCCCTTCCAATTTCTAACCTGCTTTCCTCTAGTGTCACTTCCATGGAATTCTGGGAACAGAAGGGTTTGGAAGGGCCAGCACTGCTAACTTACCCAAGGGTTACTGAAAGTAATCCAGTGTTTCACACGATCACCAAACTTCTCAAAGCACAGATTTGCATAATCATCAAAGTAATTTATCATGCTTATATTCTGCCAGCCTCCATACTTTTCTTGGAGAACCTTTGGGAATACGAATTCCAAGAATTAATAATTGTACTTCAAGTGCAGCTGCTTGTTAACAAAGTCTTTTATTTCAGGAGCTCAGAAGGAGATTTTTCCAAACTTCAATGCACGTAAAAGATAAATGAATAGGAAATAGGGGAAAGCACTTAAAATCATGCAGATGTCAGTATATTTTTTAAGTACTTTAAGTCCTTAAATTTAGAAATACTTTATATTTGATGTTTCACTGATCTCAATATTGTCCTACCTGTGGAAGATCCCAGTGGTAGAGGCTCACAATAGGGGTAATATTGTTTTCCAGGAGGCTGTTAATTGTATCATTGTAGAACTGGATTCCCTTCTCATTCAGCTGCTCAGCTGATGGAAAGCACAGACAAGGAATTCCCTGGACAGGTTCTCAAAGAACTGAGGGAATAGAAATCTAAAAATTTCAACTGAGGAATTTTATATTTCAGCAAAATGGGAACCACTGAAATCTATTTAACAGCAATTTTAAAAAACTGTGGGTTATTCAGGAGGAAAATTACTGACAAAAATGCTGGTGAGAATGTGGGGAAATCGTTGTGCTTACCTTTGATTCCAGTGGGCATAATCCGAGGCCATGAGATGGACAACAGGTAGTGATTCACTTTGAGCTCCTTCAGTAACTGAATGTCATCCTGAGAACAGAAACCCCCCCATCCCAAGCCTGAGCAGAACCTCTTCAGGTCCTCATCTGTCCTAACTGAGCCTGAATGCAGAAAACCCACAGAGGAGTTCCACAAAAGGGGGTTCCATCCCTTATTTTTGATTTTGAGATGGTTTGTTCCGCTGGTATCAGTTGTTTGGTTTTTTTGGACACTCCAGAGAAGTCCTGAAATGTTTTGGGTAACTGTGGAAATGTAAGGTTTTTACCCTCAGGACTGAAATGTAAGTTGAGGTGTTTTGCACCACAATTATATTTCTGTCAGAATTTGTCAGGAAATAATAGAGGCCTGTAAATCTTGACCTCAGCCATTTCAGCTTAGGCTGAAAACATGAGTGCACAGGCTTTCATTTACTGCCTTACCCTGGAGTTCCCAAAAACCCTAAATTCCATGTGAATACACGCTCTTATTGTGGGAAACCACACATCTTCTTTTCTCTGAGCTCTTGCTGAAGCCTCTGGTTCTCCCATGGATTTCACACATGGGGAGGAACCTCAGTGGAATAGAACTTAAAGCTAGCTGGAATCCCAGTTATGTGATACTGGCTTATCCCAGGCATTTGGATTCCTCTGGCTGTGGGTCTGTCTTTCTTCCAGGACAGTCATTTGAAAATTGGTTTTGATAGTTTTAAGCTTGGAAACGTATCGTGAATTGAGCTGCATTGGTTATTTATTTGCTACCCACTCAAAAAAGGCAAAACATTCAGATTGGATTTTAAAGCCTCTTAAGAATACGTAGAAAACCTCAAACACACAGAAAAAAGTGTCCGTTTTATTCCAAGCTCAAATGTGTTCATTGTTCTAACTAAGGGTCTGGAATTTCTACGGAATTGAGAATGACACAAAGTGAGACATATTTGGGAAATACTGTGGTGTGATTGGTTCAATGAGATTATTGGGAAAGAAGAAGTAATTAAGAATTCATGAAGAATTATCATCCCTGGGGTTCCTAAGTTCAATGAGCCTATAGAGCAAGCCAAGCTGTTATTTCCAAGTGGGAAAATCAGGAGCGTGGGATGGCTCCAGGATGTTTGCAGAGGAGAGGGAAGTGATACCTTGACTCTGTAGTATCCATCACAGGCTGAATCTCCCGTTTCATTCCTGAACACTTTCCCTTTCCTGTGGGTAAAAGCATCCCAGATACTCGGTCCTTTCCCGTCCTTGTCCCAGGCCCCCTCAGTCTGGTAGGCAGAGCTTCCCACACCCCAGAGGAAACCTGAAGGGAAAACAAGGCAGTTACTCCAACATTTCCCTGCTCAGCTGGTCTTGGTACCAAATTTGATGCCTGAAAAGGGACTGTCTGAAAATGGGGCATAAACTGCAGGTGTTCCAAGGCACTGGAAATGGAATCTCATTCTTTCATTTATTCAATATATAAAATCTAGTTCATAGTGATGAGGTAGTGCTTGGATAATGTGGCAGGAATATCCTGCTGTAGAAAAAACCAAAACCGGAGGTTTTCATGTCATTCGTCCCTGCTGGTTTTTATGGTGGTTTTAGCAACCCTAACTTTAGCTCTTCTGTAAAATAAATAGAAATATTCTGGATTACTTTCCTATTATTACACAAAATACCATGGGGAATCCATTTCATAAACCGCTTAAAAACTTGAGCACGAAAAGCAATCAGATATCCTTCTAGTTCTGATTTTGCTGGAGTGAAATGTGTATATAAATTTATGTTGAAGAAAGGATAAAGTTCATAAATCAGTACTGAAGAGCAGATTGGATAATATAAACAGCTGGAAACAAGCCCAGCACAGTTATTTCCCCTATTTCTTAAGTCAGCTGCACAACAAAGGGTATTTTTAGTTTAAAATGTTTCATTAATTGTAGATTATTTATGAGAAAGGAGGGGAGAAAGCCCAGGAGTGGATCCCAAGTACCAGCTGGGAAAGTGCCGTAGTAGAAGGAGCCTGGGTTGTTCTTGGTCCACTGGAACTCCTCGGCCGTGCCCAGCCCCAGGAGCGGCAGGAGCACAGCCCAGAGCCTCAGGGGGTCCATCCTCAGCCTCCAGGGCTTCTCTGCCACGTCCCACCTGGGAAAGGAAGGGCACTGTCAGGAGCTGCTGCTCCCCAACGGGCTGGGGGATCCAGAGGGCAAAGCTGGTGTTCAGTGCTCGGGGGGTCCCGTGTCAGCAACGGCCAAAAGGAACGGGCAGCTTCTGGCAGGGGCAGGAAAACCAGGGAAGAATGAAGCACCTGATTATAACTACTGAAACCTGCCTGTTTGCCATGATTACTGTATTCTAAAAGTTGTTCTGAATTTCAAACTCTCCCATGAGTGTCAGTAACTAAACCCCTGAAATCTGCCAAGCTGATTGTGCTGCAGCCTCTTCCACCTAAATATGTGATGGCAACAGACCCTGGGGAAGTGGTAAAGGAAAATTCACACTTGCAATTCTTGCAGCTTTAATTAATTGCAGCTTTTATCCTGGTGATCTCCCTTTTTATCCAGTCCCAGCCTCAATTTTCAGTTTGAACTGTGACATCAAATTAAAGTCTTGCTGGACCAACAGTTTGAACTATCTTAACTGTGTTAAAGTTTCAGAAGGGCTTTGTAGATCAGCAGTTTCCCCCCCAAATAGATAACAGTTCCCGGAGGATTCCTCGGAAAAAGTACAAATACCTTGTAAAACATAATGATGGTTTGCCCTGGAGTGCCTGTGCTGCTTGCAGGTTGGTTCCTGACCAAAATAAAACCCCGAGTTTGGCAAAACCCAAAAGGCAAAGGAACCCTTTGGCAGAACATGGAATAAATGTGCAACCTCAGAGAGCTCAGGTTCCTCTGTGTTCATTAATGATGGTTCCATGTCTCCTGATTAACTCCACAGCTGGCTTGGGAAAGTGGAACTAGTTCATTATCAAAGGCTTTAGTCTTGGATTAAAAATCCCTCCACCCCTGCATTTTGAATGGGGACATTTAGATTGCAATGGAAAAAAAAAAAAAAAAGAGCAGACTGCAAACATTTAAAACATCAGCTCTAACTACTCTAGAAGTACTTTTATTTTGAACCACAGGGCTGCAAAGACATGTGATTTTAATTTAGACATTGACAGTGCAATGTGGCTCTTCAGCACAGTCGGTACATTTGTATTTAGTGTCCCCCTTTGTGTTTTTGCCAGCCATGACCAACATGGAGAAAGAAGGCAGGAGAAAACAAAACGTGTTCTGGGGGGTCTGTCAGTGGTTTCTGCAGCTGAGGCTTTACCCCGGGCCAGTAAGACTGGGTGGTTTTACAGGGGGGCTGATAATTCTCTGGTTCCAGAGTCAGAGCGGGGCTTTAATAACATTTTGGGGAGCTTATTCTGGTTTTAGACAGTTGTGGTGATCTGATTCGTCATTTGGGTAACTCACAGAAGTTCACTCAACCTGTGACTGACACCCTAACGATTCAGTGAATATTTCAGTGTGTTTGTTACGGGTTTAGACATTTGTAACTGTCTGATTTGTATTTTGGGAGCTGGGAACTCAATTGGAGCTAAGGATAATCAAAATCAGTATATTTTTTCACTCTTTGGCCTGATTATTATTCTTCTTGTTAGTAGCAGTATCAGAAATCATTTCAGTACTTCATGAGCTGCTCAAGCACAAGAATCACATTATGATTTTACAGCCCCCTGCATTGAAGAAAACCATCTTATGCACAGCCAGTCCCTTGTGGAATATCCAATCCATTACTTTTCAAATCCATACATCCATTTGGGAACTATTCATTGCTCTGTTTTTCTGACAGGTACCTTTACAAATCAGTAGAATAAACAGCTATTCAAACAGTGCAAAAAGGTTCAATAAGATCAGGCTGTAAAGCTGCTCCTGGAAAACCCTTTGGACCCTCATGTTCTCTGGCAGCTCCAGAACCTTCTGCCCTGATTACAAATGGAGTTATTTTCATTTCCCTCCCCCTTCCTGCCTTACCTGGTGCTCTTCACAACAGACGTGTCCTAACTGGGAGATTCCTCTGAACTGCCACAAACCTGCCAGGGCGTTCAGAATAAACTGCCTTTCCCAGAGGAATTGCGTGGAATGAGTCCAGCTGCCACAAAAACTCGGGAGAAGCATCTAGTCGAAACCAGCACTTTGTTCACTTGGAGCCAAAACAAAAAAGAACAATCCTTTTATATCCACAGTCAATGGCGCAGGACAAGCTTTAGCTTAACCATAGGAATCTGTTAGCAGGGAGGGATTTTCCTGGGTGAGCACAGTCAGCTTTGCCGGGGTCTATACATTCACACCCAGGGTTTGTAGACAGATCTCCAAACATCTACAGTGCTGGGAGACGTTTGCTGTCAGGAATGGTAGTGATGGGGCAAGGAGTGAAGGGTTCGAACTGACAGAGGGGAAATTTAGGTGGGAGGCTGGGAAGGAATCGTTCCTTTGAGGGTGGGCAGGCCCTGGCACAGGTTGCCCAGAGAAGCTGTGGCTGCCCCTGGATCCCTGGAAGTGTCCAA
>JAWMRA010000016.1:1991919-2071016 GCA_035584735.1 Pseudotriccus pelzelni | reverse complement strand
ACAGGTTGCCCAGAGAAGCTGTGGCTGCCCCTGGATCCCTGGAAGTGTCCAAAGCCAGGTTGGACGGGGCTTGGAGCAATCTGGGATAGGGGAAGGTGTTCCTGCCCATGGCACAGGGGTGGACAGGGTGACCTTGAAGTCCCTTTTAATCCAGACCATTCCAGGATTCAGAGACCCCGTGATTTTTCTCTTGGTGCAAACGTCTGTGTCCTGAACGGTGTTTCCCAGGGACATCTCACTGACAGATTTGATCAGACCAAGGGCTTTGTTTTTCACACGGGTCATTTTGAATCAGGGTGCGAACTTGGAAAATAACATACTTTTTCTTTTCTCTTGTTTCCAGAGGAATTCCTTGGGGTGATGTCTGTGGGGAAAAAACAGCTCTCCCAGTCCGAAGGTTCAGCGGGAGCTCTTCATTCCTTATTTTCCAGCAGAACCGGTGCCCTCTCGTGGCCAGTTCCATGATAAAGCGTTAACGTCAAAACGCTGCCTGGTCAAACAAGCAACAACCCTTCAGTTCAAACGGAGCCTCCGATCTCCCAGGTGAAAAAATGTATTAAAATTAGAGTGGGAATGTTGTCAGGAGCTCCTTGTTCCTCCAGGCAGGTCTCTCTGTACACTCTCCTGCCTTCCTGCTCCGTGGGACGGACCATTTTCAGGCGTTGAAAATGCTCTGTGGAATATCCCCTGTGGTTTGTGAGGCACAGGAGGGGCAGGATCGGATAGCTGGGTCAGCCTGCAGGGGAGTTTGGTGCCCAAGGCACGTTTTTAGGCACTTGTGATTTGTCACCTTTTATCTCCTGCAGGACTGGGTAGGGCAGCAAAGCAGAGTGGCTGCAGTGCTGCGTGACGCCAGAGTTGTGGTGCTTAAGGCCTTCTCTTGACACAGTCTTTTCCTGTGATGCTGTTTCCCAGTTTTCTGCATAAAAAGCAGGAGATATTGTGACAACTTGGTCA
Organism: Pseudotriccus pelzelni; assembly: GCA_035584735.1. Taxonomy (NCBI): domain Eukaryota; kingdom Metazoa; phylum Chordata; class Aves; order Passeriformes; family Tyrannidae; genus Pseudotriccus; species Pseudotriccus pelzelni. The sequence continues at coordinate 2,070,059 of JAWMRA010000016.1, read as the reverse complement.
TTTTTTCCTCTCGGAAAAGTTTTATTAGCAGCGGTTTTTAAAAAGTGCCAGAAGCACATCAAGGCTGTAAAATCTTTTATTGTGTTTCATTGGTAAAAAAAAAAAAGCCCACCACGTATTTGGTGGATTCTATCCAGAATTTCCCAGTAAAACAACCTGGGAAGTGGGTTGTGCAACAGGCTCACTGCGTGAGTGTGAAGTCGGGAGAGTCACCACTGACTGTGGATGTTTTACCTGCTGTTCACTTGCCCACAGCCTGGAGTGGATCTTCATTCCTGCTGTGGAATACTGTGTGACCATATCACAAAGGCTTTGGCACACACCCCACTGCCTGAAACAAAGTGGTATTTATTTTCCCACTTAATTTTCTGCCTTTGTGTTGCCAAACGTCTTAGATAGTTCAGATGGACACCAGGGCTGGAGTCACCCCTAGCAGAAGATACCCTAAATCTGGTATTTGTTGTTTTTCCTTTTAGCCCTTAAAAAGCAGAGGCTGTCCTTCCTAATTCCCTGGCAGCTGCTTAGACAAGCAGACCAAATCATCCTCACGCAATTATGACCCATCTCCCCAGCTTCCTGATTCTTCATTCTTCCAAACTACACTCCCTTTCCAACCTTGAATGGGCCTTTTCTGTCTCAGAGAGAAACATCCTTTCTTATTATACAGCAACCCGAAAACCACGTAATTTTTCCAGTGTGTGGTCTAATGCAACTACACTGAGGTATTGGAGGGCTTTCAAAATCAAAACAAAACCCACTTACAATTGTTCTTGGAACAAGAACACTTGTATAACTGTGCTTGGATTTTTCTGTGTTACAAAATGACTTTCCTTGCATTTCCTTAGCTGGTTTTGCAACGTTTTTTGTTTTTTTTTTGTCTAAAGCTCGACTGTATTAATGGCCTGGTCTTGCTTTTCAGAGAAAAATAGGGAATTTTGGGCGTAAGTGAAGTGAGGATGCCTTGCTTGACTCCCACTGTGGGACACCAGTCTTGTATCCTGGGAATTCTGTGGGCAGCTCCTGAAGACAGTCTCCGTGGAAAGAAAAGCTCCACGGTCTGGAAGATCTGATGTTCGAATCCTGAGCTTGAGATCCCTGAGGTGAGGTGGAGTTGGGTAACTAAAACTCACACCATGTTTACTTAGGGGCTCCTGCACTCTTGTGAAAGCCAGTGCTCTCCTGCTTTGTGCCCGTGGAGCTCACTGAGCACCCATTATCACTGACCACTGCTTTTACTGGTTAAACTGGGGGGAAATGAAACTGTTTGAGAATCTGTCATCTCTTGTTGGGCAAAGAAATATTATAAAGATTGGCAAGGAGAGGATAAATCTGAGAATCTCTTCTAGTTGTCCTAAAAGCTGCAATTTTAGAAATGTCATTCTCAAACAAGCTCCTGAATTGTTTATTCTTAATAAAGTTTCTTGGTGTATGCAGAGAGAAACAGACACTTCCCCCTTTCAGGGGAACTCCCAAATGGTTTCAGAACTCCCGAGACTTTGCACTGATACAAAGGTGCATCTTGGAATTTGGAATGGCCAGGCTCAGTTTTTGGTTGACAATCCCAGTAATAAATGACAGATGTTTACGCTACCCCTGGGTGCTGTGAGGAAGGTCACAGAAGTTTTGCTCCTAAAAATCAGTTTGAATTTCTCTCTTCCTGCTGACAGCTCTGTGCCAGGGGTGGGCCTGCATTTGATGGGAGCCCTGCAAGCTGCTGCAGGCTACCCCTGATTGGAATTCCCTTGGATTAGCCTAATTGCAGGCTCTGCCATCATCTGTTTGCAATCACAAAGAGGAAGCTCCTGAAGCTTGGGAATGAGAGAAAATGAAGTGTCCTGACAACTTCAAAACATCCAGGATGCTCTTGGAGGTTTTCCCATCACTGTTTGTGAGTAGGAACAAAAAAGGCACAGTTCTATTTTCTTTGCATGTGCATCTTTGCCCTGCACCCGTAACATAAATACAGACAGCAGGGAAGAATAGTGGTAATTAATGAAGGGCCCCGAGTTGATAATGAGTAAGAGTTCATGAATTGTTTTGGAAGGGGTTGAATTAGCTCATTATCAAATTAGGTCATTACTAAAATCATACAGTTGTTCTTCCTGTGGACAGTCAGCTTAGATTATGAAACATTCCAATTCAGTGCTTCAAATTCAGTTTAAAACACACCCCTTGGGCGTTTTATCTGCGGTGCTGCCCTGGCAGGCAGGACACCAGTCCCTGTCTGGTGCACCAAACAGGCACAAATTGTCTGGGAGTGGCAGATAAAGGACTTTAGTGAATAAAGACACTGAGAGTAGTTTTGCTTCTATCCAGGGTTAGAGCTTTGCCTGGAGAGGAAGGCTGGGAGCCTTGGAAAGCTGGGAGCTGAGCTCCAGGGGGAGGCAGCACTGCACTGCACTGCACTGGCAGCCTGGCAGTGCCAGCCCGGCCTGGCCTGGCTTCCTCAGCCCCTTCACCTGGGAGAGGGTTTGGAAAACGCCAGTGACAAGTGCTGCCCAGTGAGCTGGAAACCTGGGATTTATGGATAGACTCCTCATGCTGGTTCCGTGGCGGGGGTCTCCCTGCCTGCCTGGCCAGGACAGGTGGAGAAGAGCAGCAAAGCAACGCAGAGGGTTTTGTGCAGCCCCAGCACAGCTCTCGTGGGGCTGGAGTGGCAGCTCTGCCAGGGAGGGCAGGACTTTCCCCACACAGCCTCAGAACTGCCAGGCTCCTTATTTCCCAGGGAAAAGTTAAAATTTCCCAGGGAAAGTGTGAGGATGGACTGGGATGGTCTCAGTTCTTGTACAGCCCTTGCAGTGACACTTGTTTGGGGCCATGGTCTGGACCTTCTTGTAGCTTATTTATTAAAACAAACAAAACAAGCAGAGGACTGATCTGAAGCTGAATCTGTTCAAAGTGGGGCTTATTACAGCAGGGCTTAGATGAGTTCTGAGAGCCTTTGCCACTGAGAAGGATTAAGTACAGTCTGAACACAATAATAATGGTAGTATTTCTAAAACTGCTTCTAAGTGATACTTAAAATCATGGCTGTGAACTTTGTTTTTACTGCATCACATCACAAAAGAGTCTTAGTTCCAGTCACTGCTGAAACAGTTGAATTTGAGATGCTCCAAGTTGACCGAACACAGTTTTAAAAAGCAGAGCTGTTCTTTACAATGAATCTTCCAGTTATGCCCAAACTGCAGATTCTAAAATATATTTGTGATAATGACAATAATAATAATAATGATGTTCCAGACATGCCAGATTTCCAGGCTGGTGGATCCAGACTGGGAATATTGTGTATTTTTCTTTCAGCTGTCAGATCTTCTCCTCTGAAAACACTGTCACTGAAGGGAGGTTCAGATAGGAACATGGACCACAAGAGCGTACAGAGATCACAACAGTAAGTAAATGTTTTACAAAATACTTCTACCATGAGAATTTCTCTGAGACTGATGGAAAATAAGCAAAAGGGAATTATGGATTGATTTCCCTGACAGGATGTGCAGGTGGGACTCCAGGCTCGCATAAATTTGGGAACTGTATTTCTCAACAGGTGGAAGAACTTGAAGTAGCATTTTTTTTTACAGAGATATTGTCTCAAAAGCAGAGTTAATGATTTGTAGCCCAGATCCAAAGCCAGAAGGGTGGGTGGAAATTGTCTTCTTTGTGAGGGGAATGGTTCTACAGTGCCTGTTAAAACTTTGCTGATTATTGATTAATTGCTGGAAACAAACATTGGGTCCTACAAATTTAAAGGTGTTTCAGATATGATTTTCAATATAAAAATTAAAATTATTATACATGTTATTATTTTAGATGTTATATACACTCTATTATTATATATTATATAGAATAAATTGTTCTAGATTATACATTATTAGAATATATAATATAGAATATATAGAATATATACACACTGCTAACTAAGGACATGCAAGCAAAGGTAGGAGTCATCTTTTTTTTTCTCCTTTTAAAATGCCATTTTCAGTGGGAATCTTCCAAAATCAAGGAATAATTTCATTCCAGTCTTACCCTGCCGCGTTACTGCGCTCCAGGTCAGGCCGTGCTTGGTGTTTGCCCCGTGGTCACAGAAGGAGGTGCTTTAAACCACAGCAAACAAGGTTTGCAGATGCTGTGGCCAGTCCTGAGTGGAAGCAGATGGTTCCTCAAACCCAGAACTCGGGGCAGGGCAAGTTTTGGAGCTTTCTCTCTGAAAAAAAATGGGGTTTTGTTACCGCTGGTTTGCTAAAAACCAAGAATATATTACACAGGGTATTACATTCAGATGATCTCATACTAATCCAAACAATCCTGGGGGACCTCTGGTTCTGATGAAGCGTTTGGGGCTGTGCTGCCATCCCACCTCCCTGGCAGGGGTTTTGTCAGGAGACATTTGTTATGTTTTTGAAGCAAATATTTCTGTGATAAGTGTTATATTAAAACCCACAAGGATATGAATAATCCTGTTTTCAGTGAAGGGTTTAAATGACATGTTATAAATAAAGCCAAGGCCACACATTGACTCCAAAAGGTAAAAAAAAAAAAAAAGAGAAATACTGAATAGCTCCGTTCATCCTGCCCACTAAATGGGGTGAGGCCATGGGGGGAAATATCTTCTAATTGTGTCACACAAGAGAGGTGAATTAGGACTGCATGTGGCAGCCTTAGTTCTGGTGTTCCAGCTCTTGAACACTTGACTTTTCAACCTGGGTTTTTGGAACATGGGTGGGTGGAGAGGTTCTTATTAATTTTCTTTGCCATCATGCAGCAAAACTCCACTTGAAGGTAGTTGGTGATCTCAGATTTATTCTGCTTGTCCAGTCCATTTGCTTAGTCTCAACTGCTGCTTTTTAAGCTGAGCTTGGAAGGACAGATTCTCCCTCAGCAGGATGATTTGGCTCACTGGGAGGGAGGGAGGGAGGCTCAGCTGCCTCACTTCACCTTCACTTCTCTGCCTCATAAAACTCCTGCCCTCAAAGCTCCAGAGGCTCCTGGGAGGACCAGGCTCCCCAAGGAAAGCTGAGCAGCCTCCAAGGCAACTGTATCCCAGTGACCTCAGCACTCAGGTATTCCAGCTTGGCTTCTCCAGCAGCATCCCAGCACACACTCACTCTGTTGCTCCCCCACTGGGAACAGCACTCTCTGTAAGAGTCCAGGCTCTGCTGTCCTTCAGCCTGGGGAGCAAACCTGCTGAAATCCAGCCTTGTCATCCTCATCCCTGACTTCTCTGGCTCCCGGGCATCAGCCTTTGGGGGTCTTACTCACCTCTTCCGTGTTTCCTGGCCAACTGCCCCCCGAAAATCACTCCTGACTTTGCTACTGGCCCGTTCTGAGAAGCTGAAAGATTCCTGATGCCTGCTGTATTCCATTTCCCAGTGTGGGATGTCACGGTGATAATGCTGATCTCCACCTTGGAGGGCTGAAAGGGCTAAAGAGTGAAAATGACCTTTAGCATGGGAGTATTTTAGCTCTGAAGCGTCACTGGTGATTCTCCAAGGTCATTCATCCCTTTAACCACACCGGAAGGAATTCCAGCACTCTAATCCCTACTTTACAAATGGGAAGTGGATGCACTGGGCAGGATAAGAACTTGTTTTGTGCTTTCTTAGTGTGGCAGAGGTGGGACAGGAACAGAGGAATACACTGATGCTCTTGAGTGGGATGTTTTACCTCTCCTCTTCAGGACTGGTCTTTTTTTAGGAGAAAGTAATTTTCCCCAACCTTCCCCCTTCTCCTTATTAATGTCTTGCCATGTAGAAATAATATTTGGGATCTGAGATTGTGCCTTCTGAAGTGGTTTCCATCTTGCTGTCCTCCTAAGAGAACTTTAACCTTGATTGAATGATCATGTTCAGCTACAAATAATCACAAAGCCATAAAAAAACAAGTCCTCTTGTATTTATATCCACTGCAGCAAAATGTACCTTTAAGGAGAAAACATTGCTCCAGTGTGACTGTCTGAATTTATTGGCCATTAGGAGCCTTACAGTGTGTGGCTCACATTTTAGAACTCCTGATTTCAAGCTTAATGTGGTCAGGAAATATAAAAATACATTTATTTATGTCATCCACTAAAAATCCCAACCTATGTTACTGCAAGTCTAACCCGCTGTGTGTTTATGTTGGAGATGAATGATGGGGTTGTAGCTGCCTGTGTTTCAGGCCAGGCTGAATGGAATGATTCTGCAGCACAACTATGTGTGTATTTTTTTTTTAAAGAAAAACCCTTCTTTTTATTTACTGCATGTGGCAGCAATTTCCTTCCTCCCAGAAGCCACTGGCCAATTCTTAGGGGCAGCTGCCCGACTGCCATCAGAGTCAGAACTTACTGAATTGTTCAAGGTTGTCAAAATGCAGACATGTCATTCCTGCTGATACCTGTGCCGTTGACTTTGACTTGCTTTGCCAAGTCTTTGGGGCCTGCTTTGGCTGATGTTTGCACAAGGTTTCCTCGGTTAATGATCTTCAGGAAGATGTATTTGAATATAACCTTGGATATTTGATAACTAGATGTCCACGCAGGAGGGGAGATCCCGCTCCATCCCTCCTGTCGTGACTGGCTGGGAAGGAGCTGCCAGGAGAGCTGCCCACTCCTAGAAGGAATAGAAGGTGCTGGTCGCCATCACAGGTGATTAGAAGTGCTGATGAGCTTTGGGGTTCAGCTCTGCACTGAAAGCTGAGGAGCAAAATGATCCAGTGAATATAAATGAAGCCAGTGAAAGACAGTGGGAAAGGGCTCAGGGGAGCTCTTGGGAAGCCTCTTGGAATTAAAATTAAGGGTTTGAGTGTTTTCTCACCAGAGGAAATATCTCATGTCAGGTCAAACATTATAGCAAGGAAAAAAAGTCATGTTGTATAAAACACCCAAACAAGTGACTCACAATCTTCTGCAGGAGCCTAAAACTTTCCAGAGGAGAGAGATCCACCTCTGGAGCAACTTGTAGCCTCCTGAAAATCAGCTTGTCTGGCTCGGTTTTGTCTCCCAGCTCCTCCAGCAGCAGCCCCAGCTCATTCTCCGAGCACGGGTGTGGTAAATCCCCACGAGCGTTTCTGCACCAGGCCCAGAGAGCTGCTGCCTCATGTCCCCAGCCAAGGGGCCCTCAGAAACACTCCAGGAGGACATTTCTCTGTTGATCTCAAGTGACACTGGGAGTAAACACTGTCAGGTGGGCTGCAGCAGCTGCCTGCTGGTCCCTCCCGTCCCTTGAGCTTTGGTGTTGGGGCACTCAGCCTGTTCCTGGGCTGAAGTGACACAGGGGATCTCAGCTGACCTTTCCCGTGCCATGAGGAACAGCTCTGGCTCCCCTGAGCCAGGATGCACTGGGGTTTTGATGGAATTCCTGGAGCGGCTCTGCCCTCTTGGCATCAGCACACTTAACCTTTTTGTTCAGCACATTTCCCGTCCTGTGGAGGTGGACAATGAATACAAATACCATGCAAATGATTTCCTTTTAAATGTGAAGGCTCCCTGATTGAAAACACACTGTCCAGGAACCCGGCTCTGTCCTGTTCCCACTGAACAGAGCGTCCTTGTTGCCTTTGACTTCAGGGCTTGCAGGATCAAACTCAGCGTTTCAGACAGGTTGAAAATAACGTGGGTTTTTTCCCTCTGAAACTGAGGTTGAGTTATGAACTCTGTAAGGAAGGTGTAAAGAATGCAGAGCAGAAAAAGCTGGGGAAAAAAATTCAGAGAAGGAAAAAAAAATAGCATTAAAAATCAGGCTCTTGAGAGTCCAGGAGTTTATCAGAAAATCAGAAGCTGAGGTTGGTAGGAGGGATCATGGGATTTTTTTGGATAGAAGCAGGAGATGAGTTGATGAAAAACTAAATTACTGTGCCTGGAGAATGCTGGAAGTTCCATACCTTGAGTTTGATGTGCTCCAAAATGTGGTCTAGATCACTCAGCCACCTTCCAAGCTGCTGGGGAAGTCACACCTTGGGAGGAAAGAATATCTTGAGTATCTTCCTTTGGATTTCCATGTCTTACCTACAGGGCTTCTCCCTTCATGTATAAAGACTCTTAAAACAACATTAATGTTTGTTATAGAACTGAAAATAGTGTGCAGGGCTGGGTAGCTCCTTCAGGAGGCTATTTTAAAATTCATATTAGCACTGGTTTGGTGTACAAAATCATACATATATGTCTCAGTATCAGGGCTCTGCTCACACTGCAGTTTTGGTATGTGTTGTGGTTAATTTTTATTGAAAGAAATCTCTAAAATTATGGGAGGGCCTTGCTCGTTCTCATAAATATTTCCCAATGAAGGCATTCTCGTGAGTGCCATCACCCAGCAAACAGTCCTGATGCTCTGGTGGGACCCTAAATGTCTGCAGAGCTCCCAGCCCTTGTGGTGGAGTTGGGCTGGAGGTGATTTTAAAGGAGCTGCTTTGTTTGCTGTAGGAATTCATCCATCTCTGGGGTAGAACTTGCAGTTGTTTTCACAGAATGCCTCAGGATTAGCAGCCAAGTCTTGTATATTCTCAGCTCCTCGTGCCAGGCTTTAAATACATACTGTGAAAAAAAAAAAAAGATAAAAAAAGGAAAAAAAAATTTAAAAAACTGTTTGGAGAGGCCTTTTATGGGTATTCTTGAAAAAAACCCAGCCAACAGTAATGCCCACCAAGCAATTCCATGTGGGAAAACACGACAGGGCTGGAATACAAGGCTTTAACCCCAACAGCAGCCAAGAGCCTGTTCTGCTGGAGTCTCTGGAGTCACCATTTCATGAAGGTTTTTGACTTGTATAAGGGTTTCTGTACTGATTTGCTGTAAAGTAGCCTGGGCTCCTCTGCCTTGTCCTGCCACACAAATCCCATCTAACAGCACTTGGCTCGGGAAAGGAGCCGTGAGGGGGGGAAAAAAGAACAGGCTCCTTTTGTAGCTAATAACTTCCTTTAATTGGTAATTAAGCCGCCTGCTACTTATAAATGTCAATAAAGGTCAAAATATTTAGAAGCAGAATCATTTTAGTGGCTTCCCATCTCTCACTGCCCGAGCTGCCTGCAAGGACCAGACACAGGCACGGCGGAGGAGGGCTTGGATTTCAGAGCCCTCGCCTTCCCACCAAACTCTACTCCAAGGCAGCCCAGAAGGGCCAGAGCAGCTCCAGAAAACGGGAGGATGTGAGCTGGCTCTGCTGGGTGAGCATTCCAAACCGTTTGGAGCTGCAGAGCAGGGCTGGAGCAGGCGAGGGCTGAGCGGATGGTGCGCTCGCTGACGTTCAGGGAAAGGGCTTGCGTCTGATCCACGGGCAAAATGACTCCAGGAAAAGCTGCCTGGTGACAAACAGATGAAATACCAGTGGCAGCTTGGAAATGGGAATTAGTATAAATGCTGTTGTTTCTCTAGAGCAGAGGAAAACACAGAGGGTTCTCTGGGTTTTGCTTGCAGCCCCTGAGTTAACAAGGACGAACACTTATTCTCCCTGCATGGGTTGTGTGAGCAGATTCTTCCCACTGAAATTAATCAGTTTATGAGGGGGCAAGTGAGGGGACATTTGGCTTTGAAGAGTGCAGAGAATCTATTCCCAGAGGGATCTTTGATCTTTTTATGGTGTTTTGTTTCCAAAGTGTGTGTGTGTGTGTCCTGCAGGGGCGTTTGGAAATGAGAGCCGTGGGGACTGGACTTTTACACTCCACTGAATATAATTAGAATATTAGAATATGAATATATCCTCCTTTTAATCCTTTCCCAAAGCATCCTCAAGAAGCTCAGGGTCTAATTTACCGTTCCATGAGGTCTCCGTACAGGACAGGTGGGGGTGTTTCTGTGGGAGGACCCCTCAGTGGTGTTTTGTTGGCTCTGCAGGTGGAGATGGGGTGGCCAGGCAGCTTGTCAGGTAGCGCTGGGAACGGGAAACTGGTGATCCTCAGGTCTTTCCTTCCTGCCAGACTGAATTTGGGATGTGCCACGTGCACCCAGCCCAAGTTTGGCCTTGGTAGCTTCAGACTGGATAGGGGGAGACTGACCTGTCCTCTTGGCACATTCATCCCTCCTGGGAACTTCACCTTGGAGCCCTCACCCCAGCCAGGCACAGCTGTCCCTGGAAGGCACGATTCCATGCGCTCCTGTGGGATATGATCCCGCCAGCCAAGTGGGATCTCCGTGGTTTTGGGGGCAGATTTGCTCACTGCTGCAGGGTGCGATCCCTGTTATTGGGGAGCTGAGAAAGCAGGGCTGGTTTGATGAACAAATGGGATTGTGCCATAAAAACCTCAGGGAAGCACAAGGCAGCGGTGCTGATGGGAATCCTGCTGCCTCCTCTGCTCCCAGATGTTTTCTGCACGGATTTTAAGGAAGTAGCTGTGAAGAGCAGCATTAGAGATCCAAGTGGGAGCTTTCCAAAGCCAAAAATGCTCTCCGAAGTCAGGAGATTTTGTTAAAGACCATAAGCTTAAAGCAGATAAGTCTGCTTTCAAAATTCCTTGCTTCCCTTGTGGTTTTGAGCCATTGGACTCTTTTAGCTATTTTCTTCCAAACTTTTATTGTTTAATTGTGATGGTGAGAAAGTTCTTATTAAAACTCCCGAAAACAGAGCACTCTGAAAATTGTTTCCATGATTTCAGGGGCTGCTAATTTACTAATAATACAGATAATTATCCCAGAGGAGCAACAGAACTGTTTGGCCAGCATACCAGCAAAATAATGTATCTTTTGATATTAAAGACCCAAACATGAATTAGATAGTATTTTGAGACTTTTGAGGTGAAGTTCATGTTGCTTCATCTTCCATAAACCCACTCATCATTTGACTGGGGGTGGTTCTGTGTACAAGTCCATCTTAACAGCCAAATATACACAGACGAAGATAAACACTCAAGGAATTTCAACTTTCATTTTCATCTTAGAATTCCTCTGACATGATCTGGGTTTGTCCTGATCCTTCTGATCAAGTTCTTCCCCAGTAGCAGCACAGCCCCTGCACCAGGAAGGGTTTGTGCCTGTGCCTCCCTGTCTGCCCCAGTCCATCCCACTGTCCCACGTCACCTCAGTTAGTGGAATTTGCAGATTACTGGAGAGGAATGGGCAGGGTGACTTATTTCTTACGTCATGATTCTGTGTATCTTCAGCGGGACTGAAGGAGAAAGCAATTCTCCTTCGGAGTTCATTGTGCCTGTTACCTGTCCTTCCCTAGGAAATAGGGACACCCCAAAAGAGCTGGGATGCTCCAGGCTGCCCACCTGGACACCCCAGGAGCAGAGCAGGAATTAGGCTCTTCCTTTGCCTGAGCCCATCTCCACGTGTCCCTGCAAGTTTTTGGGTAGCTCAGACTGTGGCAGGAGATGTGACTACACGGTGATCACTCCTTAGGAATTCTTTCCACTGTTCCTTTCTCTTCTAATTCACATAACCAGCAGATCAGTGCTGTCCCTTCTGTAGCCCTGTGCAGCAGTGACAGCTACAGCCACCAACAAATGGGGCTGCACATTTTCCTGCTGGTTTCCCAGCCTATGATTTAGATCCTTCAGCCTCCAAACTACTCCACTGGGTGTCCTTTAATATTGCATTATATTACTGAGGATGCATAGTCGATTCCATTGCTGCCATTTACTTTAGCAGTGATAAATGGCACAAGCTGTACGAGAAGTTTATACATTTTCAGTGCTTCGCAGGCAACTGTTTCCCAGAGAAGTTTTCCAACTGTTTGTTATGAAAAGTCGCTTCCAGAAGCTTGGTTAATGACTTTTGAAATGGGGTAAAATGCAAGAATTCTTTATGACCGAGAGGTACATCAGTGTCAGGGTTTTCCCCTCTGTAGGAGTCGTCAGTTCTGCACAGTTGATATTTAAAAAGGGTTACGAGAATTCAGCAGAAAACCCTGAACTCAGAAAACTTGCAACTCACCTTTCCTCATTATTATGTGCTCCTAAAACCTTTCTGTTCAGCTGGAGGAGCGGGGTTGGAGCATCCTGGCCCAGGTGATCCCTGTGCACGGAAAGCTGAGGCAGTTGGAATAAACCATGCCTTGGCCAGGCTGGTATTAATATGAGTCTGTGTCATCCCTGTTCCCTGGTGTTCAGAGTATCCCGGTGTGGAGCAAGCTGGAGGCTGTGTGTTGTGCTCTGGCAGCTCTTCCTTCACCGGGAATGATTTGGCCAGCCTGTGTATTCCTGCTCTCTCTGGCCATGGGTTACCTACAGTGAGGAAGCTGGGTCTGCCCAAGCCCCCACTGTGCTTGTTGGAGGGGAGTTTAAACTGCCAGAGGGCAGGGTTGGATGGGATATTGGGAAGAAATCCTTCCTTGTGAGAGTGGTGAGAGGCTGGGATGGAATTCCCAGAGGAGCTGTGGATGCCCCGTCCCTGGAAGTGTCCAAGGTCATGTTGGAGCAAGGTCTAGTGGAAGGTGTCCCTGCCCATGAGGTGGAACCAGGTGGGCTTTAGTGTCCCTTCCAGCCCAAACCATTCCACGATTCTGTGAATCTGCGATCGCGGGTGGCTCCGAGGAGGGAGGGGAGGGAGCGGTGCGAGGAGCCGGGAGCGGCCGCACGATGGCAGCGTGGGATCGGCACTGGGGCCGGGGGGAGCCGGCACCGTCCCGGGGGAACCGGGGAACCGGGACCATCCAGGGGAACGGGCACCATCCAGGGGAATCGGGACCATCCAGGGGAATCGGGACCATCCAGGGGAACGGGCACCATCCAGGGGAATCGGGACCATCCAGGGGAACGGGCACCATCCAGAGGAACCGGGACCATCCAGGGGAACCGGGACCATCCCGGGGAACCGGGACCATCCCGGGAAACCGGGACCGTGCCGGGGCCGGGGCAGGGAGCGGCTGCAGCCGCAGCAGGGCACGAAACGCCTCTGTGCGAGCTAATCCTGAGCCTGGTGTTGTGCCCCCCCGCAGCAGGTCAGGCTTATTTCAAATCAGACTTTGACATTTTGCTTTCCTGTGTTTTGTGGTTTCCCTTCCCACGCAGCCCAACCTTTGTGGGGGTGGTGGTGGAAGAGGTGGAAGCCCAAGGTTAGGTCCTTCCAAACCAGGAGCGAAGGAGTGTCCCGGTTCGCAGGGACTCAGGGACCGCAGGACATCCCCAGACCTGGGCAGGCTGGCGGGCTCCGGCCCGGCTGCAAAGTAAACACGCAGTGAGAGCCCACCCTGGGCAGGCACGCGGGTGATGGGCAGCGAGGAGGATCTTTGGAAGTCTCTAGCAGAAATAACACTTAACTAATATCAGATCCATCTGGAAGAGCGGCACAAAAAACCCCCACCCAGGCTCTCCTTTATTCCTTGCAAACTGGGCTTACGTTCTATACATGGGCCCTATTGTGCATTGTAGGGGATGGGCTCTCTCAAATGCCAGCGTCTTATGGCTTTCATTTGTTCCCAGACCTCCCACCAAGTGGCTGCTGATTGAAAACCTTTTTACTCTCCTGCCAGGTTCAGCAAAAAGGGCTTGGTGTACTCGGGGCCTTTGATGTGTCTGGGATGAACATTTTCATTGAAAGAGTTGGGTGAGTCACTCCATATTTGACACGGAGCTATCTTGGAATACCTTTGGATTGGCCTTTTCAAGCTCTTTTATATTTTTTTTTTAAAAATTTATTTATTATTTTTTGGGCTATAAATATTTTGCTCAGTGAGAAGCATGAAGCTCTTTTCTGGAAATGAAAGAGCCCTATTCCAAATAGGAAAAACACACTTAGCTAAGGTTTGTGCAGTGCATATTTAGTGGTAGAAGGTGCTGGGTTGGCCCTGCCTTGCTTTTCAATACAATATCCTGCAGTGTGAAATGAATGGCTGTATTTAGAGGTATCTGGAAGTGATGACTGATGTTTGGAGAAGTTACAAGGCTTTTCCTTTTCCACATGAACTCTCCAACCTGGCATTTCCACAGCAGTGAAATACTTCTGGGGCTGAGATCATCTGATTATTATTTCCTGTGTCATGTGCTGAATTTATTATTTTGTTGAATATTACAAAATATATTCTTGAGTTGCCTGAGTTTGGGATTCTTTGGCAAAGTTCACGGGCAGAACAGGGATATTGGACTGGCAAAAGTATTTCTTTCTCCTTGGGGGTTATTTAGTTGTGATTAGTGAATGAAAGCCCCAAAGGAAGGGGGGGAAGGAAGGGTAAAATTCCCCAAAAATGCTGCTCAGATATTCTCCCAGCATATTATATAATCAGCTCCAGAAAAATGAAAATTTGTAATTCTTGTGCTGAAAACTGGTAAAACCCAGAAATTCAGACTTGTTTGCTTCAGTGTCCAATTATTTCCCTCTTCTCTTCTTTGGAAGAAGGGAACACATCTGTGCTAATCCAGGATTATTTCTGGTCACAGCAGAATCTGGGAATTGCAGAGCGCAATAATGGGTTCATTCCACGAATATTTTCATGGAGACTTTTTAATATTTTTTTTTATACCTTTAGAAACCAAAACAGAACAGCCTAAAAATCTTAAGTTGCCCAGGGAAGCTGTGGCTGCCCCATCCCTGGAAGTGTCCAAGGCCAGGTTGGACAGGGTTTGGAGCAATCTGGGATAGGGGAAGGTGTCCCTGCCCATGGCAGGGGGTGGCACTGGATGGTTTTTAAGGTTCCTTCAAACCCAAACCACTTTGAGATTCTATGAAAATCCAGTTAAAACTCTTCCAATAAGCACCTGTTGCCATTCAGAGGTGTGTGCACTCCTTGCAACCCCAGCAAGTATTAAATAAGGATATCAGAAATAGTGAGAGCCACCTCCCATCTCAATATTTCAGTTTAAAACTGGGGGTAATTCTCTAAAAACTGACTGAAACGCCACGTAGGTCTCTTGAAATCTTGAGCTGCCTCAAAGCAAGGCCTTCCAAATGGGGTGGGAGAAGAACTAACATGTTTAAACAAACAAATACAGGCATCTGGGTTCTTGCAATTTGTCTGTTTGTACCACCAGCCATATTCCTTCCTGCCTTGTTTTTGGAATATTGCACGGTATGTGGGGCTTCATTAAGGGATATTTTGTCCTTTGGCTTTTTCCACACATGATTACACAGTAGCCATCCGTTCCCAACATCTGTGTTTATTAAAACCTTTCCAATAAATCTGTGCAGGGAGGAACTGTCCACGTTCCCTCCCGAGTTCTGTTTTCCTCTGTGATGAATTGGTTAAAGATTATCCAGCTGAGATGTTTGTTCTTAGCTGGGTCTTCAACATTACTCCCTCTTCCCTCCGAAATTCGTTGGAAATGGAGATTGGATGGGCAGGCAGGGCCTCCAAGCCTGTCCAGGACACCAAGTGCAACCTTTTGGTGCAATCCCATGAAACAGGGCAGAGTTGCTGCAGCCAAGGTTTGTGTTTCACACCCCAGCTCTGCCTCCTGGAGGTGGCCAAGCCAGGTTGGATGGGGCTTGGAGCAACCTGGTCTAGTGGAAGATGTCTGGGTGACCCAACCAGGGCCGCTTCCCAGTGAGAATATCCAAGGAACAACTTAGGGAATAAGCTCTTTAGCCCGTGCATCACACCCCTCTCTGGCCTTGGGTGCGTGGTGGTGGCTGGTGCAGGTCCCACACCCCACACCAGCTCAGAAACGTCCTGGCACTGCTGGTCATCGTCACATTGTGCTGGCACTGTGTTCTCTGTGAGACAGGGCCACTCTCCAGCAGATTTTTGGCCCTGTGGTTGCAGTCACATGAGGTTGAACGGCCCCAGTTGTGGTCGTGGAACCAAAGCCACCAACTGCCTCAGAGTTTGGGAGGGACCTTCTGAGGAGATGAGCAGCACAAACCACAGACAGCAGCCACGTGCAGCTGGGCCTGCTTGGCTGGACAACATCACTTAACTCTCACTCTGAGCATGGTTTGGAGCACATGGGTTTGAGATTCCATGAGGGAGCAGGCTGGGAGTGAGCCAAATCCTCCCAGGTGATGCTGGGGATCAAATCCTCACAGGTGATGCTGGGGATCAAATCCTCCGAGATGATGGTGGGGATCAAATCCTCCCAGGTGATGCTGGGGATCAAATCCTCCCAGGTGATGCCAATCTGGGCACAATTGTCAGTGTCCAGTAGGTACCACCTGAAAAGTTTAGAAGAGCTGACGAGGTGTTAGCAGGAGACAGAAGTGTCCTGGAAGCCCCTGTGTAGATGATAAATTTGGGGTAGCTCACCCTGTTCTGGATGTCTGTGGGGTCTGGGATTCCTGAAGACAACCTGGATAACAGTGTGGATTTTGAAAGGCTTCCCAAGATCAGCTTTTCTGCAGTAAGGTAACAGCCCTTGAACTCTTGGGGTGCTTCTGGTCTGTGGTGCATTTAATACAGACTAAATTCTTCACCTGATAGATCTCACCTGTCATGAGAACTATGTGTTTTCTGTGCAAGACTTGCAGAAACAGAGGCTGGTGCGCTCCCAACTTTTAGAGCCGAGGCTTCTCTACTGTTTTTCTTCGAAAACCTTCTGCTAACGTTGGCAACAGGGCCAGCCCTAATTTCTCTTGGGCTTGGGAGCGTTGCACAGGTGTGAGGACATGAGATTTCCGAGGTGGTTTTTGTGTTTCTCTCTGTGTCTGTGCTGAGTGTGGTCACACTCAAGGATCTGACTTGGTGCTGAGGGATTGGGACTGGGTTTGGAGTCAACAGTTCCTCGACCTGAAAAGTTACGCCAAGATTTATGAGTCAGGGACTGGTCACCACCAGATTTAGCTTAGTCAGATGGTGTTGGTTCATAAGCCATAGCCTCCAGTTTTTCCAGCTCATGTTCACCATGGAAGGAAAAAGACAAACTCTAACCTACAGCCCTAAACGTGCTCTCGTGTGCTCATACCTCCAGACGAGGTATCCTGACACACAGCTCTGCCCCTGTGTAGCCTTAAGAGATATTTAAGAAATTATTATTAATTTTCACTTTCTGGTTCTCGGGCAAAGAATTTGTTCTCTCTGACAGTCACTTCCCCATCAATAAAACTGCAGTGTTTTTTTTTCTAATCCCAAGGAGAGCCAGTTTTCATGAGGAAATGTCTTGCTTTTCTCTGTGATGTGGAAATCAGACTTTCGAGGGCAGTATATCATCATCTCGAATTCCTAAACCTCCCATTTTCCTGAAATAAATAGCCCTAAGTTGAAAGTTCCCTGGGTATTGACAAACAAACATTTTGCTGAGTTTCTCCTCCAAAGTCTCAGGAATTCAGTGGGAAAAAGGCTCAGGCCCTGCTTTGTGGGTGTAGGTTAGAGATGTTGTTATCTCTCAGCTCCCTTTAGGCTCCTTTGGGGGATTTTTATAACATTGTTTTCCCCTCTTCTCAGTTGTGTTTTACATCCAAGTCCTGGTATTTTGGTTTTAGCCCACAAACAACATGAAGCCTCAGTTTTTCCTGCCAACCAGACTCTTCCCCAGCACCAATTATCCAGAAGAGAACTGCGGATGTGAAACCACACCAGAAAAGTTTGAAGCCCATATAAAAGTATTTGAATTTCTGACATATAAAAGGGTGTCTTCTTTGGTGTGTGTTGTCTTGGGACCACCTTGTGTTTCCCCGTGGCTGGTGACTAAGCTGGGGCAGAGGTGCTGTCCATTAAACCAGCTTCTTCCTCACGGTGCTCGCTCTGGCAAACAGGAGGTTTAGTGCTTGTTGCTGAGGAGGAAAGAGTTTCTAGAGCTTCTGTAGAACTTATTCCTGCTGTGGAAACCCAACTAGAGCTGAGGTTATGACAAGCTGTTTTTGTGCAGCTCTCCCTTGCAATGCCCGGTGTGCTGATGTTTGGTTTCTAGGAGAAATTTTTTGGCCAAGAAGAGCTTTTGTTTAAAGTGATAAAAGTGTTTGTCTGACGTGTCTGGGCAGAGTTAGCAGTGCTGGCTGATGGGACACTCCTGCTTTCCCAACGGCAGGGGCAGCTGTGGAAGGCGTTCCTGGACTGTCCCAGCTCACTGCCCGACAGTTTCACCTGAACCGCCACTGATTTCGAGTTACCGCTACACAGGGTTGGAAATTGGGGTGGGTACAACTCACCTGCAGCAGGGGCTGGAGCTGCCTCAGGTGACGAGATCTGCCAGGATGAGTCCACGCTCTACAGCACCAACCTTGCCTTGCCTGCCACAGCTGCCTCTGGCAGCACAAACATCAGGGGCTGCACAATAAGCGGCACTGGGATCTCTCTGTTGTGCACCCAGGCCACAAGGCCACGTTTATTCCTCACTGTTTGTTTGTCCCTCAGCTGCAGGGAGCAGGGAAAACACAGGCAGGAAGGAGTTCAGTCCACACGTGCTCTGATATTTGCATTTTCTCCCCCAAAGTGTTTGCTACTGGGAGTCCCTGGAGACAGGATGCTGTTCTGTGTGGACTTCTGATCTGATGCAGGTTGATTGTTTGCCTGGTTTTAAATCCTTCAGGGCTGGCTTTTGGCCAGGCCTCCTAAGGCCTATATGAAGATAACAAATCAAAATGTCTTCCCCAAGGAGCAAACAATCTAAGTACGAGACAAGAAAGACAGGGGAACAGAGACGGGCTGGGGAGTATTAAGAGCGAGTTTAAAATTTCCAGCTATTAATGAGAAAAGGGGCTTTCATTTTTCATCCAGCTCTGGGGAGGACATCTGAGGAGTTTGGATTTCAGTTTCACAGGCTGGGAAGCCATGCTGGCAGGGTTGTTGTTTATCTCTCCTGAGAAACAGCGTGTTTCAAGTTGATTCTCCCTCGAATAAAGGTTTTAAGAAAATATTTTGTTTGCTGCTTTCTCAGCTGTGCACAGCATTTGTCTTCATCCTTTGCTGGTATAATATTATAATAGTTTCTTGTAAGTGCTGAGCCCTTGCTGCTGACAGCTGCTGAGAAATGATGCTGTCATGAATCATGCCTGCAAACGCAGTTCTGTGATGTGCCCAGTTCTCAGCCCCCATAATTAACAGCCAATTACTTCCTCTCTGAGAAGCCAAAACTCCAGCAGATGAAAGAACCAGTGTTGTGGGAGCAGATGTGTTGTCTCAGTTCCTGTGTCCTTTACAAACATACAAACACTTGGTTACATCCATGGGCAGGAGTTGGAAGTCCTTAAAACCACGCCTGGGTTTGGCCATCTGTGCTCCAAGCGAGGAAAGGGGAAGGAGGGAGGCAGGGAGGGAAGGTCTCTGCAGCTCCAGGACGATGTGGCTGCAACAGCAGCACCGCTCAGGAGTTCTCTGGCTGTTCCCTGAGGTCCCAGTCCCTGTTTATTGATGGGGAGGGTGCACATGTGTGAGAGCTGAGCGTTCCAGATGCCAAACTCCCCCCCCAGGAACGTTCCCAGTCCCTGGGCTGCAGCTTTTGTTCAACCAGGAGACCCAAAGCTGAGCCTTTTCCATCTGGAGTTTGTGTGGCAGAAAACGCCGTGGTTTAGGAGACAGAGCTGGGGACTGGGAGCCAGCAACTCCTGACCAGAGCCTGCAGTCACTGATTTCCTGACTTCTCCCTCTCCTTATAGATTGTTCTTTGACAGAATTTCATTTGTGTTGGTTTGCTCTTATTTACTGGGCAGGAATCCTTTCCTGGGAACGGATGAGAGCCCATAAAATGTTCTTCAGCTTTCTGCTTTCTCTTTCTTTCACCATTTGGTGTTTTCAGTACTTGATTGAGCAACTAAACCGCTCAATGGGGATTCTCTGTCCTGACTGGGAATTTGTAAGTAGGAAGAGTTAAATCAGGATTTCCAAAGGAGTCTTTGCTCTGGATGTTTCATTATTAATCTTCCACAAAGTCCTTGGTTTTCTCAATGTTCATTGTCAACATTAATATCAGGAGATGGATGCAGAAATAATAAGTATCCAAAAATAACTAAAGCTTTCTCTTTTATTTGCTTTATCATACCTTGTGTAAAGGTGGTGGTGCCACCACTGTCCTTTCCACAAATATGGGATGGAATTTTAATTAAAAATATATAATAATCCCCAAACCACCAAAATAAAAGTGGAAGTGAATGCTGCTGTGGGATATCTGTGTGTGCCATCCAGTGAGCATTCTTAAATCTTCTGCAGTATCTTTTAGCTCTGCACCTCTTCACAACTGCTACTGACTGTCTGGCTTTGGAGAAAGCTACTTTTCTGCCTCTGCTGCTCCCATAAAACGTGTTCAGAACATTTACAGGGAGGCTGGAGGAGTTAGTATTTCTGTAATTCTCTAAACATTTGAAAATGTAAAATATTTGCAGATGTAGTGCCATATGCAACTTCATAACAGACTTTTATTCCTTGTATACTAAACTTCTGACTAGCAGGAGTCTCTTGGCTGGCTGCTCCTCAGCTGGGAGACTTGGAAATATTCTTTTTGGGGAATGACTCATCCAGGCTGTGCTCCCAAGTCCCGGCTTTACCACCTCCCTCCCTGTTTTCTTGTTGTCTCAGGAGCTGAGCAAAGTGAGGCTGCTCCTGTCTGAGCATCCCCTGTTCAGCTGCTTCCCTGCTTCCCGCTCTGGGAGCAGCACCAGCTGAGGATGGACCAAGGAACAGGCTCTCTTGCCTTCCAGCCTTTTGGAATCTGGACCAAGGCTTTGCTGTGCAGTTGTAAAATCTCTGTGTGTGTCAGGAAGGCATTTGCTCACCTGCTGAGACCCTTCAGCCTCACCAAAACAGAGGTTCATCGTGGTTTTTTGTATTACTTTCCCCAGTACTTTCCTGATTCGTTGCCTCCTCCTCTCCCTCCCACCCCTCTTCCACTGGATTGTGAAGTTTTGTGGAGTTTGCCACGGCCTCTCCCCCTTTGGAGCTGCGTAAAGCTAATGAAATACCCAACAGCTCATCAGCATTATCCGAGTGCATTTATGGAGCATGTGGCTTTCAAATCCAGGCTTTCTGGGCAGCACAACTTCCCCCACATCTAACGAACAAATAGAATGTTCCTCCGAGAGAGGAATGCTCTGGATGAATGTGAGAGCCTGAGAAAAAACCCAACACTCCCTTGTGCAGTTAAATGTGTCTGGAAGGAGCGTGATTGTCTCGAGGAGGAGCCACTTCAGGCCTGTCTGTGCTCCTGGGGCTCTTCCAATGCCCCAACCACTTCCTCTCTGTTTGACATTTTGCTGCAGTGCTTCCTTCCCCTTCATCTCCCTCTGCCCTGCCCCTGGCAGGTCCTGCTGCTGGTGGTGGGAGACAGAGCTGTGCCCGTGTCTCTGCCCCGGAGCAGGGGGTGAAGTGACCCAGGCTGGGCGTTCCTCCCCATTCCCAGGGGAAAAGGAGCTTACCAGCCCTTGACCCTGTAGGGCTGCCTTGGTATCTCCCAGGAGGGCAAACCTGGATGTGCTTTTCTGATTTTTGCAGTTGGGTTTTGGTGGTTTTTTTTTCCAGTTGATTGTTGATTTACAGGAACAGCTCTGTGAGTCTTTGGTGAGAACTGGATCTTTAAAGCCCGTTTCTGAAAAGCTTGTACCTGCAAAAGTCCCAGTGATCTCCCTGGGGGCCCCACTCCCAGGGGAAAGGGGCTTCTATGGCAGAATTGCTGCTTTAAACCTTCTGCATCCCTGGCCTTTTAAAATCGTTGTAATCAGTTTATTTTAGGACAAGCTGTCCAATGACATCCTGGCCATTTGAAAAAAAAAAAAAATCAACAGGAAATTCTGAATGTGAGTCATGCCTTTGTCTTGGTGTTTTTCAAGGATTTTTGGAATTTATAAAAAAAAAAAAGGCAAAAAAGCCAGAAATCCTTGATGTTTTCGGAAACAACTTCAGAAAGTCCACGTATTGAGGAGTCACTCAACAAGGAAAGAACGTGTGTAAGCTCCAAACATTTACTTGATCTAAAGTCTTTGTAATTAACCAAAACCCTACAACTCCCCAAAACCCACAAGTGAGCCTGGGAGGGATCAGGTATCCCTAATTCTCTTCCCCCTGGGAAAGCTGAGTTGTATGGTTTGGTGGTAGGGAAGGTCTGCACTGTGGGAGTCCCAGATGTTCCTGAAGATCAGATGCTTTAGGAAGCACATCCAGGGATTCTTCCTGTGCTCCCATGTGGAGTTCGCAGACTCCTGGGGAATGCATGGACGGTGTCTGCCGGCTCACTGCGTTCCAGGGGAACCCATCAGGAGGAACTGGGACCCTGGAACATTCAAACAAATCCCTGTTCCAGCATTTTCACCTTTAAACCAAACATGGTCCTGGTTACAGAAGGGTGAAACCTCTTGTCAGCAACTGCTTGTGATCACAGCTTTTTCCATGATTTAAGGCAGGGAATCCTTCTGAACCACACAAGGAATACCCGTGGCCTTTTTAACAAAAAAAGCTGATATCAAAGTAGTATTTAAAATTTTTTTTGTAGTGAACTAAATAATTTTCCTTGGCCTCTTCATGCCTTTCATCAAGAAGCAACAGAAATTAGACATGGGGATGGAGATGAAATCAGGCAACCTGTGGTTGTCCTGGAAGACCTGAAATCCTTTCAAGGACTTTGGGGAAAAATCCTTGCTCTCAGCAGGGCATCCTGCATTTTGTATGTGAGATTGGGTCGCTAAATGTTGGCCCTCAAATGATGGACTTTCAGGTGACTGAATGAATTCCAAAGAAAGGTGAGGCTGATTCAGGCAGGGGGTGACCAAACTCCAGCCCTGAAAGACCAAGCCAGGCTCTGAGGCTGCAGGACTATTGTAAGAACAACAGAAACTTCCGAGGGGAAAAAGGGGTAATGTAGCTCTTCTGGTCCTTCCTCTGACAGGAGCAGCCTCAGGTGGAGGTGGCAGCACCTGTGTCCGTGGCCAGGGTACCACCAGATGGTGCTCAACAACGTGGAATGTTCTCCCGGGGCTTGGAGGGTTTGCATCCCAAGGGCTGCTGGTCCCAGCCCTGTCACTCAGCAGTTCTGTCACCCTCCCCTCCAGGGACTGCAGAGCCAGCCTGGGGGTTCTGGAAGCGCTTCTGCATTCGTTTGCAGCAAGGATTTAAGGGAAAAAACATGTGGCTTGGGCAGAGGTCCAAGGCAGAGTGCTGGGATGGGACAGCAGTTCCACAACCAGCGCTTCAGCAGAATAACAGAGGCTGGGTGTTGAGGGATCACCTTCCCCTGGTGATGAACGATGCACATGCTGAGCATCAGGGAACGTGGCAGAGCCTCTGCCTTGTGCTCCTGACACTCTTCCTCCAAAGCACCCGGATTACATTTGCTTTTGTATCTCTCCCACCACTTCATTTGCTGTGAGATGGCTGGTGTGGGGCGAGGGGGCCTGTTCAGCGTACAGTGGGAAAAATCTGTTTGATCAGGTCTGGTGCAGTTGCTTTGCAATGGGAATGTTCTTTTTCTTCAAACCCCTCTTGTATACTTGGAGAAGGAATCCTGTGGCCCGAGTCAAGTGAATTAATGTTTTGTAAAAGGAGGGTGTAATCATTTATTAGCATTGTGCTGGACAAAGTTCTTTGTCTCTGCAGGTTTGGCCGAGTGCCCAGACTCAGGCAGGCTCTGACTTTTGCTTGAGTCTCCCAGATAAACTCTCAATGAAACAAGGCTGGAGTTGCCCCAGCTGACACGGATCCAGGGAGCAAACCCTGTCAGGAGGAACGGGCTGGGGCAATGCCAAGCCCAGCAGAGATGGCAGAACCTGTTGGAGGTGTTTGGGGTGTGTGGGGTGAGGGGCAGGAGGGATCTGTCCGCAGTGTGAATCCACCTTCTGCTCAGGTTTTGCTGACCCGCTCATCCCCGTGACCAGATCTGATTAGATCTGGCTTTTTCTCATCCATCTTTTTTTTTTTTTCCCCCCCTTTCCTATGGATATTGAATTGACTCCTGTCTAAATATCAGCCCGTCCCTGGCCTGTTGTCAGCGCTTGGCTGCGGGTTGTGTTTCCTACGGCCTCTCGCTCCGCGCCTGCCTCGGGCTTTGTTCGAAACGCGCTCCGAGGGCAAGCCCTGGCAGCCTCAACACCCCTCGTCGGGCCGAGCGTCACTCCCTGCCTTTTCCCCGCGTAATCTCCTGAAAGGTTAATGGCAAAGTGCAGGAATGCGCTCTGGGAGCTGACACGACGCCTGACAAATATTTCCAGCGGGGCCGCCGCTAAAGAAACCCAGGTGTGGTCTCGCCCTCGGTGTCTCTGCGAGAGCGCTGGGTCTTCGGAGAAACAAAGATAAATCGAGAGCTTAACCCGTTGGCTTCTCGGCATTTCAAAAAAAAAAAAAAAAAAAGAAATTAAACTTCCACTTGTTCTGCTTTTGCTCATCCGTAATTCCCTCGGGAGGGGGGGGGAATCGTGTTTCACGGGGCTGAGATACACTTGATGTCTTTATGAAAAATGCAAGCAGTGTGTTATTTCCGATGGTGCCTTTCCGTGCTCTTCAGTTCAGCAGGACGCTTGGAAGCCCGGTATTTACACCCAGGGAGCTTTAGACTGTTTCAGGCTTGAAAACAAACAGTTTAAGGAGATTAAGTGATCACATTGAAATATGTTAATAATTTCTGTGATTAATTTTTTTTTTTTTTAAATTGAGATAAATCTATCAATCAGCATTTTAATTTAAAATGAAGATGGACAAAAAGTGGTAGTTCTAGAATTGTTTCAGTTTTGCTTCGGCACCAAAGGGGACACATTTTAGTAATTGGGGACATCTTGGGTTTTGTTTTTTTTTCAAGTGCCACCCTCTTTTTCTTAATATAACTTGTCATTTCCTTCTTTAGTCTTAGAGCCTACAATTAATAGATTTTGTTTTGTTGTATTTATTTCCTGAGATAGGATTGTATAGAGGGAAATGGGATGTTTTATGGAAACACAGGGAATCTTTCCAGCTCCTGTCCTGGTCATGAGCACAGGTTCTGCTGAATTACGTAATGTTCCTCTCTGTTTTAGTCATCTCCCTTGCATCCTCAGAGCAACTGCATGTCAGGAGCTGACATTCTGCTGTGGCAGAGCTGCCAGGGCAGGAATTCTCCTGAGCTCTGGTGCTGCTCCTTGCAGGAGTCACCAGAGAGATGAAAGCAAGCCCAGTGCCAGGGGGAAATCTCTCCCTCTCACGCAGCAGCTGCTTTCCTTGTGCAAGCCATTTTTAATTCTCATTTTAGGATCTTTTCAACCCTTTCGCTGACCCTTCCAGCTGGAGAGGGAAGGGGGGACAGAGGCAGCAAGAAGGGCTCCCTCCTTCTTCTCCCCACTCTGGTGTGGCTTGGAGGGCTGAGGCTTCGTGAGGGCAGTTGACCAACCTTTCCTTCCCCCTCCATGTTTCTGCCCCTGAGGAAATGGCTGTTTATGGAGCAAAACACTGGTTAAAAACACTCAGTGTGTGGAAGTTGGGTCCCTCCACTGCCTTTCTGAGCTGCAGAAGGTTGTGGTCTTCTCACCCTTTGATCAGTCACTCTTCTGTCAGAGGCCTCATTTTCCTGAACTCTTCAGGTTTTATCCTCTGTGCGCCTGTTTGAGATGAGCCTGTAGCCCCCATTTCACAGGCAGGAAAGTAAACCTCTCCTGATGGCACTGGGAGGTCTCTGGCCCATGGAATATGGACACAAACCCCACCCAGGAATGCAGGTTTTAATGCCATCCTTTAGGCCATTGAGTTTCAGCAAGGAATTCCTTCCCTGAGACTCTCAGTCTGGCCTCGACATGAAAAACTGATTAAAGCAGTTGAAAAAATAGATCAGGGCTTTCCATTTTCCTCAAATATCAGTTGCATTTTCCAGTGTCTGAAACCTGGTGAAATTAGCATTTCACCTTTTGGAAGTCTGAGGAGGAAACCCTTCCCTCCTGATAGATATTCAGTCAAGTTGTGCTGCAAACTGGCCATTAGGATAGTTCATGTGTCAGCACGTGCGGCACTCACTTGTTCTGGATCCCTTGGGCAGCTGCCTTCAAATCAATATTAATTATGGACCACTAGACAGGAGCTAATCTGAAAGGAAGAGCAGGTTTCATTTAAC
The DNA here is from genome assembly GCA_035584735.1 of Pseudotriccus pelzelni. Lineage (NCBI taxonomy): Eukaryota > Metazoa > Chordata > Aves > Passeriformes > Tyrannidae > Pseudotriccus > Pseudotriccus pelzelni. The sequence continues at coordinate 2,044,304 of JAWMRA010000016.1, read as the reverse complement.
AGCTGACTGATGGTTGCTGTGAGTAGGGGGTTTGGTTTAGTTCTGATTCCTTTTTTTTTTCCCCTTTCCTTTTAAGAAGTCTCCCATGGCAGTGTTGGAGCACTAATTGTATTCTGCTTGATCTAACAAATTAAAAATTAAAAAAAATCACCTTGTTTGCCATAAATTCGAAATTCCTGGCACCCTCCTAATGGAGGCTCTGCAGGATCCATCAGCGCAGAAGTTCAGCTCCAGCCCCTGATGCCTTTGGAGAGCTCACCCCTGGGTAACATTTTTATTCCTTCTGGCAACTGTCCAGTGAACAACAGAGGAACCTGAGGAAAGTGGCTTTGAAATGTGTGTTTATTGCGTTGTCGTGGTGCCAGAAGGAGCCGCTCGTCTGGAATTCCGACCAACTGCTCCTCGGAGCCGTCTGACTTTCTGGGGAGGGATCTGGAATAGCCATGAGCCGGATGCTCTGCTGGGGTGGCTGAGGCTGGCAGGTTGTTTCTGACGGGGTTGGATGTGTTCTGTCTTCACTGGGAGTGTCTGCTGGAAGATACCTGGTTTTCGGATGGTTTAGCAGCGATTCTGTGGGTGATCGCTGACGTTGAGGATGTTGGAGGTGTGCTTGTTATTGTAAAATCAGGGAAGAATAGGAATCAAATTAACCATAGAATCACAGAGTTGTCAAGGTTGGAAAAGACCTTTAAGATCATCAATTCCAGCTGTCAGCCCAGCACCACCACCATGGCCAGCATCAAACCATGTCCTTACGTGCCCCACGTGACACTTCGAGGGGTGGTGACTCCACCATCTCCCCGGGCAGCTGTTCCAGTTCCTGACAGCACAGCTGGTAACATGAAAACACTCAGGGAATTGGAAGAGAGGGTTGGGAAGTTCTTCAGAAGGTCTCCTAGTCCCTTCCCATCCTCTGCTCCACCGACATCACTCTGGACAACTGTTTGTCCATTCCCAAACCTCCCATGGTCAGCTCTTGGCCTCCCCAGCTGGACTACACCAGGCTTTTACCCAGTGTCTGAAGGGCGAGGTTTTGTCATACTTTAGCCCTGAAACTCTAGAACCAAACACATGAGAAGCCCAACTAGTGCTTCTGCTGGTGAGTTCAAGGAAAAAATTACAGAGCAATAAGATATTTCCATCTTGTTTCTGGCCAGCACCTCAAATCCAGCACGTGCCCAGCAGTGGGGGCAGTTGGGAGTGCTGATATTTAGAACTTTTCTGCCCTGAGTTGGTTCCTGGGTTTGCAGAGAACCAAGTGTTACTTGATCTGTCACTGATAGCCCACGTTGCTGCAGCTCTGGGGCCTCTCAGCCCTGCCCTCCTGCTTTTCCTGACTGCTGGAATGGCTGTGAATTTTGGGCCTCCTTTTGGCGGGTTACAATATCTATTTATCAGCATTCTTGGGTCTTCCCTCATCGCTGTAACTCACTGGAAGAAAACTCTGTCGACTCTCACTGTAAGCTGAGCCATCGGGGCTGTGAATAGGGCTGGCATTTTATTTGTTGAGTCAAGACTCCTGGATTTCCAGCTTTTGCTTTGGAATGGCAAGCCATGAAACACTACCCTGGCCTGGCTGCCCCTGGGGAAGGGAGGGCTGCAGTGGGGCAGGGGTCAGTCTCATGGTGGAGTGGCCCAACCACAGCTGCACTGGGGCTTTTAAAGGAAGGAGGGTCTTCCTGGGGCTCAGCCCAGAGTCCTCCATGCCAGGGCAGGAACATCTTCTGAAGGAATCACGAGGGAGGGACAATCCCTGCAGCTCCTTTCGGGCCATCACCGTACAACGAACCTTTATCCTCGTTCCGTGTCGGGGCTTTGCATCTCTGAGCTTGGAACCCCAAGGGAAAAACCTTTAAAAAGTCATTTCAGTCTTACTGAAGGCAGGGCTGAATTTTTGGGGTTCCATTTTAGGCAGCAAACTGTAAACACTTTGACAGTCTCCAAGCTTCGGGTGGCACTGTGAATGCAGTTTCAGAGCACTGGGGTTTGATTTTTATTCACTCGATTCTTATTCAGAATCACAGGATAGCCTGAGTTGGAAGAGACTCACAAGAACCATCGAAGTCCAGCTCCTGGCTCTGCACAGGACAACCTCAGGCACTCCTTCCTTGCTTGTTTTGCCATCTCTGTCAATGGGAATGAGTGCTCTCCCTGAGAGAATTCCCGTTAACATACAGATTTCTTTGAAAACTGGGGGAAAATGAAACAATGGGAACGCCACCAAGGAATGCTTATCTTCTCATTCTCAGTGCCTTAGGAAATATCCCTGGGGAAGCTGTGGGAGGGAGACTTTAAAGTCTCCAGACATTTAGATTAGGGAATTGAAGAATTTAGGGAAGTCTGAAACTTATCAAAAAGAATTGGAATGGGCATCATGTGCTTCTCATAATCAAGCATTTCTAAACATGGGGGCAAGTTACTCATTAGTGCATATCAAAAAAACCCTTTAAAATTAATCTTTGTTATCATTTCGTGGTCCACTTTCTCATATCTCATGGTCCTTAGCTGAAAACACACACAATTGGGAGCAGAAGTGACTTCCCTTTCTGAAAGGGCTGCTGCAAAAACACAAGTTCTGTTCTTCCAGTGGTGCAAGCACAGAAATAAGTACAATTGAAACATGAAAGCAATAAACAAACATTCACAGCTTGGACTTCTGCTTTATTTTTGTTAAAAAAAAAAAAAAGAAAAGTTTCAAACAAACTAGGCAACACTCCAGGAAATGATTCTTAGTGTTTTAAATATATTGTTTTAAATTTAGGTGATCTTTCACTTTATTAAGCGGGTGGGGGGTTAAGGAACATTGTTGTAGGTTACCTGTTTATAAACTCTGCCTCCAGAAATAACTGAGGGGCACAATTCACAGCAGCGCTATCGGAACGCAGATCATCTGAATCAAAGCTTACAGCTGAAATTCTTGTTTACCATTTTAACTCAGCCTCCTTTACTGTGTTTCTATTCAGATAAAGATGTAAATAAGAGAGAGAAAAGAGATTGTCGGGGGCCGGATGTGAACCGAGATGCACAGACCTTTTGCAGCGCTTTGTGTCCCGCTTTTGACCTTTGCTGGGGCAAATGCCTGCCTGGGATTGCAGGCACAGTCACTTCAACCTCCCTCCGTGGGTTATGTGCAATTCCTGCTTGGCTTCTCACAGCGTTTGAATATCCAGGGAAGCTGTGGCTGCCCCATCCCTGCAAGTGTCTGAGTGTGGATGGGGCTTGGAGCAACCTGGGCTAGTGGAAGGTGTCCCTGCCCAGGGCAGGGGGTGGAAGGAGATGGGCTTTAAGGTCCCTTCCACCCAAACCATTCCAGGATTCCAGGAATACCTTCACAGTTCCTTGGCAGTGGATTGTTGCTGTGGGGTGATCCTGGAAGCGAGGGGGCTGAGGTACCTGGCTCAGCCTCCTGCTGACTCGTGTGGATGTGGTTGGCTTGGATGGATCAGGTTGGGTTGCCAACATTTCCTGTCCTCCTGGGCTGGAAGCATTTCCTTGTGTTCTCCTGCCTGTTTGTATCCATCTCTTTGCCTGTTCCAAGCACAGGCTTTGGAGCCAGAACTATCATTTAGGAAAGTTTCTGACCAGGGGTGCTGTGCATCATCCTAACGAGTCCCAAACCTCAGAGATTTGAAGATGTTGAAGGATTTGGGTCTGTGAGAACCCAAACAGTGAGACATTATAGTCACTGAGGGAGTCAGGAACGTAAAAGTACAACCAGGGTTTCTGCACATCCTCCTGCACACCCAGTCGTTTGGGTTGTCCACTCAGCCCGTGGATCTGCAGATCCTTTGCAGGATATTTGCATTCTTTATGTGTTAAACTCTGGCTTTTTCCTTGAATTCTTCCATTAGCAGAGCATTTTACATTCCTCTGACATCTGCAGTTTAACATGTATTATATATAAATCTGGATTTATTGGAAGTGTCTTTACTTATTTTTCAGCTTCTTTCAGGACATTTATTGGAGGAGATGCGTTTGGCCTGGTGGGTTGGGCTGCCAGGCTGGGCTGCAGGACAGCTGGGGGTTGTGTAGGACTGTTTTTCTGGAGAGGAGATCTCCCTGGAAAAGCAGGATTGTCTCCACTAAAGGTTCACTGTCTGTCTGGCACAGCCCAGCACAAGCCTCCGAACCCCCCGAGATGGAGCCACTGCAGGACCATGAGACGCAAGGCCACAATTTTCTGCCCTTCTGGGAGAGTGTTTGGTCTGGGCCAGCACTTCATTCTGGGGTTTGGCTCAGCAGTGGGAGTGGAGCTGCTCTCTAATTTCTGGATGTCAGATGGTGAGCTGGTGCTCGGATGTTTGCTGTGTGGACATGTTGCTGTGCTGTAATGGGAGGCTGTCAGTGAAAACAAGCAGCAGCGAGACAAGACACCCAAATTCCTGGTGCTCTCTGGGACAGTGGCAGGACTGGTGGCTTGAAGGAGTCTGGCTCAACCTCAGACTGTCTTTGTAGATCTGCTGTGGGTGGGTGAGCAGGAATTCAAAGAACAAGGGAAGTCTGCTGAGGTTCCAAGGGACTCCCTTTCTCCAGAAATTTGGAACTGTGAGGGAGCCGGGGTGACACAGGTGCCAATTGGAATGTTCTGGAGGAACCAGGAGTGCCCAGTCTGCACTAAAGGTGTGGCAGGGCACACAAAATAGGGGCACGTTTAGTTTGGTTGGGTGTTTTGCTCTTTAAAAAAGCCTTTCCCATAATCTGGTCTGTTTGGAAACCAAAGGCTGTGTCCTAAAAGGAAGCATTGCTCTTCTTCTCACCCTGTGCAAATGCAGGTCCCAAATGCCAGTGGGAAATAGGGTTTCCATGCACACCACTGCAGAATATGCTCTGATGGTCCAAAAATCACACAATTTCCAAAGAAAAGACTTCAGGAAATACTTTTGAGGGGGAATATGAATGGAATAATTATGCAGTTGGTACAAAATGAGCTGAGGTCAACCAAGCAGTGGCTGAGGCCTGGCAGGAAGAGGAATGATTTTTCCCTGACATCACCCTTCGCACTGTTACAAGCAACTCCCTGGCTCTCCCAAAACCGACTCTGTAATTTGGATCTGCTTTTGAACACTTGGGAAGTCCCACTGACTTCAGTGGAATTTCTTCAGGTGTGTCTTAAGCACGTGCTTAATTTTTCATATTGTGAATGGCCCCTGGTGCTCAGCCTTCGATTGGTCGCTGAAGTTGTGACCTCCAAATTAACTTTATTTAGCTGCGTCAGGGCTAGAGAAGGATTTTAACAGAATGGGACTAATTGGTGCTAAATGCAGGGAACAGTCTCTTGAGACAGGTTTGTGCTTCATGCTGGAGCTTTGTTACCCTGTTGTGGCGTGATATGAGGTCTGCATTGTGAGGTCTTTGTTGTACAAACCAGCATCTTACCAGCCAGTCTTGTGCACCAATTTCTGTAACTCTTAATTTCGCACAGCAAAAAACCCAGCTGTGAAGGAAACATCAGGTGAGGCGTCTGATAACGTGGCAGATCTGATTCAAGTAGCTCTTTGCAGACATTGTGAGCTGGTTTCTCATAGGCCTGTGCTGCTGGAAGTCTTTCACTTGTTCCATAGAATGCAAATTAAATGAATTTATAGGCCACTGAATGCTCCTGGACTTTTAGTTTTGTGAATTAGTCCCCAACAGTTCCAAACTGCCTCAGCCTCAGCCTGCAGGACTGAGACACCTGATGTACCTGCTGAGAGGGAGGGGTCACCCTGTCCGTGCCCAGCCCAGGACTCCACCATGCAGGAGGAGTTCAAAGCAGGGGCTGCAGAGCCTGTTGCAGCCTCAGCTGGCAGTGCAGAGTATCTGAGTGCCATGGGAACATGAGAGACACTGGTGTGAGCTTTTCCTGAAAGCTGCCCAGTGGAGCTGAAGGCTTGGTCCAGTGCCCTTTTGGCAAGCGTTGAGGTGGGAGCATGATTTACCCCCTCGCAGTGATACTGAAGCTGTAACCTATATCTACAAATTAAAGCCAAGGATTTATGACCCTTGGAATATTTTACCCATGCCTCTGAACTGCCAAGTGTAACTATTCTGGGCTGTAACCCAAAACATAGTTTACTGAAATTCCACTGCTTTAATGATGCCTTTTTTTTTTTTTTCTTATAGAAAACAATATGAAACGTTCTGCCATCCCAACATAATTACATTCTGCATCTGGAATTTGTTGATGTTTCCTTTTGCTGCTCATACACATTCAATTCACTGAAATGGTTGGTGAATGCTGTCCTATCCTAAATCTTGGTTGCTGTGGGTTGTTACAGCTCCTGCATTACAAAAGAGGACTGTTGGATGGTGAATTCCAGTGGTTACTGTGTGGAAGGAGCACTGTCCTGTCCGTTTTCCAAGGGGATTTGAAGAAGTAGGTCACTCAGGCTGAAATGTGTCTTGGGAACGAAGGTGAAACCATTTGTGTGGCTGTCACTCGAGACGGTCCATGTCCTGTGTGCACATCGAGCTTCCTGCAGCTCTCAGTCAGCAGGGATGCTGGAATTAGAATAGAAAAGGCACCTAAATCCACACATGACAGGGGCAGGAGTTTGGATGTCTTGAAAAACCTTTGGTAGTTGCTGTGGCTACTGGAAGAACAGGAAGATGCTACAGGTCCTTGCTTGCCTTAAGGAGATCCCTGCTCTTGTTGCTGTCAGTGGGCTTTGGCCAGGGCTGAGAAAAGAGCTGGTTCTGCACCAGAATTAGTGCTCAGTCACCAGGGGGGAGCTGCTGCTTGTCCCTTGTCTCCAGATTTAATCATGTGATCGTGGATATCGGGAGTTCTTTCATCCCAGGATGATCTGTGGACTGGGAAGGGTAAAGGAGGCTCAGCTGGCAGGGCCAGGGCACCAAAGCCTTGGAGTTGTGGAGTTCTCTCACAGGGCAATGGCAGGTGCTCAGGTTGAGCTCTGGAGGGGGCAGAGGGAATCCACAAACGTGGCCTTGGTGGGGTTCACAGACAGTCCCCTTGCCCCTGGATCCTGCTCTGGTGGGCAGAGCGAGTGGATGTTTTCCAGATGTTTGGAGAGCTGTGTTTCTGAAATAATTTTGCAGGAAAACAAACTGCCACATGAAAGGACAGCAGTGCCAGGAAAGTACAGGAGAATGACAGGCATTACCACTGCTTGATCCTGCCCTTCTTCTCTTCTCATGTTCTGAAAAGTGGGATCTTTGCCTAGTGCTAAACCTGGAGCTTTACATGTCATCTCCTGGTGGATTTGCATCAGATGGGTTTAAGCAGGTTGAGCCCAGGCTGTCCCAGTACAGCCTCTATGTCTCCACTGTTGGAGATGCCACAGAAACAGCTGGATTGGGAATATTTGTGTGTTTTGTTTCTTTTTTCGTTAGCCACATCCCCAGAAGTGTCCCAAGATGAGGATGGGATGAAGCAGTGCAGGGAATGGGAGATCATTAGACACCCAGAGTCACAACAAGCCTGATGACTCAACCTTAGAGCAAGTTTTGTTTGAACAGGAGGAAAAATGTGGGAGCAAAAGCGATCGGATGCAATTCCGTGTGTGTGTCTTTCAGCATTTCACAATGAAGATCCCTTTCAGTCAGGGCTGTTCTGAAAGCAGTTTTTGGCAGAGTTCAGCTCCCGCCCGAGAGCTCAGGTTGGGTGAGCTCTGCTTGGCTCTGTCTGTCAGCAGCAAACACCTCAAGCTGAGCACCCAGGCCCTGCAGTGCCCCCGGGCTGTGTGTGAGAGCAGGATGCTGAAAGGTGAGGGAGGCACACTGCGATGCCTGCAATGCAGCCCAGGGGAATAAAAGCACCTTCAACTTCCACTGTGCTTTTGTGAAACCTGGAGGGTCCTTCTGGACCTCCTGGAGGTCCCTGCTCAGCGATAAATGCTGATGTGCTGCCCTTTCCTTCCAGAGTTTAATCAGAGCTGCCTGTCCAGCAGCAACACCCACAAGAGAACCCAGGTAAACACATCCATCCCTCTGCAGTCATAGCTGGTCCTCCCACATCAGCGTTTTAGTGATATCCTTGTAGCTCATGAGCATTAAACAACCAGTTTAATATCACCCCGGTTTTAAAGGAAGGGAATTTGGGGGAACACAAAGCACAAAGCCAGGCTAAGACCTGAAAAACTCCAGCCACAGGTCACCACAGCCCCTCATCTTGTCTGTGAATTTATAAACAACCATTTTAAACCACAGTAACATTTTTGTGTGGTTTCTCCCATCCTGTTGGAAGGCTGTGCCAGAATCTTTCTGCACCTTTTTCTCATTTCTCGCAGAAATTTATTAAGGGCTGGCTTGGCGCCACTGCTTGTTGTGCAAATGCTTTCCTTCACGTTGGATGGCTCTTCCTGCTGATTGCCCTTCAGATTTCTCTGCTGAGAGCTGTGTGTGCCTCCCCTCAGCCTCCCTTCTGCTGCCTCTTAAAGGTGCACCTTTGCAGAGCCTGAGGGAGCGGCGCAGGGAATTCCAGGTGATGTGGAATGGTCCCCAAAGCTGGCCGTGCTGGGGTGCTTTGTGTCCAGGGGCATTCCAGGTGTGTTCCCACCTGTCTCAGCTCAGCCAGCTGCAGTCACTGGAGGATGGAAATGCTGGAGTTGTGTCCTGAAGCTGCTCCTGCCCTATCCCTTCGGTGTCTCTTTGGAGCAGCTCATCCCCAGCCCCTCTGCCTTTCCGAGGTGATCTCCAAGTGTGATCCCAGAAAAAGGGCTGGCTCGGCTCTCACACTTCAGCAAAGCAGCACCTGCTTGGTGTGGTGTAAAACATGGGGATTATTGAAGTGAAAAAACATATCTTCCCATTCCTAAATGTACTGAGCAGGTGGGGAGTTTCCAGGAATAATTCCTCCAGCTCAATTCAGGGCTTGCTTCACAATTCCACAGGACGAGAGTGCGGCCGTTCCCTTGAGTGTCACAGGGAAAGATTTTCCTTGTGTCCTCTGCAAGCAGTGGACACAACAACCCTGAGCAACAGCAACAATTCCACGTCAGTGCAGGTTACCAGGAGTTCATGTGGCTGAGCTGGAAGCGCCGAGCTGCTCCTCTGTGTGCCTGACAGCTTTACTGCTGCAGGGACAGGGAGGAGCTGCTTCGATAGGCTCAACCACTAGCACAAGATTTGTCTTTATGGTCTTAACAGGGCTTTTCTGCAACTCCTGGCTGTGCAGTCTTTGAAAACTATAATGTTCCAGGCGGTGATTTTTTTAATTTTCTGTCTTTTTTTTTCTAGCACGAGGCTTATTTTTAAATAAAGACATTCTGAGTCAGGATAGGGTCATTTTGTAACTCTTTTTTTCCCCCCCTTCAGCAATTTGAGGGAAACTGCGGATTTGACACAGTTGCTTTGTTTTATCAGTCTGTGGCAATTTCACTGAATTATTCAATTTGAAAGATTGCCTCAGCAGTGCAAAGAGCTGGAATATTTCACTGGGAGCTGAAGGAGTTCTGCTGCCGCTCCCTCCCCCGAGCATGGTTCCTACCTGGCCAGGGCTGCACTAATCTGGAGATTGCTCAGGCAGCTTTTATTGTTGCTTGAGTAATTTGCATGTTCTGACTGAGCATTTGCAGTCACAGTTTGCGTCGTGAAGCACTTGATTTTAATTTCTGATCCAGCCTGCTTCCCCTCTGGAGCTGGGAATGAGGGGGGCACACTTGTACTCCTGTGATGGGAAGGGAGAACCCACGTCAGGGATGGGATTCTGCTCTGGAAAACATGTCTGGAAGCAAAGAAAAGATCCCTGCCCCAAGAGATCCTGTCCTCAAACCTCCCACTTGGGAAAGGCACCAAGTGGGCTGAACCTGGTGGGACTTCAGCATGTCCCCATCCATAGAAATCCAAGCGTTCCATGGGAACACAAGGAGTGTCTGATGCTGCAAACGCTGAGCCAGCCTGTGTATGAACAATCACACACCCTCCCTGGAGCTGTCAAGAATTCCCGGGTGGAAAGAGGAGCTGCAGGAAGTCCTGGCACACCAGACCTGCTGCCTTTGATCTGGCCTGAGCTCTAGCAAGGACCAGACCTGTGTGTTATTTGTCTGATACCTCTGCCTTCACCTGCAAAGCTTGAAACTGCTTTGGAAAATGTTGCTGTCATTGCAAAGAGTGAGCATGGGCTGCAAAGGAGCTTTCTTTGCAAGCCTGGCCATGAATCTCAGCATCACTTCCTTGGGCTTTCACAGCTCCACTCAGATTTCACCCCTAGAAGAAGAGCAGAGTGCATGCCATGGAAAACTGCAAAAATTGGAATAGAACCCCCATTCAATGGAATGCTGACACAACTGGGATGTATAAAATAGCTGTAAGTGTGTTTCTAGGTAACCAAGTATTTGTTAACAGGCTCTAGGAATGCTTGGAGGTCACTGCGGGCACCTTGGTGGTTCTGGGCTGTCTGGAGAAAGGTGACCTCCAAGTTCTGTGTTCTCACCAGGTGAAAACTTTCAAGTTCTCCAAGGTCCCTGGTAACTGAAACATTTGCAACCGAGCAGTTTCTGTGCGAGAGGAGGGTTGGGTTTTCCCAGCCAGCAGTGCTGGTCTCAGAGGGGCTGCTCCAAAGCACGAGAGAAGCAGCAGAAAGGAAAGGTTGCACAACTCCTTCGAAGGGAGATTTTAGGTTTTTGTGAATGTCAGTGGGGAAAATGCATTTCAGCTTTACAGAAAGTCCAGGCAGAGAAGGAGGAACTGTCGCAGCCAGGACTTGTTCTGATGTCCTTTTCCCACACAGTTAAACCCTGTGTGAAGCAGCAGCTCCCACTGGGAGAGGGGGCAGGGGGAGGAAGATGATGGGGAGAACGTTCTGTCCTGCTTGTGCTTTGTATCTGGAGGCCAAAGAAGTGCAGCATGACCCTAATTATGTGAACTGGGGAGCTTCTACATCTTTTTCAAATTCCAGCTATCAAATCCTGGGTGTATTCATGTCTTTTTAGATCTGGGGAACTTCGCGGAGAGGTGCTGAGTCTCCTTCCACACCCTGGCTCTGCAGGGGCTCAGCCATATTCCAGAGCCATTATAGTCTTGGATTACATTTAAACCCTTTAAAAATAACACTCTGAACTTCTTGTTTTCTTCCTCTTCCAAAAGCGGAGCCATCAGTGCTGTAGCCAAATAAATACAGTCCTTCTACCCCATGAGCAGGCCCTGCTTTTGAGAGGTGATGTTCTCACAAACGGCAGCAGACTTTTCAAAATTAAAAACCTCTGGCCGTTTTCTTTTTATTTATGCTCCTCTGTTAACAAAGGCCTTGTTTGATTGCTTTTATATGTTGTGTTTCTGGAATGAAAATAGAATACTGGCTTATTATTTCAGCTTAGGAGAAAGCTTTGCATGTGAACAAATGGAATGTTGGGCCTTACTCTGGCACCCAAATTTTTGCTTGCTCTGAGCTCCTCTGTGGCTCTGGACTTGTCTAAAAGGAACTTTCAACTATCCCAAGGACCAGGTCTATCCGTTTTTTCCACTGACCTGCTTTTTTAACTGTCCTAAGGAGTAAAGTCAGAGTCTCCACCAAGTGAAATCTGGTTATTAGTCTGTGCTACGTTCTGCTTTTGCGTGTCTGCAAATAGTTTTGAGGTGGAGTTTTTTCTGAGGTGGGATCCGCATGACCAGCTGTAAATAGAACACAGATATCTGCATTCCTATTCTGCTTCCAGATCTTCAGCTTATCCTGAAAATTAAGGAGTGTTTGGGGTTTTTTTTACCTGAAAAGCCTGAAGCGAGGACTGAGGTACAAACACGCATCAGAAGGGACAAAGCCGGCATTTTTTTCTGTGTGCCAAAAAGAGTTAGAAAAAGCCTCGTTCAAAGCTTTTAATTGCTATTTAAAAGGTCCATCGCTACTTTACTCACAATTAGTGTCTAAAATTGTCAGCTCAGATGGTGTAGCTGCAGCTTCTTGGGTCAGAAATGCTTTCTGTTTTCTCTCCAGCTGGTTTCCTGCAAAGGGCTGAATTATTCTAGCTTTTATGGGTCATTGTTAAACATGGCAGGAAGGGTCATTGTTACAAATGTTTTCAGAACTTTGATAACCAGTTTATCAACTGATTCACATGTTTAATCAGTTAATAGGTTTTCCTTTTCGGTGCATGGGAATTTCTTTGTTTATCTTAACTAAGTTACTGTTTCTGCAGTGGAAAGAACTGTAGTTGACTGATAATCTTTTCAAATATGTGCAGTTTGCTCTTGTGATGGAAGTTACATGAACAGATGCTGCACTTTTACTCCTGAGTCTGTATCCATAGGGAATAATCTACCAGAATAAGGGAATGGAACCTGAAAATGGTCAGATATTCCAGGGATACAGAGTGTGGAGCCATAGTAATTAGGCAGTTCATGGGTTTTGAAGGTGTTTGGGTGTTTAAAAAAGATGAATAGATGCTTTTGAGAAGGGCCAAACATCTGTGGTTCCTCCCATACCTTGACAAGAACTTTTCCCCAACACACTTTATCACTGAAAGAGCCAAAGTGTCAAATGTTTGGCACGAAGCACCTCCAGGAACTGCTACTCTCTGCCTCTCTGGGACTTATCCTAGGGCTGCACCACCTTCCTGCTGGACAAGCTTCTCCTCAACTCTGATCTGAGCCTGCCAGGACAGTTTGTGATATTGCCCTTGTCTCAAACGAGAAGTTTGGGCCTGTCATCACTCTAATTTCCCTTCAAGTAAGGGAATTATTGCTGTGTGCTCTCAGATAACCCGCTATGGCATCCCCATCTCTCCATCAGACCCCAGGGCCAGGTTCAGATGAAGCCCCTCTCTTGCTGAGAACACGCTGCTGGCTCGTGTTCAGCTCGAGGAGGGTTTTTTCTGCCATCCCCATTGTAAGGAGGCCCAGTCTGCTCCCGTGTTTATAAACAAACGTGAGGCCAAGCAGCACTGTAAACTTTGTTTTGCCTTTTTTAAAAAAATAACTGGGATGATGTTTGCTTTCTATGTAAAGAGCGACTTGGCAGGAAATAACACACAATAATAATGCTGCAGAATTTGAGTTTACATAACATTTATCTGCCTTGAGACTGCAGATAGTTGCAGAGCCTGCAAGCCTCTGTTGGGTTTGTAGAACTGAATTCATGGAGTCAGCAGCTCCTGGGAACTGGCATCGTGTGTGCACATGTGAGGAGGGGCTAGCAGCTTGTTTGGTGTGTCTGGTTTCTTTTTAAATATATTCATTCCCGTTGCTGCGTGAAGACTGGATGGCCTTTTAATGGTCCCTTCCAACTCAAACTATTCCACGAGTTTGTGAAACGGAGAGAATTCTGTCCTGTTGAGAGAGCACTGGGAATGCTGATGGAGAGCCATAGCAGGAAAACACACTGGGCCTGGACACATTCCATGGAAAGGTCTGTGTGGAACCTGCCGTTGCAGGGGTGTAAAGCCAGGGAGGGGCCGCGCTGCCATCCGAAGGGACCCACCTTGCCAGCTACGGGAGAGAGAATCCTCAGGGATGAGGCTGCAGGGATTTAATTCCCGAGGCCACCAAAAAGCAGGAGGTGATGGGAGGGAAGCAGTGGGATCTTGTGGATGTGAGTGAGAAGAAAGCAGAAGGTTGAGTTAATCCACTTGTAGAACTTGTGTTGATTCAGCCTCTGTTTCATATGGAGCATCAATTCAGTGTTTTATTTGGCAAATCAGAACTTCCTGAGACTTAAGCAGGTGTAAGCCTTTGAGAAGCCTTGCTCCATATTTGCCTGTGGATAATTAACAGCGGATCCTGAAAACCAGTGATACCAATCCTGCTTATGGTGTTTGAGCATTTACCTGTTTGAAAAAACATTTTTTTATTTTAAAAATATGCTTATTTTAAAAATACTGCCATGAAATGCAGTGGAGAGAAATGAAGTGTTACGTCTGAAACATCTTCCTTTTTTAATCTACTGTCAGTTTTCTGTTCTTTTCTACCACAAAACTCCTCCTTGTTGGAGAGCCGGGAGCAAAGACGATCAACTAATTTGTTGCTGAAGCTTTGTGAAACTTAAACCCAATTCATTAGGCACAGTGTAGGTGTAGACTGTGGGCAGTCATTAGGATTTCAACAGCAAATAATGCGGCCCACGAAACATCAGACTTATTTCCTCCTCATGTAAAACACAGTAATGAGTTTTGCCCCGGCTAAATGCGCTCTTGAGCTTTAACGTCAGAGCGAATCACGCTCCGGCGCTCACCAGATTAAATCTAAACGGTGCAGTATTTCCTTGCTAATTCTGGCGCTTCCCTCTACGACAATATTATTTGCGTGTGATAATTTTATGGGTGTGAGTGAGGAGCTGTGGTTTCTTGCGTGGCCGCGAGCGGAGCGCGGGGATGGGGAGGACTCTCCGCGCTGCGCCCGTAATTAGGTACAAGGCATCATCAGATCCGTGTCCGCCGGGGCAGCGCGGCCCGGCAGACTCGCGTTTGTGCCAATTCCTGGGACAAACGTTACGGTCCCGGCTGGTCGGTGGGTGACCCGCGGGGAGATTTGGGACCGTGCCCCGCTCCCGGCGCAGCCGAGCGGGCGCTGAGCGGCCCCGACAGCGCGGCCACCTGCGCTCGGCAGAGCCGGCAGGGCACCCAGCCCCAATTAACAGCCCCCAGCCCGCTCCAGCCAGCCATCACTAACACCCCGCATCGCTCCTGACATCTCCCCCTGCTCCAGACTCCAATTAATCCCCGTGGCACTGCTGAAAAGGCAGAGGGCTTTGCTCGGGTAATCAGCTTAAATACCCGGCCGTTTCCTGCCCTCGCTGCTCCAAACTTCCCATCTGGGAGACGTAAATACTGGTTTTATTTTAAAATCTTTTTTTATCTCCAATTTCCTCCGGTTTTTCTGCTGTGCCTCGTGCAGGGCTCCGTTTCAAAGCCTGTAAACTGGATGCAGGCAGGAACTTTTCAGTTCGGTGTTGATTGCCTTCACTGGAAGGGAGGGGTAATGCGGGGTTCCACGTGGAAAAGGTACATCTTCTCTGACAGTCACAAACTGGTGATCATTAGGAAGAAATCCACAGTTTCATTTGGTTTTGTACTTCTCAAACACTCTTGCCTAGAGAAGCGTTTCCCTCTCCCGCTGCAGCAGCAGAGCAAGGGGTTTTTTTTGGAAGTTAAAAAGTGGTAACAGCTCATTGTGTGCATTTTTATGAGTGTATTCATCTGAGGACACACCAAAGTCTGTGTCACTTGTAAGATAAGCTGTAAAATGCCAGTATTACAAGACCAAGCATAGACAGAAGTTGTTCCAGAAGCACCTGAATTCAGTTGTGATCCATAGCTCAGCTTCCTCCAGGGCTGAATTCACTGCCATTACTCAAGGGAATCCCACAGAGTGGGTGTTCTTTGTGGCATCAGGGTCTTTGCTCAGGTGAAAGCCTTGAGTGTGGGTAGTTTTAGGAGGGTGAGCAAGCAGTGGAAACAATCCTCTGTTTCCAATTATGCCTGCACACCATTTTATTCCTGGGTTCACCGGGAATTTTTTGTCCATCATACATAAACTGATGAGGAAATTCTGTTTTCCAGCAGGAGAGCTTGTGATCAAAGAAGTATCCTGCTTTTGAGAGTGGTTTTTTAATTTTAATGACCAGTGTTTCTCTAACTTAACATTCTCTCTTTTCCTTAGCAGGCAGCAGCAGTCGGCTTTGAGGATGAACCGCCTTCCAGCCACAATCCCATCCCATGGCTGATGCAGGATTTTTGGGAAGCAGGCACGGGGCGGCCTCCCTGGATGGCAACCAGCAGCAAACCCATAGCTGGACCTGCAGGGATACAGCACAACAACAGTGAGTGTATCGCCCTGTGTGGCTGCTCTGGAATTGCATGGAATGTTAGGAAGTGTGTTTGGCAGTCTGTGCGTTCGGGACCTCACTGAGCTCAGAAGCCTCTCTGCTGTTCAGGAGAAGTGATCTGTAGGAAAATCAAGCTTTTTATCCCAAGTTTTTCGCAGCTCAGTCTTGGTTTCAAATAGAGGGGCTGGGTGGAGTTGCTGTCAGTCACAGGAGTTAACTGAGGCAACGGGATTGGGTTCCACATCCAGAGTGTTCCTGCGTGTTTTGTGTTCACAGTGTCAGGACCCAAATTGCCAGATGTGCAAGGCTGTTGCATAAGAGCCTCTAAAGCCAAGCTTAGGGGCAGTCAGGCTCTCCTGAGCATGAACATCTTACCAGCGGTGGTTGAAGGGTGGTTTCCTCTGGGGCGAAGGTATCGTGTTCTTCACCTCATGGCAGCAGAGCCAGGATTCCCTTCCTTCTATCCCAACCAGGAATGGGTAATGCCTTTCCTGGATTTAATGGGAAAGACGTACTCTGTTCCCAGGTGCTTGAGAGTTGAACAATTACCTTTTTTTAACCTTTTATTGATGTCAGTTTACACATTTATTACCCTTTTTTTAAAAAATGTTATCCCTCTGTGCTGTTATTTCTCCAGTGCCAGTTTTCTAACATAATTTAATGATGAATCACGAATGTTAACTTTATACACATGTGTAATGCTTTATACGTACACATATATATTTATATAAAAATCTGGGTGGTGGCAGGGAGAGACTCATTCCATCTGCTCCATCTTTTGTTTGGATCTGGTTGCCATAGAAATCCCAAGATCAATTTTGACAGAGTAAAATACTACAAATTACACTGTCAGATGACCTCATTACCCAGGGCTGGCACGCTGGATTGCAGCATTGCTGGAAGGAAAAGCACGAGCACTGCAGGAATCTCTGCTCCATGGAAAACTGTTATTTTTGGATTCTTTGGGAAGGCGTGCACATAAAACCAGCGGTCCCCTGGCGAGTGACTGGTCCCTGAGACCAGCACAGCTTTCATCTTCAGTTTTGGTTGGGGTGGCTGATGTCATCTTTGGCCCCACGTTTCCCTGAGCTGCAACTGGCATCTCACTGAGAGAGACCTTCATGTTTTCCTGTTGAAACTGAGGCAACCGAGTTCCTACAGGAAGACTCACAGAATCAGTCTTTCTCCTTCCTTTTTTTGGTGTCATCTGCTACCTGTGTGTCTTTGTATTGATACGGCTGACATTGGTTTAGTGATTTTTTTATACCTTCCTGATCAAATAAGGAGCATTGACCTACGCCTTGTGGTCTCCAAAGTGGTTAATGGTGGAAACAAATTCCTTTTCGTTCATCAACAGTGTGTTTGGAGGTGTATTCTCGCTTGCAGTGGGAGGTCTGTGCTGCGTGGAGATCACTGGGACATCTCAGGTTGCTCTGGTTTCTTTTTCATGCTGTTTCCATGCCAAGATGGGCTTTGCTTGGACAACTTTTGCAGTTTGACTCACGGAAACGTCTTGTGCAACTCCTTGCTGCGTTAGGAAAAGACGTGTTTAGTCCTGGGTTTTGTTTAGGAAGCCATCTCCGTTTTGGGGTTGTTTGCACACAGAGAGACAGTGCGTGTGATTTGGCAAAGGCCTGGCTCATTCTGTTTTCCTCCTAGTCAGGAATATTGCTCTTGCTGCATCTAATCTGGAGCTGTAAATTGCAGAGAGGTACAAGTCCAAAACAAACATTCTGAAGAATTTGAGTGGAGTAGAGCCCCAATTTCCATTTCAGGGCTCTCTCTGTTGTCCAATTTGTTAAACTCGAGTGGTCCCATGTGTGAGTCGCGTGAGTGCCAGAAGTGCTCTCCAGCCATCTGCTTTTTTGGTAAGTCTTTGATTATTTCTCTGTCCAGTTTTCTATCCAAAATTAGAACTGGCAACTCAATTGGTTGATTAATATTGTATTTTTTATAATTTAACATTTCCAGCTTATGGCTAGGAAATGGCAGCAAGGTCATAAAAAGCACAAGGAATAATAATAGTTTCCTCCTGGAATCCAACTGTACCGTGGTGGAACCTTTTCACCACGTTGTTTCAGCCCTTCAAGAGCAGCAAAAGTTTTACTGTTTGTGGGTAGCACCAAAATGGAAGGAAGAGACAAAACTGGATTAACTTGATGAGCTGTCCCGGAAATGTGAGGAACTGCCGGGAACTGATAGAGGCATTGGCAGCAGAGCTGAGCTTAGAGCCAGCACTACAGTTAAACCTGAACTAGGGGATCAGAAGGAGCCACTTGGTGTTTTAAAGGCTGGGGTTTATTTGGGCTGAATTGTAGGGTTTTACATGTCGGTGGGGAGGGGGGGAAGTTGGCTCTGGGGGAGGGAGCCCAGGGGACTCCTGAGCTCTGCGTCCTCCCGTGTTTGCACGGCTTCGCGTGTTCGGTGCACAGGTGGCATCAGGTGACAGAAATGAAAATATTTTAGACCCATGAAGCAGAAATTCTCCTGGGAATGCTGTGAAGCAAGCAGAGGGTGAATGAGAACCCTGGATCACTGCGCTTGTGTTTACTGCACTGAACTCCCCAGTGCACGACATGCTGTTGGATCTGAGCGTGCTGGGTGTGTCCCAGAGAATCCAAAGGATGTGTCTCCTAGTGCAGGTCAGGCCAGGGAGATTCCATGATAAAGAGTAACTGGTTATTCCTTTGTTTTTTGTTTTGGTTTGGGTTTTTTTTCCCCTTTTTAAATAAATTGCACCAGAATCTTGGACTAATCAGCAGCATCTTGTGAAAATACAGCGGGTTTGCGTGACAGTGGTTGAAATCTCCTGTGCCACGTGCAGAGGTTTGGTGTTTCCAGCAGCACCTCAAGCTGCAGTGGGGAGGGGGTGAGGAAAGGAAGGGCTCTTTGGGGCAGGTTCCCCTTGGGGAATGTGCCATATTCAGAGGTTACTGGTGGGGAGAATGGCTGGGCCCCCACACAGCCTTCAGTCCAGATATTTTTTCTTGGTGTCTTTCTTACTGTGGGGACAAAGGGACAGCTCATAAAGGTCTCTGGAAACTTAACTCCCTGTGCATTTCCAGAACTGCCCTCTGACTGTGCAGGAGACACTGGTTCTTGTGGCAGAATTGTGCAGAAAATCAGGAGCTCACCAAACCCTGGTGGTTTGAGAGCTGCTGGTGAGGGTGGGAGGCTCTGCCTCGGTGTGCCTGGCTGGGCTGCACCTCTGGCTGGCCAGAGGGCTCAGAGCCGTCAGGATGACACAGAAGAGGCAAACAGCACCCAAACAGGCAAATGCTCAACACGTTGATAATATTTTTATTTAAAATTATAATGAAGGGGAGAATAATTGAGCAAGTGTGTTGTGGTAGGAGCCAGCCAGGCTGGGCTTTGCTCATATCTGAACTAAGCTGTTGAGAAAGGTTCTAAATCCATCCTGAAAGTTCCACTCTGCCCAGTTTCAGTTAGTGGGGACAGGATTGGGCCCTCTATTACTTTTTTATGTGGTGTTATAAATTACTTTTCCATATTTCCAAAGCCATTATTGAAACTTTTCAAAGCACGTTGTGAAATCGTCGTGTGCATTGCTGAAACTGCTTGTCCATATGTACAACAGGGTAATACAATATATGTGTTTTCCCTTTTTGTTTGGCTTTTGCCAAAAAAAAAAAAAAAAAAAAAAGGGAAGACTGAAAAATCTTTCTTCCCCTTCCCACTTGGATTTTTTTCCAGGTAAAATGATGGCAGATGTCCTCAGCTCGGTTCCACAGAACATATTGCTTGCTGGAATAACCAATTTAGCTCTCTGCCCTTTTACTGTAAACTTGGGTTTGTTTTTTATACATTTGTGATTTCCTTTAAACCATTTATAAACAGGTTGGAAATACCATTTCATGACTCTATTAATAATCAGAGCTCTTTATATGGGGTTTTAGGAACCTTTCTGTCTAGTAGGAACAACTGTATGGTAAACAAACATCTCCAAACTCTTCCTGCTGCACAAATATGCAGTGCATTGTTTTGTTATTCCTTGGAGCATTCTGCCTTTAGTCAAAATGTTATAGACAGGGATTGCAATGCTAATTGTCATTTCCAGGAAGGTTTTCTTATTTTTAATCCTTTAGGGTACAAAAAGAAGTCGTTTTTGCAGCAGCATTCACGTTCCACAAAAAAATATCAAATGTCACTGGGCAGTTGTGAGAGTTGGGATTTTGATGCCAGAGCCAGCAGGCTGGTTTGCCTGATCCAGCAGAGCCAAGACAGGGATTCACTGTCTTGGACTTGATGGGACCTCCAGAGGTCCTTTTATACCTAAATTATTCCATGATTCCGGAAGGTTCCTCCCCTTCACCCCCCACCGTGTCCCCTGTGCTGCTCTGGCACTTGGACTCCTGGAAATGAGGATTTGTGGAGGTTCAGTGTGCCCAGTGAAGGGCTGGGAAAAGATAAAACGGGGCTGTGTGATGGGAAGTGCTGTTGGAAGAGGGGAGAGGTGTGGGATGGCCCTTGGGGCAGCCTGGAGCTGTTGGAGCAGCTCAGCTCTGCTCCTCTGAGCCCGGGAGCTGATTATTCCCAGGAAAGATGAGACCATGGCTGAGCGACAACCTGCAGCTGGCTCAGCCTCTTGAGTTTACCTGCCCCTCAGGTGTATCAGTGGCACTGCTGGTGTAGATCCCTCTTTGCTCCTTGGGTGGTGTCACCAGAGAAATGCTCTCCGGATAATGAAGGAGTCTGAGCAGCCGTGAACATGCTTTTAGTGCTTTCTTCCCTCTGAATGTAAAATTCAGGCACCCACCGCTCAGTTATGTCATCAGTGATAGCCTGCTCATGAACTGTCCTGGCTTTTTTTGCTTTCACCTGCTGAAATAAATGACATTTATTAAAAAAAACTTAGTCGCAATAACACCAAACCCGTATTGTTTTAGGGCATAAATCCCCCACTTCAGCTGCAGGGACCTGTCAGTGAATTTCTGACACCAAGTTATGTTATTTAATGAGTGCTATTAGGTAGTTCTGTCACTTAATAGGATTGAGGGTTGGAAATGCCATGTAATATCACTTCACTGGGGAAAAAATCAACAAACAGCCCTCACTAAAAGCCCCGGGTCCCCTTTGAAGTTGGCAAGACCTGCTGTCACCTCAGAGGAACCTGCAGGGCTGTTTTCACGGGGCTGGAGCTCTCTTGGAGGGGAGGCAACAGTTACTCTTGGCAATTTGCAGTGGGGGTGCTCAAAAAAAAACGTCCCACCATGTGACTGGGAGCGAAGGAGCGGAGGAGCTGTGGCAAAAGGCTCTTTGCAGGCTCGTGTCCGTAATCACCTCTGGCTCCAGGAACGGGAATACGGACCGTGCTCGTGGGAGAAGTGCTGGTAGCCGTGATTGTCCTGGGCTGGCACTGGCACCTGGGTGTCACCTAAAACCTGGCTGGGCTCTGGGATTCCTGGTAAACCGTGGAATTAGGGAGAGCTGGTTCTATCCTGGTGGTTGCCCTGGAGTCACCTGTGTCTGCAGAGCCCCTCTGGACGAGCTCAGGCTGCGTCTCAGTGGGAAGAAGGGTCAGTGTGTTGGGGGAAAAACAGCCAGGAGGAAGAGAGGATGGAGACTGGGAGCAGAAGTTCTGTCAAATCTTAGTCTGCAGGCAGCTCCAGCCCACCAGAGCTTTATCTCCTGTTGTTTTCCCCTGTAAGGAAAAAGGCTTTTTCTCTGTGGAGCTGGGAGAACAAACCCCAGCTACAAGTGCTGCTGAAGGGCCAGAGGGAGGAAATATCCTCCACTGAGGGGCCTGTAAGAGCCCTCTGGGACTGGACGTGGTTGGTGGCACTGCTCTGTCGGCATCCAGAGAGTCAAATTCTCACTTGGATGCTGCCCAGAGCATCCAAGCAAATGTCCCCCTGCAGCAGCTTGAGCGGGTTAAAACCAGCAGAGTTAGATTCCTTTGGAAAATTCAATGGGAAAAGGTGTTTTGCCTTCCCCATTAGTTTCATTTTTAAGTCCCTGTGAAGGTTCTGGGATTAAACACCTGTTGGTGCCGCCATGAGGAGTGCAGAGCTTTCCTTAGCTGTCTTTACAGGCTGGGCACTGGGGAAGAGGAGGAGTCTGTGTTCCCTAAATTTGGAATTTTCCAGGGATACAGCACTGTGTTAGACACGTAGGACGCAATCCTTATCTCCTGGCACCTGCGTGCAGTGGCAAAGAACCTCCTGGATCATTTGGAATAAGGGGGAGCTCCGTTGTATCCAGACCAGTCGTACTGGTTTGCTTCTGGCAAATCTACCAAATTCGGGGGTGAAATGAAAAACGGGGAAATGTGTGTAATATGTGCAATAAAATAGCAGTTAAAGGCATTCAAACTTTATAAAGCACGGCTGTGGAGGGCGGGTGATCACATGTGAGCCTGTTGTAAGGGCCCTGTTCCCAAGGACAAGGTACATTCCAGGAGTGAAATACAACTTCCCTGCCGGCCCTGACACAAGTCTCTCTCACTTCAGAGCAGTCAGGATTTCATCACAAATCCCACTGAGCCCATTTCAGGCTCCATAGAGTGGAAATGAAAAAGTCCTGTACAATGCATTCAGTGTTTCCAAAGGGATCTGGGAGCTGGGAAGTGGATGTTCTTTGGTCCTAAGCTGTGCTTTGGGGGTTAAGATACACTCAGCTTCTTCCTGTAACAAATCAGATTTGTCACAACTTGAAAAAGTGCTGATAGAGACCTAGGGAGAAGTTAAGTCCTTGACAAAACTTCATGAAATAATACCAATGGCAGTGCTTGAGAAGTGAATTGGACTGCAATATCCTTATTTCTTCCCTTTTTTTCAACTGCTTTCCAAAGCCTGTGGCAAGTTTTGGCAATAAAACCGGATCTAGGGATTGAGTGTCTTCCAAAGAGTGGACTTTTTGCATTTCATTTTGGATGCTTCAGTTGTGCAGATCTTCAGGTGTGTTTTTTTGTTCAAGTTGCTGTGTGGCTGTTGATTGGGAGGTGTCCAATTCACAGTGTTTCGAAGTGGGAACTTGTGACTTGAAGAGAAAGTGGTTTATGCAAAAAAAATGGCTCTATCAGGAGTGTGAAGGATGTGCTCTGTTGCAGCTGAAGACACCCAAGCTGCACAGAATTTGTCCTGTAGGTCAAAATGAAGTGTGTGTGGAGAGAGGTAAAGTGAAGTCCCAGGGCTGGGATCCCCAGTATGAAAAAGGTTTGTAAGTGCAGGTCTTTTTTTGGACCTTGACAGTGGGCTCTAAATAGAAACACCCAGCAAAGCCCTGCTGGGATGGGTCATTTTGGGAATAATCCAAACATGACTTGGGCCAACTTTTTGTGTTCAGAAAGCTGCTCAGGTCCCTGGTTTAAAACAGAGCCTGCTTTTAGGGATTTTCTGTGGAAAGAAGTGCAGTGTCTAATCTCAGTATGAAATTGTTGCACAAACAGCTCCACCGTAGGGATATCCAGATTAAACATCCACTTATTCCCTTGGATTGATTTATTTTTGCATCCATGGACCCCTGAAATCTTGAGAGCAAACAGTTTCCCACTGGGAAAGATGTTTATACAAAGGATAAGGTGCAGAAATGAGTGAAGGGTGATGTTTGTGTTGCCTCGGGGGCGGCTGCACTGACAGACAGACTTAACACTCAGCACATCACCCGGAGCCAGCACACACCTTCTGCTCCCTTAGACACTGGCCAGTAATATTTTGACACTTATTTTGGTCCTTTCATGTGAGAAAACGGTTAGTTTTGTCCAGTAAATCAAAAACACAGCCATGTGAGGCCTCACCCTGAGGTGAGCACCTCGATAAAACCACGCTCGGGGCGATTCCAGTTGTGGAATACATGTTGATCAGGAGCTGGGCTTTCAGAGTCCTTTGTGAAACATCATCCCTGGACACCAGAGACCCTGAGCAGTGTCAGAGCCTGCACAGTGTGAGGGATTCTCCCCTCCTGCGTGGGAAGGGCACGAGGGGGAGCCGTCCCTCAGTGAGCGGAGCTTCGAACCGCGCCTGGGGCTGAGCTCTGCCAAGACTTCCTTCCCTGCCTCATCCTTTCCTTCCCTTCCTCATCCTGAAAATCCATTCCTGGCATTTCAGCGGGGCTTTTAAAATGTGTTAGGAGCTGATGTAGCAGAGCAGACCAATGGGAATCTGGGAGAAGGGAATATAGACGTGTTCTCTTTCTCATGTGAATGAACAAAAGCTGTAGAACCAAGCACTCCTGAACACCAGTTATTTCCTCTTGAATTCCCAAATTTCCAGTGTTAAGGCATTTTTCTCTTGGAATCTTCTATTTCTTAGAAACATCTTTTGCTTTGGAAAAGGAGTAAAATGCCCTGAGTGTAAAATACAGTTCTGCTGCCTCTGTCCCACAGTGCACCAGGGACAACATCCAGCCTGGGCAGTCTGGATGTTCTGGACTTCAACACGTGCTGGGCACAGGGGGAACAACATGCCCTGCTCAGGTAGATGCATCCAAAAAGCCACTCTGAAGCTGCATGGGAGCTATTTCTGAGATACAGTGACACTGGGATAGTTCCCAGCAATGGAGCAGAGGTAGTTTGGGGTGGGAGGGGGGTGTCACAAAAGCTGTTACATGGTCACTTCATCCTGACATAAGTGTCAGCTGTTGGCACCACAGGAATCCCATCCCGCTCCCTTCAGCTTCCAAATGTTTCTTCCTGCTGCTTCCCAGCATTAGTGCAATGACCTGGATCAGAAAACTGATCCAGCTAAAACCAGCCAGAGCATGAATAAATAATAAATAAATAAATAAATAACTCACCAGCTTGGACTTAGGCCAGGGCTGAAGTGCCTCTGCAACTTGCAGCTCGTAGAAATCAGGACAGAACTGTGAAGATTTGCCCCTAAGGATCAGGAGGGAGCTGTGCTAAGGAAGGAATTCTAGGAAGTTCAAAAGCCTGCTTCTTTCCCCAAAAGGATGTGCTCCCTGCCCGGTTCCCCGTGCCAGGGTGTGAGTGCAGCTCTTCCACGGGGGAGCTGCGGTGCGTTAGCATTTCTTTCCATGGGCACAGGCTGGCAGAGACAGGTTTCTTCCCATTGCCCTGTATCTGCATGGGAACAGCCTTCAGGAAGAACAGGAGACACCACAGATTCATATGCAGGAGCCTCGGTGTGGGAACCCCGAGCGGCTGCTCCGGAGGTTTTGGATGAATTCCCAGCTTTCGGGTGTTTCAGTTCCTGGGGTGTCCTTGTGCAGAGGTGGAGGTGATTTATGGTCTGTGTGTTGGGAAACAGCACTCGTGTAAAAGGTATTTCCTAGATGACCAGGAAATCTGGAGCCTTCTGGGACTTCTGGGTGGAAGAACTTTAGATATTAATTTATTTTTTCTTATGAGTAAGAGGGCAACGCTCCTACTACTGCTTGTGTCCTCGGAAGGACATATTTACATTTAGGAAGTATTTACACTTTAGAAGGCTTTTATTTCATATATTCTGCATAAAAGAAACACAGCAATGAATTTGAACCTCCGTCTCCTCCCAGACACCCCTGACCATTGATGCATCCCTATCAATGGACTTTGATTTTAAAGGTTAAGTGACTCATCTTTTCAGCTGGGCTGTAAGAGCGAGGTTTTGGCTACTCAAAATCCAGCCCTGCTTCCAGCTGCTGCTGTGGGGGGTGGATGGGTGGCAGTGAGAGACCCCGAGCAGAGGAGAGCTTTTCCTAATCCCAGAGCCATTAGGCTGAGCCT
Source organism: Pseudotriccus pelzelni (assembly GCA_035584735.1). Lineage (NCBI taxonomy): Eukaryota > Metazoa > Chordata > Aves > Passeriformes > Tyrannidae > Pseudotriccus > Pseudotriccus pelzelni. Next base: position 2,018,925 of record JAWMRA010000016.1, on the reverse strand, counting down.
CCTGGGTCCCTTCCAGCCTGCCTGCGTGAGATTTCCTCTGGAGTTGCAACGGGATTAGATACTCATCTTCTCTTCCTGTCCCAAACTGTTGGTTAGTGTTGATGTGTCCCCTCCACCCATTGCCAAGTTCCAGCGAAGTGGTGGGGGAGCCACTCCTATGTCTGTGCCGGGATTTTTAAACTCTGGGAGAGGTTTAACCCTTTGTCTCCATTGAAATCACTGAGATGTTTGCACCTTAATCTCTAAGTGGCTTTGAGAATTCCAGTGCTGGTGGAAAGGCTGAGCTCAGGAGCAGCTCTGGTCTCACTTCCACCCTGTTCCCTCTGCAAGGTGCAGAGTATTTAGAATCCCTTTGGGAATGCCTGCAACAATTAGGGTTAATTTTTCTCTGGAAATTCAAGTGGCAGAAGTGTTTCCTAAATGTCTACTGTTTTCCAAAAGGGCCAGATTTCTTGTGCTGTTGCCTTTTTAAATCCTTGGAGATAAAATATATCCATCCACCACACTTGGTCATCCACACAGATTCATTTGTGTTTGCCTGCTTAGTGCAAACTCATTACTTTGCCAGGAAAGGCCTTTGTTGACACAAAAAGACACTCGGGAAATACAATATTTTTTTTTTACAATAAAATCTTGGATTCATAGAAAATGTTTCTCGTGGGTAAAGCAAAAATAAAGAACCCAGAAGCACCTGCATGAAGTTTGCATCTTCTAATACAGTACCTGTGTCATAGCACAGGGGGCTGTGGCCACACAGTGAGGAACATGGTAAAGATTTAATGACAGGACAGCTGAGTGACTTGGAAAAACTTTCAGTGCTCCTTGTCTGAGCTTAAATGGGTCTTCCTATCCTTGGACAGGTTTTCCAGCTCTGCTCAAAGCCAGAATAAAGGCTGTACTTTTAACATTGTTCTGGAAATGTGCTCCTAACACAGAGCTCAGATCCAGGCAGCAAAGCACACATCATTTCTGCTCAAAACCCTTTAGTGGGAACCACAGAGTCATAGAATCCTAGAATAGCTGGGTTGGAAGGAACCTTAAAGCCCATCCAGTGCCACCCCTGCCATGGGCAGGGACACCTTCCACTAGCCCGGGTTGCTCCAAGCCCCGTCCAACCTGGCCTGGGACACTTCCAGGGATGGGACAGCCCCAGTCAGGTATCCCAGCTCAGATGGGAGTACTGGAGTGCTGAGGAGGATGTGAGGAGTGTGTGATGACCAGTGCCCAAGGTCAGAGCCCCTTTTCCCCTGACTCAGTACCCTGGTTTGGAAGGATCCACATGGATATAGTGCCCACACTGTTCTGGAGCTGAGCGTGCTCAACTTACAGAGAACAAACACCCTGCCTGCCAGAATTCCATAAATTCCGCCGGTTTCCTCTAGACTAAACCTCATATTCAGGAGGTGGGATTACCTCATGCTCCCCTCTGCACCTGGGAGCACACGGGGCCAGCCCAGAGCCAGAGCCAGCAGGGCCTGGCACGGCTTCGCTCCTTCGGTGCGCGCAGGGCACGAGGTCAGGGGGAGGGCACACAGGGGGGTTGGAGCTCTGGTTTGGTTTGGGACAGCTCAGCCCCTCCAGCACTGCCCAAAATGAGGTCTGCCTGCCCAAAATGAGGTCTGCCTGCCCAAAGGGACCAAGGTGTGCTGCTGTGGGGCTGCCCCAGCTCTGCTCCCTGCCCACAGCTCCGTCTGCACACGGGGAGTCCTGGGGTGAGACAGGAGGATTTCTGCAGGGAAGGGCAGCAGGGGCAGGTGGACAATAATGACCCAATCAGGCCAACTATGTGAGTGACAAAAAGTGCCTTTTTGGCTCAAGCAGGGATTTTCACTGTCCTTTTTTTTGTTTGTGTTCACGTCGGTGGATAGATTTTAAATTGGAACAACCATTTGGGAAAAACAAGAACCCATTTACCTTTCATTAAATAAAATTTACTGTCTTTCTCCACTTCTCTAAGTTCTTACAGGCAAAGCCATGATTGCTCTGCTATGGAGCAGAAAGCTGACCTGTGACAAGGACCCTTATGTTTGCATTCTTATCTGCTCCGTTTTTCCATGGCACGTTGAGCTGAGTGATGTCAGAGGCACTGGAAAATCAGATCAGGCTACAAGATTTGCCCTCTTTAGAGGAAAAGCTGCAGGGTCTTCTCTGAAAGCAGCAAAATGCCCGGAGTGTGTCCCCAGGGCCCTAAATCCAGGTGGCACAGGTGTCTGCAGAGCCCTGCGGCTCAGCCAGCTGCCCTGGCAGGGACCGGAGGGTGCACAGTGCCCTTCACCCTCATGGCACCTGTGCTCCGATGCTCTGTGTGTGTGGAAGGTGGTTTCCCCAGGAGAAGTTGTTTTTCCTGGTCTCACTTGTTTGTCTGGGTGTGTGTCTCCCTCTCTCTTAAATTCTGAACCTGCTCATCAAAGGGAATTTGACACTCCCCAGGTTCTGTGACACACAGAAGCTGATACAGATACTGAGGAGGGAGATGCCCTAAATGTTCTGGCTCTGCTGTCCTCTCACACCTTCCAGACATCCAAGAATCCACGTGTGAGTGAAGCACCATCGTGTCTCGACCACAGGCTGTGGCATAAACCAAACTCCACCCAAGTTTCCTTAATTCCAAGTTCCTGAACCCCTGGCTCTACTCTCACCCATCTGCCAACCTTGCTTGTTGCTCCTAAAAGAGTTTTGGGACATCCTCCTTCCCTCTGCTCTTTTCCGCTGTCCCTCAAGTGTTGCCTACCCTGGCAAGCCAGAATATTTTTACATAATTGACTTAATTAGCCCAATCAAACAAGAGATTGTGCAATGAACTGAATATTCAGGCTTTCTTCTAGAAGAATGAAGCTGCACATGTTCACTTTTAGTTACAGCTTTCCTTTAGTCACCTGCCAAACACTTGACTTGCTTTATATCAAGAAACTTCTATCACTTGATAAAGAAATGACATCATTAATACAATAACAACAAATCATTTCTATGTAAATCAGTGGACCTTCCACCTGGATCATTTTAATGATTGCCCTCCAGCTCGCTCTTTCTATCAAACAGCATCTTTACATCCATTTAATTCTGATTATTTTGGACTTGATGAAGGAAACAAATAGGACAGAAATCCACAGAAATCAGGTGTTGTGTTGCCCCTTTTCAGGTTCTTGCAGTTTTGTTATTGGTTTGTCATTTTAATGTGGGGTTTTTTCCCTGAGTTTTTGAGGTTTGGAATCCAAAGTATTCCTTCATCACTGTTACCATTTTGCAATACCCAAATTGGTTTATGCTCTCTATAGAAAAGCATAAACATCTCTCACAGTGCTCAAGTTGTCTCTTCAGTAAAATGTGAGGTTTGTCGGATGACCTGAAGTCAGGTGGAATTTGGCTTGACGGACTACAACCACTGGGGAGAGTTTCCTATCGGCTGGGACTGGAACTGAGTCTTGTGAGCTCTTTTCCCTGCCTCTGCCTTCAAGTCGCTGCCTGGATGTTGTAATTTAATTAACTTTTTATCATTTGCCTGCAAAACAGGGCTGATTATTTTATCCTCGCAAAGGAGCGTTCAGGAACTTAATTAAACCGTGCCTTTAAAGTAGGTTCCTTAATCCACTACAAAAGCTCGGTGTGCTGACCTGTATCACAGGCATTTCATACTCCAGGAGCATTAAGGGAATGTGCTTTGGAAAAGGCCTTTCTGTGCATCTCCACTCGGGGCAGGAGTTTGTGTCAGCTCACTGCTTTGAGTCAGAAACTTCAACACGGTAGTTAATATCTTTTTGTGCCTGAAAGCCAAAGCTCCCCAATTAGCAATAACGTGCAGGTGATCATTAAATTTTTTCTAGATCCTGTATTTAGTGACTGTCTGAGTTGCCTGGTCATAGCTGATATTTTAGGGACGGGCGGCGAGGAGCTAAGATTGTTTAAAAAAGGGATGATTTAGTCCTGCAGGAATGCAGTCATCCAAAAATTACCTCTGATAGATGGGGAAAAAATGCTTCATTCCTCCATAACTGAGCCTCTGCAGTGGTTCCCTGTGATCCACATAACACATGTCAAAAACTGAGTTGACGTGGACCAAGACTTGGCAGGTTTCAGTGCCAAAGCATCGGCCCTGCAGTGCTGGAAGAGGTGCTGGGGCTGAGGTGATAATTTATGGCTACCTGTAACCTCCTGGAAATAGAAACCATTCATATTCTCTCCAGGGAAGTGAGAAGTGACCAGACAAGGTGAGTTCAGCCAAACCAAGGCTTCATATAACTTTTCAGAAGACAAACGCTCTCTGGTGCTGCCGTTAACGGTGGTGTGGGCTCTTAGGGAGGGTTTGCCTTTAGGTTGGATTTATTTTAGTATTGTTTGCTTGTGTAATTCCAGAAGCTGGCAGGTTGTAAGAGTTGAAATCGAGTTTTAACTCTGGCACTTCGATTCTGTTTATTTAGAGCTTTAAAAAAGCCTCAGGAGCAGCCCCAGCCAGGGCAGTGCTGGGCAGTGGGTTCCTGGACTCCCAAGGGGTGGCTTGCTGATAATTCCGAATGTGTTTGATCCCAAAATCATTAGTCACTGATGTTGTCTGTCACTGTCAGGGTTCCTGCAGACACTCTCCTCGCCCCACCCTGTGGTTTGGCTGTGCTCTGCCCTTCCCTGGAGTGCTACTGCCCTGCTCAGGGAGGTGCTGGCAGGGACCACACGGGCTGGGGATGCTGCTCCCCGTCCTCAGCACAGGGCACAGCCCGTGGGAGCTGTGGGGAATCCTGGGGACACCCCGTGCCTTGGGAAAAAACCTGAGTCCTTGTGCTACTGGGACTGAGCCACCTGCCAGCTCTGGAGTCTTCCAGGAGCAGGTCTGAGGCTTCTGTGAGATCAGATCCACTGGGGCTGCTGGAAAGGAGGAATCCTCGGTCTCCTCCTTCGAAGATTTATTATTCCCACAGCTGGTGGTGTAAATAATTCAAGTGTTACTGCCTGCCTGGAGTCACAGGCTGAAGTGAACAGATCAGGTTGAGAATCTCGGTCCCGGTCTTCCTGTTCCTCAAAGCTGGTTTTTTCATGTGCTGAGGTTAAGGATTCCACGTGAAATTCTCTTAATTCTGTGGGTGCTGATGTCTGATTTTGGGCTGAGCTGTTCTCTGCTCTGCCTCTTGGTCTGCATGTGCTGTTTGTCTTTGCACATCTGCAGAGTTGTACATGATTATTATTTATGGAAGTTCTTCCTTACCCTCCTGAAGGGAGGGCAATTCTGGAAGGGGACAGATTATTCTCTTCCTTATAGAGAATAATCCAATATAGCCTTTAGATATCCCTGAAACTCAGCTTATTAATTCCATTGTGCTTAAGCAGTGAGGAAATCTTTATTGTTTCCCAGTTCTTTGTGGTTTATTAACTTCTCTACTGTGGACCAGCAGGGTCAAGTCTTCTCTCCCTCTTTTTTTTTAAAAAAATAAAAGGTTTCTTTTTTTGTAACTGTTAAGCAATTCCACCTGGAGATGTGAAAACTTCACAGGCTATAAAGCTTCCATCCTGCAAATCTCCCTATCCAATATGAAAAACATCTAAAGGAGGGGAGGCACCGCTGAAATATTTTGAGTTATGTTTAGGAACGAACACAGGGATCGGATTTATTCAACAAAACGGCCCTTGTGGTTTTGGGAACTGCCCAGTGAATGAATCTGGATGCAATGGAAGTATGGAAAATAGCTTTGACCAGGTAGTGGGATGAAAGAACTTCTTTAAAACTGTGAGGAGGATTAAAACCACGTGGAAAAGACCTTAAAGGCAGAGGGGCCAGTGGCCACTGCCTCGTGTCGATGGTGGGAGTCCTCCTCTCCCACTGATGAGCCTTTGAGAAGATGCTTTTCCTTGCACAGGGGAAACATCTGTTTCTCCTGTAAGTTAATACTTAACCCAAGAGACACAGCAGAAATAACCTATCCGAAATAGGATGGAGGCAAAGACTGGAGGGATTGGTCTGTGCATCACAGTGCAAACAAGACGATTCCGTGAAACCGAGCAGAGGAACTTCGATTTTGGGTCGAAATACACGTGCAAGAAGTAGTCTCAGAGTAGCCTAATTCATAAAACAGACTTATAGATGTGCCTGGTGAGCAATGAAAACCAAAGTCTGATGTCACAGGAGTGAAAAAGAGCTTGTGAGTGCACAGTTACATCACTGGAATATCCCCATGTCTTTGCTGAAATGTAGGCAGCAGTATGTGGAGCTCTGTGGAGCTTTATGCCTTCAAGGAAAACCTTATAACTTGTTTTCCTTCGTGTTGCCATAACACTTTGTATCTTAGCAATAAAAATTGGGTAAATTTAGTGTTATCACAAGAAATTTTTGCTCCAGAGATTTACTGTTCCACTCCCACAGTGCCTTTAAACCCCACGGCAGGAGCAGGACAGCAATTCCTGGCCCGTGTTAGGACCAATTTACCTCATTTCCTCTGCTGCAGCAAAGTGAGATTGAAGAGGTTAGAAAAATAACAAACATCAAACCAGGAGGAAAACCATTGCCAGTGCCTGTGTGTGACACTGCAGGGCCAGCCCAAAGGTGCTGAGGGCAAATCTTCCTGCTTTTGGACGGGACCCTGATTCACTCCAGCTTGTCACCGTTGTCACATCCCATCTGGGTGTCTTTAGCATGAAATAAAATATTGCTGCATTAAAGACCAAAAAAAAAAGAGTGGAAAATTCACTCATCTGTGTCCCTCGCTTGTGCCAGAGGATTTTTCATTCCCACCTCGGCTCTAATTCGAAATGCGTTAAATAAAAATCTCCAGGAGAGGAGCCAGAATAGATGGGCATGTTGAGGTCAGCACCCACTTGGCACTGCCATGGGCCTCGACTCTAATTACTAAAGAAATAGTGAGTTAGTGAGTTAAAACACCCAGTGACTGGGATCTAAATCATTCCCCCTCTGGACCCTGGCCTGAAATAAAAAGGGCTTTTCATTAGCGTGGCACAGATTTAGTGTCGTGGGACACAGTTTGTGCTCTGAAGGAAGTGTGGTCAATGGGCCATTAAGTTTGGAAACAGGAGGCATCTTCTAATCTCGGCACTGCTGACAATAAATATCGGGGAATGGCTCGGTATGGATTCATGGGAGCCGTGAGTAAACTGGGATTCGTGATCCTGTGAGTGCTCAGCGCTCTCAGAATGGAGGCATCGTTTGCAGGTCCCAAAGGAAATCTTTCCTTTCAGCCCTGGAAGATGAGAAACCGACTGGGAGCTCTAACAGGGGTGGAGATTGAATGGCACTTACTGGTGGGTTGGGATTTGCTTTTCCCCCGTGGAAAATCAAAATGTTAAAATTAGAAAGCAGTTCCTGAATTTCGGCGGTTTCCCGTTTAAAAACAAGGAAACAAACCAACCTCCAAAGGGAGATTTACACCTTCTGAAAGCCTTCAGGGTGTGCAGGGAAGCCTCCACAGCTGGGCAGAGCAGCACAGGGATCCTTGGAAGCAGGGAGGGACAGGAATGGCTCGGTTTGGGGTCGCTGAGTGTGTGAATCCCACTGAAGAGCTTTGGGGTGGCATTTTTGGGCTGCCATTTGAGGTGGTTCTGCCTCCACAGCTCCATCTGAGCAGCTGTAGCTCGTCTGTGTGTGTCAGGAGCCCTGGAGCCTCATCCCACCTGTCTCCCCAAGTGCCCATCCTGGCTAAGAGAATCCACCTGGAAAAGAACTGCTCATTCCAATAGCTCTGTATTTCCAGCACATTAGTTCTTTCTTCTCCATGTGCCCAAGGTCATCCTTGCAGCAAAGCTGTGAAAGCTCTAATCTGGAGATCAGACGATCCATTTCTCACGTGTTTTCGTGATTTTCGTCAGTTTTTCACCTGAATGCTTCTCTAAGATCAGTGGTTTTTTTTCCGATGTCTCAAATCAAAAGGGATTTTTTTTAACCACCATTTAAAGGTGTGAGTTGGTAGCTGGGGTTTTATTTTGTAGGATAAATACATTAGAAATAAATGAAGTGAACAAAGGTACCTAGGCTGAAACAGCTAGAATCTGAATTTTGGGAATTTGTGTCACCAGTCAGTTTAAAACAGTGTTAAACTCTGTGTTCCTCTTCAGAGACAACTGGGGTTTAAATGGCTGTAAACAATTCAGTAGAAACACTTGACTAGAAATTCACAATTCTAATGTTGAAAGTAATCAACAAATAATTAGTTGGAAATAGTACTTTACAAGCCAGGCAACGGTAGTGGGATTGCTACAAGTGAATGCTCCAATTTCTCTGCCTTGAAGGAACTAAAAATGCCATTTTATGGGCAGTTCATCCATTCTCTACCTTGGAGAAATCCCAGCCTGTCCAAGGCTGGGTCCTCACCGAGCCCATCCCTTGCACCACATGGTCCAAACTCTGGGATATCTGGATGTTCCTCTGGATTCACTGCTCCTTACTCTGTCAGGAACACTGCAAGAGGAGCATCAAAAGCTTTATATATATATATATATATATATTTATTTATTTATTTCTATTTTATATATTTCTATATACGTATGCAAAGGCACATTGGGGGGTGTGGATATATACATAAAAAAGAGAAAAGAAAGCTGCAGCCCCATCACTTTATGATTATTTCTGTGGGTTATTTAACTCTCAAAGAATGCAGAACTGCTACTCTTAAAATGACATTAAAGTCTGGTTTTGCTCAGGCCTGGCTTGGCCTGGCAGCCCTCCCTCTCTAGGCAGGGCCCTGGGGAGGGCTGTGCTCACTGTGGGCACAGCTGGAAAAGGTGCTTGGACACTGAAACTTTGGGCTTCACTTTAAGCTCTCCGAAGTGGAGGAAATTCTCTGGCCACGTGGGGAGAGAAGGAGAGTCCTGTCTCCAGGCTGGGCTTCGAGGGCTCCCAGAGCCTGAGGCAGGAGCTTGGGCACGGCTGGGCTGTGCATCCCAACGCCCTGAGCCCATCCAGCCGGGGCCTGCAGCACTTGGGGACAGGGAACAGCTTTTCTCTGGGCCTGGCTCTGACATGGGATGGCCTGGGGGAGGTGGCACAGCTGATCTGGGGGTGTTTGCTGCTGCTTTGGTCCCTGCCCTGGGCGTTCCTGGCCGGGTTGTGCAGCCGGAGCAGCCCCAGAGCCGCTCAGGGGCTCGCGGCCGGCATTGGGAGAACAAGAGTTACTGCAAAAATCGGGGTCTGCAATGCTGAAGGGATTATTTTATGGGGCTGGAGAAGTACCGTGGCTACCTCAGCACAGCACTAGCAGGAGTCTGTATTTCTAGCCAAGAAGTCAAGCTGAGGACAAAGGGGGAGAGTGCCCGTGATGCCAACAGGTACAACATTGCTCTCCACCTCTGGGTGAGTGTACTGAGAGGAATTAGAACACAATAACGTCCCATCTGCCTCCAAACTATTGAAACCTGTGCCCAGATAAGTGACTGAAAAGCAGGTGTGGGAATGGGGCACGTCTTTGGTGACTGCCCTTGCCGTCACAGTTACAACCAGCTGCGGCAGAGGAGGTTCTCAGTACCTCTATTATATACTCAGCCTTCTTCAAAGTGTGTCAAGGTTGGTTTTTATACACTTGAGCCTCTCAGATTGTGCCACACCTTTGAAGAAGTTTGAAAGCAGAGCTATAATGCATGAGCTGGGCAGCTGTTCTAACAAAGTCTCCTGGACTTTGCCTGTTTTAAAAAGTTTTTACTCAGGAAAACACTGGTGCTGATGGGAATTCAAAATCTGAAGGCAGGAGGGTTTGTCTAAGTAAGGGCTAAGCTGGAGGGAAGAGCCAAAATCTGCAGGCAAAAATTTTGCTTGGCTGCGTGGAATGGCATAAAGTGGGGATGTGGCACCTGGAATCCTGTCCTAGAGAAACTCCTGGGGTACTGGAAAGGCACAACACAGCCCATGGAGCAAGGCAGGGCTGCTGCTCAGTCCCAGCTTTGAGTTCTGGAAGTGGATTCCCCTTCAGAATGTTTCCATGCTCAGGAGCTGATCGAAGCATTTTGGTTTGGTCCCAGATGAAAGGATGAGGTGAATGTTTTTGAGGCAGTTCTAGAACTGGGAACAAGAGAAAGACAAAAACTGCCTTTCAAAAATAAAGGTTGTTGGCCATTTACAGCTTCTCATGCGCATCAGGGTCACCTGCATCCCTGGCAGGGGGGTAAGCACTGCCTGGTGTCTTCATTCCCAAAGTGTTGTGGGAGCCTGAAGAAAGGCTGCAGCCTCCTCTGCATCTCCCGCCTTCCAGGGTGGCCATACCTGGCACGTGTCCTAGGAAAAGATAAACTTGGGGAACATCCTTGGCCGAGGAAAAAACTGAGAGGGGCTGTGAGAGCTGCCTGAGGGCTGCCTGCTGATCCTTCAGGTTTTGGAACAACAAATTCACCTTCGAAGTTTGAAAGCTGAGAGTGGCTTTCAACCCAGGGTGTTTCAGTGCTTGCATGGAAAACAATTTTCTGCTCCCAGTATTGATATGTTTGGAGCTCTGTGCAAAGAGTTAAGTTATTGTATATTTTAGTTTTTTAATTGACTCCATATCTGCTGGCAGCAGAATAGACATTGATCTGTTTTTTTCCTTTGCTTTATTTAGGAAAATACAGCACAGAGTGTTTACTCTGCCTCCATACAGCATTGCTTTGGAGGGTGAAAGAGAGGGCGAGACCACAGTGAAGAATTCCCTCATTGTCAATTTTAAAGGCTTCATAATAAATGGTAGGCTTTTTTGGATGGGAATCAGAAATGTTTTCATGACAGTGTTTTGCTTAACTTTTTGTATTCAGAGGGGACTTTCTAAACTCTTTTGAGTTTGCTGGTTTGAACACCTCCCTCTGGCCACCAGCTACTTGATCAAATTACTGCAGTGACACTGGGCCTGACAGCTACTCAGAAGGCATTTGAAAGCTCAAACTGGTGAGTGGAAACTAAAATTTAGTGGCAGCAGGCATCGTTCCCCTGTGACAGCATCCAGGCTGCCTTTCAGCGGGAGAGGGTGAGGAACTGGACCCGTAATTCCACACGGAGAGGGGCAGAACTGTCTTTGCACTGGAGTTTTGACTGAGAAAGGCCTGGAGTGTTTGAATCCATCTTTGGAAGGAAATGTGAAGAAACTGATGCCCAGAACTGAGCTAGTCTGTATATTCCATGATTTGTCTTGGGCCAGGCCAAAAACATGAATTAGTGGCACTTGGTTCCTTGTGACTTTCCCTTTCCAACACAATTCCCGTAGCTGGGAAGCCGTGTCCTCCCAGGACCCTTAGCAAGAGCTTCCTGGTCCCTGTAAAAGAGCAATGCTTCGTGTTGCAGAGGGACTGGGAGCACAACAGGATTATACTGATGTTTTCCACGTTCCCCTGGGCTTGAGACCGTGTTGGCTCACTGGTCACTGACAGCTTCAGCTTTGCCAGCAGCCCTTTCAAGGGTTACTCTTGCTTCCCTCTGAAAACTCTCCAGGCCCTTTGTTTGTTTTTCCTCTGGCTGTATTTTTTTATTTTTTTTTTTTTTTAGTGGAGTGCTTTGTTCCTGGAGGTCCCCCTGCCTGGTGCAGCCTCCCTTGTGAGTGTTGCATTCAAGCAGCTGGTGCTGCATCGCCCGTGAGCTGTGCTTTGGCACTCATCTCCCCCCACACAGCTCCACTGCCCGGGAGAACGGCCCGAGGAGGGAAAAGCTGGGAGGAAAGGAACCCTCTGGAAGGCATTTGTGTTTTCCTCCACTGTAACAGCACAAAGCGAGTGTGATCTTTGTGATGGACGAGCAGCCGAGGTATTGATGCCTTTTTCCATACAGTCAGTCCTGAGTTCGTGCGTCCCCTCCAGTGACCGCTCGTTGCAATGCCTATTTCTTTCACTTCTTTTTAAATGGCAAAAAGTTCCTTTGAAAAGGAAACCTTGTTACCCTTAATGCAATGCAAACCACCCACGGAGCCTCTGCTCCAATCCCGGGGTTGCTGCTCTCCCTGTGTTTATTTTCTCCGGGATCACTCACAGTCCCAGGACTATTTTGCTTGCGCCGCTGAAAGATGTCCTGGAGATGTGTTTTATCATCTTAGCACCACAGACTGCTTTCATTCTTTCAGTGCTCTTCCAGAATATCCCAGGAGTGGCAGGATGTGTCGTGTGCAGGGGGATTTTTATGAGGCAGAGCTTCCCTGGGGAGGTTTGATGTGCTCCCAGTGGTACTGGCAGAGAAACTCTGTGGTGGACTGAGCTCATCACCCTTTCATTGCATTTAACCATTACCCTGGACCACACCTTGGTGCAGACCCTTTTTGCTGGTTCTCCGTGTTCCTGGTGCTTTGGGAATTCTGCTTCGCTGCTGCATTTTCAGCTTGAACTGTGTGGGCTGGTGCAGGCAAACATCTTCAGTGTCAAAACACTTCCTGGTTCCACCTCAAGAACTGCCCTGATCACAGTGTGTTTGTGTCAGCCTGCTGACCATCATCCTCCAAAGTCCTACGGTTTTGAGGCAGAAGAATCCCGTGGGGTTATCCAGGTGCTTCACAACCTGAAATATAGGTTTAATATCCTTCCCCCTCCTTCCTCATGGCTGGGGGCTGGGGGTTTCCTTCCCTTCCCAAGCAGCTTTGGGGAAGGGGGTGATCAGTAGAAGTGAAAGTGCCCAACGTTTGTGTTGTTCAGCTGGGATTCTTTGCTTTGTCTCTTTTCCTCACCCCATGAGACATGTTTTTCTCTCCTCGCTCTATAAGAGTGTTTTCCCTTCCCTGGCACAGAAATAATATACTCAAACATGCTTCGGTACAGGAAATCCTATATCCAGCACGGGGAGGAAAGGCCTTAATCAGTCCAAATTCCATTGTGTTTGTATCAATCCTGACCCTCGGTGCCATTGGGACAAAGCTTTCCAGGCTGGGCCCCAGGCACTGGTTGGTGTTGCGGGTTCACAGCGATGTCACTGCCAGCCCACAAGGCCCATCTATGCCAGATTTCTGCTCCCCACGTTATTTTTTATGGATGTTGCCTGGCCTTTCCATGGGAGGGGCTGAGATAAGGGGCAAGCACGCAGGGAGCTGCTCTTAATTGAGAGCTTTTCCCTTCTTTGGAGGATAGGTTAATCCCCCAGTATTTCCTGAGTATGAAAGGCCTTTAGAAGAGAAAAAGAGGATGATTCAGGAGAATTTGTGATCTATTTCACAATCTCTATTCCTCTTTTCTAGGCCAAGCTGGCTGCATCATTACTGTACAATGATGGTCTGGTCTAGAGGGAAGGAGCCCAGTGAGGTCCTGGTCCTCTCTGAGGTCTCAAAGATCAGAGAGCAGGTCAAGAGCAAATACCCATGGTGTTAGTGTTTAAATCAGCAGGAAAATTTCCAACCATCCTGTCCCATTAGTGGAAGCTCTAAAGAGCGGATTGGCTCTCCCTAGAAGGAGCCCTGCACACACAAACGTTCCAGCAGCACCTTCCTTCGGCTTTCAAAGTGCTTTTTATCAGGCCTAGAATTAAACCACTACGCAATTATTTGGAGGCATGATTTTCAGGAGACATCCAGAGCATAATTAATGGCAACCCAGTGCATTCTCTGGGTGGGGAGGGAGAGACTCTCCCTGCTGCACCTTAAAGCAGCAGCTCTGTGGAACTCACCCAGGGGTGTCCCCGCAGCACATGCCCAGCAAGCAGGGCCAGGCTGGGCAGGGGGCTGGGGCCTGTGTGTGGCCCCTCTGGCTCTCCGGGAGGTGGGAAAGGTGACCGAGGGACGTGTCTGAGGAGCAGGATGAGAGCTGGCTCTGCACTGTCTGCAGCCCGCTGGGAGCGGGGCTGGAGCAACTCCCTGTGGTGTCTGTGGGCAGCGAGCAGAGGCCTCTGCCTTATTTTCCCCTCCTTTCTTCCTCCAGCTCTTTCTTCAGACCAGCAGCTCCCCAGGGCTCCTCTCTGGCTGCAGGAAGAGCAGGCGCAGCCCAGCACAGCACGAGGCTCTTCTTCTCTCTCCTTCCCTGGCTGCTGCCCGTCCATCCCTGTCCTTCCTTATCTCCTGCCCATCCCTCTCCCTGACCCCACCATGGCTCTGGCCAAAACCCTTCCTGCAACCTCCAGATATTGCTGGTTTTTTTAAAGAAAGGGCTGTGCTGATCCCATTGGGGTTGTCCCATCCCTCACCCCAGGACCTGCCAGTAGCTGTGATTTGGGAGCAGCCGTTGTGCCTTCCCTGCACATTCCCATCATTCCCACACGTGGCATCTGAGGACACTCTTTCCTTGTTTAACATTTTCATCTTGTAGGTAACAAAGGAAAATAAGCCGTTTCAGCAGCACTTTTGGGAGTGTTTAATTAAAGCCGTGCATGTCTGATGGGAAGTGGGAGCCAATATTTGACCTCTGGAGTGTTTATACAACTGATACATCACTTTTTCTTACCTCATCCCCTGTTTGTGTACGAGATCCTCTGTCAGTACATTCCCAACGCGATGCAACACTTTGTTATGTGACAGACATTTAAAATAACAAGCCATTTGTTTCGTGGTCAGGGGTATCTGCTGCAATCCTTGGCCTGGGAAAGGGGCCGGCCGGCATCTTTGAGATGCACGTGGCACCCGTTCAGGTGCCGGCATTATTGTGATTGCTTTTGCCAAATAACCAAATTAACATCGAGTAGTTTGGCTTGATGCTGAAAAATTCACTTTTGGAAGTGAATTAGGTTATTTTTTTTTCTTGCCTTCCAAGTGCTGGCATCAGTTGCAAGCGCCCGAACGTTGGAAGGAAGAGATTTGGATGCTCTTCAAAGGGCTCTGCCGTGGTTCTGCCGTTTGTAACTTTTTACCTTGCTGTTCTTTCTCCCCACCTCTTCCCAGGGGAGCTGAAGGTAAATGATTGATACTCTGTCTCTCCTGCTCGCTTTCTTTTTTTTTTCAGTCCCTTTTGGCTCCGCTGCTCCCACAGAGAAATATTTACCACAAGGAAAATCACAGGGGCGGGGGAACGGAGAGAAAAAGAGAGGGAGTTGAGAAATAAAATATAAACAGTCAGCAGCCCAGGATGGTGACTTTGTTGGGGAAAGAGGCCGAGTTGTTTGTAGAACCTAATGAGATTTAGGCTTAGATTTCCTGTATCAGTGGGCAGCCGCTGGGGAAAAGTAAATTCCCTGCACTTAAGGCACTTTCCAGGAGAGGCATTTATCTCCTGGGCTTTGCAGATGGCTGCACCTAAAGGGTCCCAGCCTCGGGAGGTGCCTGCCCCCCAAAGAAATTCCAGCAGCAAAAGAAAAGGGCTGGGAGAGGAAACAGGAGCATGGTGGAATGGCACCATGCAAAGGGTGGCTAAAGGTGTTTGCTGGGAAACACACACGGCTGGGCTGAAGTTGAGTCTGTTCACAGTTGTGTTGGTCACACTTTTTGTGCCAAAGGGACTGAATGTCATGGGGGTTTTTTTCAGTGCCTGGAAGGTGACTTTGGAGGTAGACAGTTAAATTTTGCATTAATTTTTTTTTTACAGTTTGTTTTTGCCTTTTTTTTTTTTTTTATCTGACAGGTGTTGATTTTTTTAGCTCAGATAAAACATCCAGATTTATGGCTGTCTCAGAGGTTTCCTGTATGGACCAAAGCATTCAGAATTGACAGAACATCTCACCTCATACAGTTTTCACTTCAATTGTCTTGTACCACATCCTGACTCTGGGTAGATTCATTCCACAAGAAAAAGCTTTTTCTGGGCCAAAAACCATCAGTGTTTACCTTTGGTGTGAGCTTTGGGTGGAAATTTGGGTGCTGTTTCCTCTTGTCGTGGATGGTACTGATTGTTAAGATCGGAGAACGTTCTAGAAATTAATTTATAGGCTGGAAGTTGGTCTGTAAGAGAAGGATGTGCATCCCTGGCAGAGCTCTCCTGGTACATCTGGGAGCTGCATCCACACCACCTTCCACCTCATCTCAGCCAAGGCGAGTCGTGCAGATTCCCTGCAAGGCTGAGCAAGAACAACACCCCAGGGGATGAAACTCTTGAGTTTTAATTCTTCAAAATTAGGCTTTTCCCATCCAGGCAGGTGGCTGTGGAGGATACCCAAGGCAGCCTGACCTGTCAGGCTGGGCACTGCAGTGGAAACCAGGTAGCTGTGGATTCTGCTTCCCTCAGTGGGTCCTTGCAAGACAACCCATGAGTCACTCTGACTTGTTTTTTTGTAGTTGTACCAATCTGTGTGTTTTTTCCTTCCCTCCTCCCGAGCCACATCTCACACTCCTGCATCCTGACGTCAGTGAAGGTTCTGTTTTTCACATCAGCCCGGGAGAAAAGCCTTGCCAGATCAATTCTGGCAGCTGCCAGCAACCCAAGGTGCAGGAAATTCTGCCTTTCGGGAGACCTGGCGCAGTGAAATGTCACCTCTGACGCTGAGGTGCAGGCAGGAGATCCAGGAGCAGCGAGACGGGCCTGGTGACCCTGGGGTTGTTCCTTGGCAGCTGGAGGTGGCCCCTCCTGCCCAGGGCAGTGCTGATGTGTTTGCACCTGTGGCTGGAGGGGGAGGCTGGCAGAGGGGCTGAGACTGGATTCCTGGGGGGAAGTTTCTTCCTCGCTGCCTCTGCCTGGCTCTCTCGGCCAGTCTCTGCCAGAGGCAGTCCCAGGCTGTCACTTGGAGCCGTGTCTGTTTTTCCATGCACAACTGGAGTCGGCTGGCTTGGAAAAGGATCTGCCTTGCATCATCCAAAGGGCTAAGGAGGCAAATATTCCCACTCCATCCCCGAGGTAAAGGAGCTCTGAGAGCAGGGGGTGCAGGCTAAAGGAGTGACACCCCACCCTTAGCACAGGCCTTGCTAAGAACATGCACATGTTTAATCCCCAGGCCACTGCATCTCCATTGCTCTAAAAATGTCCTCAGTGCCTTGTTTGTTTTTTTAAGCTATCCTCTGTTTCCCTTTGTGATACAGATCCCTTTCCAAACAATCCTCCCCCCCTGCCAAAATAAAAATCTCCCTGAGACTCGGGAATATTTTTTAATATATAGGCATAAAACAAATTTCCTTCCCCAACCGTTCGTGTGGTTTTTCAAATCATTAAGGGAGTTTCCTCGTTCTGTGATGTCAAGAGTCACCCAGATCAAAGCCTTTACTGATATTACAATTAAGCACTGCACCATTAAATTCACTTTCCACACTGTAATTTTTATAATAGGTCGGGAAGGAGCTTCATGGTTTGATTTCATTCCAGCCGTGGCGCCAGATTCTGATTTCTCATTAGCTCCGACACTGTGGTTTGGGAAATCCTGGAGTTAACAAGGAGCCTGAATGAATATTGGACTGGCACCTGTCCAGCTGAGTGGTGTTCAGTGGACTTGCTGCAGTGGGATGTCAGGGCAATAATATGGTCAAGAGAAAGGAGCAGCTTCTCCCAAAATACATTCCTGGGTGAACCAAGGGATTGTGCAGAGCAGATCCAAGCTCGGTTCCTCATCCCTGCACTGGAAACGTAGCATAGAGAGACTCAGCTTGAGGGGAGAGAAAGGCTGGGAATGGATCTTGCAGCAAAGGCAGAGAAGGAAAGGAAAGATGCACATCTCTCCTCCTCGAGGGATGTTGGGATACCTCCCTTTGCCTTCCATGCACATGCCGGGAAGGGCTCTCAAAGAGGGAGAGGGTCACTGAACTACCCTAGATTAAAAAACCTCATGTAGGTGTTTGCTCTTCTTTCTGTGTGGGGAGGAATGGAAGGGAAGCAGCATCCATGTGCTCCCCATTCCCATGAACGGGAATTGCAGCTGGAGCCTGGGGTTTTCAAGCTGTGAACCTGCAAGGACGGGGAGTTCTGCTGGCAGTTGGTGCCAACCTGGCTGTGGATCAGCATCCAGCCCTCCAGAGCAGAATGTGTCCCTGGAGAGCTCCTGGTCTGGAATTTGGGCTGCAGGGCTCCCTGCACAGCACAGCAGCTCACTCGGGCTGGGTGTTTCTGGAAAACTGCTGCAGCAAATGTCGGGAAAGCTGATCCAAAGCCAGCGCTTGCAGGCAGGTATTTGGAGGCCCATAAGCCACACTTGTGCCTCAGCCCTGCTGGGTAATTTGGAACAGATGACGTTTATTACCTGAGTTTCTGTGGAGACCCAGATTTGGAAGGAAAGGGGGGAAATATTTGACAAGTCGGGAGCCAGTGGGAAATTTATACAAACTCGTCCTAAACCTGCTGCAAACGCCACCACCTCATCTAAGACCTTCTGCTGAGCCAGGACTAGGACTTGGTCCTGCCCCAAGGAGATTTACTGCCTGAGCATTCTGGGCTTTGGTTCCAAACTTTGCTCTGAGCTCTGAGGCCTGCTTGTATTTTTAAAAAAGTGTCTAATGTGTTTTTCCTGGAGGTTTTTGCTGCCTGAGCATCCTCATTCCAGGTGCAATTCCACGCTGTGGCCTGGCAGCTTTAGGGTGTGCTGCTGAGCTGGGGTGGTGACAGATGAGAGCTGGGACAGCATCACTGCAGTGCATGTCACCTCCCCACCCCAGTCCTGACACACCAGGGGCTAGAAGGGCCGTGCTGGGGTGCAGGGGAGGCTGCAGGCACTGCAATTCCTCACACCAGCAACCCACCACAGGGTGCTTTGAGTCGTCACAAAAGGGGCAGGACAGCCATCTGCCAGTTTTACAGATTTTTTGGATTAGGATGCAGACTCAGGAGCCTTCAGAAAGAAAACATAACAGCAACCCCAAGGACTCAAGACCCTGAGGAATCATCTGTTTCCCTTCATGGGCCACATTTGGCCCTTCCCACCTGGTCCATGAGACAAGGTGTGGGGTCTGAGATTCATCTCCATGGTGGGCAGAACCAGGCCCCAGATCTGTAACACTGGAAATCTGGGGCCTGCTTTGAAACATTTGAAGCCACCTCGGCTGTAAAACACTTCAGGGGCTCCAACTCACGAGACTGGAAATGAAACGAAGCTTTTGTTACACATCCCGAGTTCCTAAACCAAATAAGGAGATACAGCCATACCTCAGATGAGCCACCTTTGGCAGACATAACCCGGATAATAGTCTTGATTCAGTTTTGGTGATACTCTGGAAGGCTTAATAGTCCCAGTCTAATTTAGTGTGAGCAGCTCCTGAGCACAAGACAGAGCTTGCCCTGGATCCAGGTCACGCTGACCGGCTGCATCAGGAGGACCCACATGTGAGGAGCAGCTCCCACTGTGCCCCAGGAGCTCCCAGGTGTGAGGCAGGGGGCAAGAGAACGTGTCTGGTGGAGGATACACACGCCTGGGCACGTGGCCACATTTACTGCTTTCCTTTGCAGCCCTCTCTGTTTGAGAGAAGAGAAAGTGTTGAGTGGCTGTTGGGTGTTCTGAACTCTGCTGCTGACACACTTCACTTTCTCAGGGTTGTTCCCACAGGGCTCCTGCCTCCTGTCATTTACCTCATCCCTAAAAGTGTGGGGCTCCTCTGCTGGGGCTCTCCCTGATTGCTGAGCACAGAGCAAAGCTTCAAAGCAAGAGCCCGGCAATAAATTTTCCACCCCGAGTCCAAATTTCTGCTTGGCCAGGGGCCCAATGCCAAGGTGTGGCATTGCTGGGTTTGCTCTTCAGCAGCACCAAACTTTTCTCAAATGCTCCTGGGAAATCACAGCAGGTTCATTATCACATCCAGGATGATCTTCCTGCAGCAGAAAGCAGAGGTGGTGGCTCCTTGAGCTGTCTAGGAGGAGGTTTGCACTGGAATATTCTGCCTTCACTGCTGCTCTTTGCTTTTTCTTGGGGCTCCTTTGGCACCTGGTTTAAATTAGAGGCATCCCAGTGCCTGGGACAGAGCCTGTCACTGAGCCCCCTCCGTGCCCCCTGGGATCAGCCCTGGCTTGTGCTTTGGGAGCAGGGGGTGATGTCAGGGAATGTGCCCCTGTGTCAGGTGAACCAAGGGTGGTTCAGGCTGTTGCATTTGTGGTACCTCTGAGGAGCTGAAATACACCTCACAGTCTCAACAGCTCACACAGCACTTCAAACAAAAACTGTATTTTTCATGTCTTTTAACAGAAATCCCCTGGAAACTGCAGAGCTGCCTTCTATCCTATCTTCTTTTTTTTTTTTCTTTTTTTTTTTTCCCTGGACTTTCCTGCAAAAAAGCAGGATGAAACTCCCTCTGTTTTAGGCAAAATATTTTGCAATTTTCCAATGACCTTGCCAATAAGAACACGATTCCCCATATATCATGGGAAATGCCTGCTTTCTCCCAGGGCTGTAACGTTAAACTATCACCAGCAAAGGATTCTGCTGGCTGCAAGTTTGGCAGGAACACTGAGATCCTCTGGTTTGGTACGTTACATGAACTATGGACTGGAGGATGCCAGAAACTTCACCCCATTTCAAATGAGCTCCATTTTTTAAACTAAATCAACATATAAATTGCGTGTGTTTCTTCCAGAAAATCAGAGGCTCAGCCTCTGTCCCGAGTTTACATCATTGCCCTTTTTATGAGAGGAATCAGTCTCGAGTTAACGGTTGAAGTGCTTCATCATCTCACCAGCCGCTCGGGTTGAGGTCCAGGGGATGGTGCGGTGGCCGTTTTGCAGCGAAGTGTTAACATTCTCCTGAGCAGACATGTCCCTCTCCCTGGCCGGGCGGTGGGATGTGCCTGCCAGCAGCGATTCATTATGGATGAGGAATGGGTTGTGGTTAAAGTGCTGGCCCGTGTTGTGGGAGATCTGAGCTCAGGCCCAGATTCTCCCTCCGTTTCCCCGTGTGACTCTGCTGTGAGCAACTTGTTTAATCTTTCAGTGCCTCGATTCTCTTTGGGTAAAATGGGAATAATACCGTTTCCTTTCTTCCACCCTTCACTTGTACAGCGTTTGTTTTCACTCTTGCCTGTTTATCACATCTGTAAGACACTCACAGGAGTGTTAAAACATTATAAACCCGTGAATGATAATGGTAGTTTTCCCCTGAATTTTTCCTATTCCTGTTTTAAATGGAGGAAGACAAGGAAAGCTTGATGGCAGCGCTGTTTATATGCAATGACCTACTTGTCCCAGAAAGCAGCATGGCCAAGAAATTGAAACAAGATCTTGTGAAGTGCCATTGCAAATAAATCTGCTCCACTTCCCTTCTGTCAAGGCATCTCACGCTAGGGAAGGCCACTGGGAGTCATTAATTGTACAATGGATATACTGGATTCTTTAAAAGGGCTGTTTTCCCAAAGATTAAAGCAATTATGAGCAAAGTGGTTTGAAAAAGAAAAAAAAAAACCACCCACCCTAAAGCAAACAGTGTGAATGATAACGGGGAGTGGTTTAAGGAAACTCCAGCAGATGCTGTAGAAGTCAGAGTTTCACAGCTGTGGGAGGGCATTTTGTCAGTGTGACCCAAACAGCCCCTTCCCCTCCCTCAGCCCAGCAGGGAAGGGAACCGGGAGCTGCTGGGTGAACATGCACAGGAAAACATGCACTTGTGTGTGTGTGAATGTGCGGGAATGAAATTAAAGGGAAAATGGGAGACTGCTAACGAGGCTGGAAATTACGGATGTTTATGAGATAAAGGTTGCTGATGAAGGAAGATAAGGAAAATCATTAAAAGCTGTTGCTGGGGCAGTAGAACTGGTCACAGCAGCACAGAGAAGACAGCAGACTGTTCCCCCCCAGCCTCCATGGACTTGATCCATGGAATGAACTTAGTGGGAGTGCGCCCTTCCCTGAGTCCAAGCTCCCTCCTGCAGCTCAGGTTGGGGGTCACCATCAAAACGTGCCGGGATGTGATGGAGACGCATTTCCTGGATTTGCCCAGGAAGTTCTGGCAGTGACAGTGACATTCCCATTGACACTGGGACTGATGATCCCGTGGAACACATTCCCTGCCCAGCCTGGCTGGGATGGGTAAAACGCAGCATCACCTTTGCCATGGTGGCCGTGCCAGGGGGGTTCCTCCCTTCCATCCCAGCACCTGGATTTATAACAGGCAGCCTCTGAATAGCTGAGACTTCTAATTCCCACACAAGCAGGGGATTTTCAAGCAGAAGCATTTCAAGCTAAGAGGTTCACTTTTAATGACAGTTCTTCCTTGCCCCCATCTAGTCTCCAGAAGTACTGGAGAATAAGGAAGGGAATTGTAACTTCCATGGGGCTCCTTGCAGGTGTACTTGGCATTTTAATGAAGATATTGACACGTGGAAGATGCTTTTAATCAGTCTAAAACTAACCTGGACAGACAGCACAGCTTCACAAGAAGGACCAACTAAGCTCCAGTTAATACTGAGCAGTTAATACTGGAAAATGAATTAAAATCAAAATAGCAGCATCATCTTAGTTCAAAGAAAAAATTTAACTTGGAAGCCCAGTAACAGTTCCACGTGTTCACCTGGACATCAGTGGAATTTGATAGTTTGGTTTGTAGAAATAATTTCTTAATGTTCATTCATTTTCATTTCTTTTATTTAAATACATGGCTTCTGAATCCCATACCTGTGAACAGCAGAGCCTGGGTTCCTGCCTGAAATCCCTGCCATAAACCAGTGGATCCTCCCTTTAGAAGCACAGCAGCATGAAATGCATTTGCTTGAGAGCAAGATCCAGTCCCCTGATAGTGCAGGGATATAAACCAGCCCTTAACCTGAAGAACCTGTGCCTCTGCACGGGATTCGCTCGTTCCTTTTGCAAGCACAGCCCAGGAGTTATAATTAGCTTTTGCAAAATGTTTTGAAGGAGCAGAGTCTTTCGTCCTGTCTGGATGCCTTCGGAGTCACGGCCGCGAAACTGCGGCACTCGGGATGGACCCACGGAGCAGATCCGAGTGTGCCTTCGCACAGGGGTTCGTCAGGGAGCTGGGGCTGAGCGAACAGCTCCGAAATGGTGTCTGCGTGGCTGCAGCACTGCTGAGCAGGGTGGCTCCTGCTGTTCCTCCTCACCCCTGTTCCTCTCCTGTGCTGACATCACCGTTTCATCCGTTCGGTTATTTTTCACTGGCCCGGTTCCCTGAGCCGGATCCCAGCTCAGCCACAGGACTGGAGGTCTGGCACAGGGCAGGCAGCAAGAGCAAGCAGGGATGGAGGAGGACACGGTGCCAACAGTGACTTATGCTGGAATTAATGAACCTGTAATTGCATCGTGGTGTTTTCTACAAGTCTTCTCCACCCCTTTTTAAAAGCTGCAAATAGGGTGGAAGGCAGAGAGCAGAAAGGTTGTCTGCAGAGTTTAGTCTGGGTACTGTATTTACAAGTCCCAGTGATAAATGATGTTTGATGCAGAGATAAGCCCCAGTGTTTTATGGCCAGGTGAGGGTTGGGGCAGCACAAATCACACGCCAAGAATTTTGATCTCTTCTGTTCCTGTTGAGTTTGAAAAAGCAATAATCGACATGAAATTTTTATCTTGGGGTCTTGTTCTTCTGGCCCTCCAAACTGTGTCCTCCTGACCCTCCAAACTGTGTCCTCCTGACCCTCCAAACCCTCACTACAACCAGCCCTTCAGAGGTGGAGAATACCTGTCTCACCTCTCTGTGGGGCCTTGGTTCCATCTGAGGGCTCCCAGAGTAGAAGGCACTCACATTTCACACGTTTATGCAGAAATCATCCGAAGAGGAAAATAATTTAAGGCTTAAATTGCACATCATTGATGATTCATCAACCTCAGCTGGCTTTTTCTTTTTTGTCTTGTTTCCACTCACAGCGTGTCTCAAAGAGAGATGCTCACTGCTTGCGTGTTCCCAACTTGTACCTTTGCATTTTGGGGGATTTCTTTTATTTTTTGTAACCATTACAGCTGGGTGTGTGCAAATGGATGCTCAGCACCCAGGCACGTGCTTGTTTTCTGTTACATCCAAACCTGAGCTGCCTTAAAAGGTGATTTTTCTGCAAAGTCAAGTGCTTGGACGTTCAGAGCTGTCGCAGCTGACCTTCAGCTGACCCCTGGGCACATGTATTGTGTTATCTGTCTTTAAAGACAGGTTACCAGGGGGGTTATTCCTTTGGTTTAACCCTTTTCCTCTGAAGTTGCTGAACTGTTTGGTTAGGAAGGGAGAAAATTCAGCATTTAGCATGGAAAGCTTCAGCAGAAATGGTTAAAGTTTGGCAGTTACAGGAAATAGTAGATCGAGTTTCTTCCTGGCAAACCTGGGCAATCTTGATAAAGAGAAGGGTTGCAACCTGTGTGTGAGTTAATAGCTCCTCCTAAATTGTTCATTCCCAAATAAAAGCAAGGCTGAGACCACTATTTATTCAGTAAACAGGATACATTTGATTAACCAGAGAAACAATTTGGCACAACCGTGATTTATGTCAAAAGTTATTGAAAGCACAACTGAATTGAAATTAAAAAGAGCCCATCACCACCACGGTTCCTGTTTTTCCGTAGCCTAGTTTTGAAAACCATTAGTAGCAATAAACTTTCCTCCCATAAAAGTTCTGCCATTTTAATTTCCAATTAGAACTTTCAAAAGATATATATGTGGCAGTAAAAGCAAAGAAATTAAGTCTCGGCCCATGCTGCAGCCTGACACAATGATGCCCCAATGCTCATAAATCAGTTTCTGTTTGTTGTGAACCTCTTAAATCCACACTGGTAAGAGGTGTAGAGGTATTTGTCTC
Organism: Pseudotriccus pelzelni; assembly: GCA_035584735.1. Classification (NCBI taxonomy): domain Eukaryota; kingdom Metazoa; phylum Chordata; class Aves; order Passeriformes; family Tyrannidae; genus Pseudotriccus; species Pseudotriccus pelzelni. The sequence continues at coordinate 1,994,524 of JAWMRA010000016.1, read as the reverse complement.
CCATGAAAACATTCTCCCACACCCTTTGTAATTAAAAGTAATCTTAAACTTCATCTAGTTCCATGAGAAAGAGCTTTCATACAGTAATTTGAGTTGGACTCCAGAACGATGGAATGTGAGTTGAAAGCTTAATGAATTTACTCTATAAATCTTATTCTCTGTTTTTCTTGTCAGTTGTATCAGGGCATTACACACATTTTTCCTTACATTGCTGGCTGGGGAATTTTTTTTTTTAAGAGAACCTCAGTGCATGTTTTTCTGTGGAGCCAAAATTCAGGTTATTAGCCTGATTGCTGCTTTTGGGGATCAGGGCTGGATGCCGTTCTTCCCATGGAGCAAGGCTGGGAAAGCTCCTCTTGCTGAAGTGATTTCAGGAGTGTTGTTTTAGTTTATTGGCTCTGCAGTGTGGTAGCACAGCAGAGCGCTGGTCGTGCTTTCAGGGCTCTTATTTATCCAGTGGGATTTGCTCAACACGGACCTTGAGCTCTTCCAGGCTGGAAAATGGAAACCTGCTAAGAGGGAGCTGCTGGATATTCGTGGTTCTTGCAGTGCAACTGCTCCTGGCAATCAGGAGGTGAGCTCAGTGGTGCTGAAGGGGAGGAATGGGCTCTGTTCAGGGCAAAATGCACCCAGAGCCACGAGCAGCACTTTGTTTTAAAGGGATGGAGTGACAGGACAAGGGGGACAGAGGGCAGGGTTAGATGGGATATTGGGAAGGAATTCTTGTCTGGGAGGGTGGGCAGGCCCTGGCACAGGTTGTCCAGAGAAGCTGTGGCTGCCCCTGGATCCCTGGAAGTGTCCAAGGCCGGGTTGGAGCAACCTGGGCCAGTGGAAGGTGTCCCTGCCCATGGCAGGGGGGTGGACCTATGTGAGTTTTAAGGTCCCTTCCCACCCAAACCGCTCCGTGATTCCATGATTCTGACAGAGGACTCCAACAGCAAAGCCTCACCCCACAGTCACCAAAAGGAACCTCCTGCTCTCCCACAGCCCACGAGTGGCACAGAGCCACTTCCTTGCACCAGGATGGATGCCCATGCCCACCCAACACTGTGGAGATCCACGGCACTCCCACGGAGTGGGACACCATCCAACACCACTCAGGGATGGGACAAGGGCGCCCATCAGACAGTGCCAAGCCTGATGGGTTTGGCTGACACCTGGATCTGTAGGAGCACATCCATAACCACGACACCACAACCGTCACAACCACCACGACACCCACGGCACCCCCGGTAACCACGGCACCATGGGCGGGCAGGGACGCGCCAGGCGTTGCCTTCCCTGCAACGTGCCGCCTCCCAGTATTAGTTTTCCAGAGGCACATCCATCGTCATGGCAACGCCAGCGCGCCGCGGGCTCAGCACCTTCCTCAGAGCCACGACCACACTGGGGGCTGGGGAGGGGACGGAGGAACCCACTCAGTGCCTGCGCCAGGGCCTGCACCCCGGAGCTTCCCTGGGCTCCACCGGCCTTCCCGTGGTGCCCCATCCCACACAGGTGTGGGGGCACGTGCCAGCCACGAGACACCCTCGCTCTGGCTCCCGGCCAACCCGCTCCTTGCAGGAGCTCCACCAAGCTCCGCCAGCCTTCCCCACTTCCCTCCTGGGATCCCCTGGTGCCCCATCCCATACAGGAGTGGGGGCACAACCGCCCCCGGTGCCACGGCACGCCCTCTGCCCGCTCCCCCCGGCGTCCGTACCTGGCCTTGCCGCGGCTGCTCCTCCGGAGCGTGGGCAGGTCGGCCTCCTTCTCCTCCTGCACGCGCTGCAGGGACGGCGAGCGGCTGTGGGCGCTGCGGGCGCTGCCCGAGCCGGCCAGGCCGTCCCCCGCCGCCACCGCCACCCCGGCCGCCGCCTCCTGCATCTGCACCAGCAGCTGGGGCGGGAGGCTGCGCAGCGACGGCACCGGCGAGTAGGACGCGCGGCTCTCGGCCTTCAGGTTGTTGTCGCTGGCCGAGCGCTGCAGCAGGCGCGGGGACGCCAGCCCGCCGGCGCCCAGGATCCGCCGCCGCTTGGTGTAGCTCGGCGTCTCTCGGAAAGGCACTGCGGGAGACACGGACAGCGGTGTCAGAGGTTGGGAGCGGGGCTGGACCTTGGGAACGGCGTTGGACCTTGGGAATGGTGTTGGAGGTTGAGAACGGCGTTGGACATTGGGAATGGTGTTGGACGTTGGGAGCGGTGTTGGACCTTGGGAGTGGTGTTGGACATCGGGAATGGTGTTGGATGTTGGGAGCGGTGTTGGACGTTGGGAGTGGTGTTGGACATTGGGAGCACTGTTGGGCATTGGGAATGGTGTTGGACGTTGGGAGCGGTGTTGGATGTTGGGAATGGTGTTGGACACTGGGAACCATGTTGGACCTTGGGAGTGGTGTTGGACTTTGGAAGCGTGGGTGGCATTGGCCATGTTCGGGTGGGGAGCTGGTGGTTCACAGGACGGGGGAACCACCAGAAGCTCAGAATGTGCCAAGTCCGGAAGGAACCCACAAGGATCATCCATTCCAATCCCCGGCCCTGCACAAACACCCCAAAAATCCCACCCTGTCCCTGAGAGTGTTGTCCAACCCCTCCTGGAGCTCTGGCAGCCTTGGGGCTGTGACACTGCCCTG